>PTFA01000356.1:397376-462830 GCA_003342895.1 Casuarius casuarius
GCCTGCGCCGCCCCGCAGCGCGGCCGGCCCGAGGCAGGAGGGATGCGGGTGAAGCAGGGAGAGGCGGCGGCTCGCGCGAAGGAAGCCCGCAGGGCCGCGGTTTCCCCGCGGAGAAGAGGAGCACGGAGGGCTGCGGGCTCCCCGCGAAGGGAGGACGCGGGGCTGCGGCCCCCCCGGAGGAAGGCGGGCGATGCAGGGTGCCCCCGCGAAGGAAGGAAGGAAGGACGGAGGGATGCGGGTTCCTCCCAGAGGAAGGAAGGACGCAGGGATGCGGGTCCCCCGGAGGAAGGAGGGATGCAGGTAAAGCGAGCAGAGGGATGCGGGTCCCTCCCGGGGGAAGGGCAGAGGGATGCAGGTCCCCCCCCCCAAGGACGGAGGGATGCAGGTCCCCCCCAAGGACGGAGGGATGCAGGTCCCCCCCAAGGACGGAGGGATGCAGGTCCCCCCCAAGGACGGAGGGATGCAGGTCCCCCCCAAGGACGGAGGGATGCAGGTCCCCCCCAAGGACGGAGGGATGCAGGTCCCCCCCAAGGACGGAGGGATGCAGGTCCCCCCCAAGAACGGAGGGATGCAGGTCCTCCCAAGGATGGAGAGATGCAGATCCCCCCCAAAGACACAGGGATGCAGGTACCCGCCAAGGAAGGAGGGATGCAGGTCCCCCAAGGATGGAGAGATGCAGATCCCCCCCAAAGACACAGGGATGCAGGTACCCGCCAAGGAAGGAGGGATGCAGGTCCCCCAAGGATGGAGAGATGCAGATCCCCCCCTAACCCAGAGGGATGCGGGTCCCCCCCCAAGGACGGCGGGATGCGGGTGCCCGCCGCGGTGCGTGCTCCCCGCACGCAGGGCCAGCGGCGCCGGAGCTGGGGGTAGGAGTCGCTCCCTTCCTTCTTCTTTCTTTCCTTCCCTTCCTTTCATCATTTCCTCTGTGTTTATTCTTTGCTTCTGTTCCTCCAGATCTGGCTGTATCCAAAGCATCACAAGTTATTAGGTATTTTAACCGACAGGCTTGCTTTTTTGCAGTCATTTTGTTTAGAGACCGTTAAATGTATTTATGGGTGGGGAAATGTCCTTTTGGTCTTTTATGCATATTTGAAGTTATGGGCGCAAATTATATTTGCTTGGATTATTGCTGGTTTGAATGTATTAATCTGATAGAGCTCGGGGTTATTAAAAATAATGTGTGCCTAATTCTCAGCACCTGCAGAGCACCATTTGGTTTGCAAATGAAACAAACCTAAACTCGGCAGAAAATAGACCGCTCCTGCGTGGCCATCCTGTAATTTGGCTCAAAATGCTATTTTCGAGGGCCTGATCCTGCCTGTCCCCTGGGTGCCCAGGGGAGCTTAGCCCCGGGTTCGCCGGGTCGCAGGAGCAGGGCCGCTGCTGTGGCTGCGTGCCGACAGCCCCGATCTCCTTGCTAATATTTGCCTCTCTCTTTATTCGTTTCCTCTCCTTCCTTCCCTGAAAGACATGTGCCACCGAAACCCGCTGGCGGAGGAGGCGGTTGGCTTTTCCTGCTAATGCTGTAGACTTCGGGGTTGGTTGTTATCTTTGGTTATCTAGCTGTATGAGTGGTGTCAATTCTTCATAAAGCTAGATAACCGAAAGTAAAAATAACCCCATTACACGCCTGAGGAGGATGTGGAGAAGAAAGGGAATTCATCAAAAGGAAGGCGAAGAAAAGAAAAAATGAAATGAAAAGAAGGAAGAGAAAGGAAATGAGAGGCGGAAAAAAAAAGAACTGGGGAAAAAAAGACAACTTTTTGAAACTGGAATTAAAACCCGAGGTAGGATTTTTTTTTTTTTAAGACCCTATTTGCCTCCTGTGATTTTAAGAAAGAGTTTTCTGATTCTGTGCATGTGAAGAAAACGTCTGTCTTGAGAAAGACAAAGATGTTGCCGCTCTCTCCTCTGCTGTTAACTATAATTGAATTAACAAAGTAAAACTTCCAATCAGATTATGAATTAGTTAAGTACAGGACACAGACTGCAGATCAAGGATGAACTTTCATTGCGTAACCAGTCGTATAGCATCAGGGAGTCCATAAATCAATACAGATTACTGTGCTGGATTATCTGTTTAATAAAGCAGCAACAGAGCAATGTTTATTAATGGTTGTTTCGAAAATACGAGCACTGGATTCTTCTTTTTTTTTTTCCCCCTCCCATCCCTTATCTGTTATATATTTAATTTTGTTCCCAGACAGAAATAACTTGAGTATCAGGATTAGAAAGATGGATATGATGATTTGGGAAATGGTTTCTTGCAGTTTTCTTTGTTTTTCTTTCCTAGCACCTCTATCCAACTGCCTTCTTTCTTTCTCTTTAACCCTTTGTCTATGAACATTTCTCTGAATGGATTCAAGATTCCAGGATTGGGGATTTACAAAAAAAAAGAAATCTCAGTTGTGTATGAAACTGCGTGAGGCTAATTGGGGAGCTTGATTTTTGTGTAATTTATCCCTTCTGACTGCAAATTCACGCTGGTCCTGGCCCCTTTCGCTGGATTATCTCTCAACTTCCTCCGTACGGAATCTGAGGTTTTTCCCAGCTCTGCCTTAGAAGGGAATTTTGGGTCAAAGCTGTGGACTGGGTGCACCGCGCTCGCTCTTACTGGTCAGACTGGTTGACTTAGATGCCATCTGCCAAATATAGCAACCTATTTGGAAAGGCGTCTTGACGATGCTTAGAAGAACAGAAAAGATCTGTAACGGATTAAGATAGGCGTTATAAATAATCTCAGAGCAGTGATTCCAAGGAAAAAAAGATTGCATAATAAAAAAATCAAATATGGGTGGCAGCGCTAATTTCGGAAAGGAGCATTTTTAGCATTGCAACTTCCTGAGCCCTCTCCTGTGGGACGTAGCAAAGAGGTGGCTTTTGAGCCTTGCTGGACCCGCTCGTTTGGCTCGCGCGCTGGCTGAGCAGAAGACACCGTCCCTGGCGCCGGGGCCAGGACGAGGCCGTAGCTGGGGGTGCAATGGGAAAGACTTGTCCTGCTCGTACGATTACTCAAAATTAATAAACAAGATTTTTTTTCTCCCCTCCCTTGACCCGTAATTCAGAATAACTCCCTGCGTGTGTTTGCTCCCCGCTCCGCTCCGCTCGGGGAGCGCTTAAGGAAACCCCCGCCTGTCTTTGGTGGTTCCCTTGGGTGCTGTTGCTGCAGCGGTCGTGGCCGAGCGCCCGGGCCGTGCGGGGTAGGGACCTAGGGAAGGTCTTGCAAGCTCTGGTTTTCCTCTCTGCCTTGGTCTCCGTTGCCTTTCGGCCGGTTCCTCCTCAAACTAGTGCAACACGCCGCCGTTCCGGGCCGGTGATGGGCCACGAGAGCCGGGAACCACCCGCGCCTCGGGCCGTGCAAGGGAAGGGAAGGTCCTACTTGGACCATCTTGGCCCAGATGGATGGACCATCTTCTCTCCACCGTCCCTCGGAGGCAGACGGAGCCGGGAGAAGGCGGCTGCTGTCGGAGCCGGCCGCGGCCCCGTGAGTCCTCGTGCGAGCCGGTGCGGACGAGGCGCTTTTATCGGCGGGGAGCATCGCCGAGCCGCCACGTGCCCGCCACCATTGGCCGGGATCTCCGGAAAAGGGGGGGAAAACGCGTCTCTGTCCAATGAGGGGCCGGAGACGATGCTGCGCCGTCGTCTTTTGGCTTTTCCGGGTGGCCAATCCGGCTCCGTGCGGGCTGAGGCCGGACGGTGCCGCTCGCGGGGGGGTGACAAAGGCGCCGGCGGCAATGGAGGGGTTTCGAGCTGGGACACGGGGGGATCTGGCCCGGCAGAGCCCGCGTGCGGTGCCATCCCTCCGGCCACAGGGGACAACCTGGTGCCCACCAAGTCCCGAATCCTCCGCCGGCAAATCCAGGCATCAACCTGCATCCATCGAGGCTCCGTTGTGCCCCCCAGGCAGCGCAGGGGGGATCCGGCCCCGCGGGAAAAACGCTTTAATCTGATTTTTTTCCTTTTCGGTGGCGTTGTGGCGGGCGAGCGTGGCCGGTTGTTGAGGTGACCGCGCACGAGCGTGGCTGGCGCGAAGGCCTTGGGAGACGCGAACGGCAATGGTCTYGCAAACAGCTGATTTTTTTTCCCCCCTCCTCTCTCTTTTCTCCCCGGTTTGCTCCCGGCGCGCGCGGCGATAAGAAAGCCCCGTGCACTGCCATGACGTTGATCCAAATTGCAGCTTACATGTGGCCGTTTAAGCTTGCTTGGACACCGTGATTTGACGGGTTCGCGCTCAGCACTGTCTGCTCCGTTCTCCCGCACGGCTCCGTAACCGCTGCAGACGGTAACAGGCGGCTGGTCGCTGGCGCGGTCTGTGCGGGGAGATTAGCTCGCCACGGGCTTTTCCATGCTTTGAAACGCTGTGGTTGGGGGGGAAGGAGCGAATGCAGTGCTGGTGTTTCTGTGCTTCAGTCAGTCACCGAGAGGAACCAGCCTATATAAACGCAATTATTGAAAATTCATCATTGCGTTCAATAGGTCACTTTGGAAATGCTCCAGGAAAGACTCTGGGATCGAGTCTCTCCTGGCTCCTGTCCTTAGTGCTTGTGCAGGGGGTGCGAAAAGGCAGCAGATCAATCTGTTATTTGAACTAAAGCCCCTTTGCGCCGCTCATAACGTACGGGAGGCTGCAGCGGATGCAGCTAATCTTGGGCTGCTTTACGGTGCCAGAGCAGCGTAAGAAAAACCCTCCTGTAAATTAGATTTCTGGCTGCAGTATGATGCGCTTCTCCCATCCTTGACATGCAAAAGGTCGGAGGATGTAGAGAGCTGTTAATAAGCCAGCGCACGGCTCTGCGGAGGGGGCGAGGGGACGGACAGACGGACGGGCCTGGGCCGCCTGAGCAGCTCGCCGCGGGCGTCGCGTCGGCCTCCCTCGGGCTCGGCAACTTCTGCGTGGCAGAAGTTCAGATATCCCCATCTTGGCCTTCCTCCTCCTCCTCCTCCTCCTCCTCCCCAGGCCGCCCCGGCCGCGGGGGCCCGGCCCCCTTCGCACCGCGGGTCTCGTCTGCGGGGAGCAGGCAGCAGCGGTCCTTGCTGCAGGCCGGAAAACTGGGAAATGTAAAAATACATTTGTGTTTACTGACATTCCCAGTAGAAATTAACTTTTTGTTTGGGAAGGGGAAAACATTCCTTTTTTTGGATGAATGATATCGATAAATTCTCAGCCCCAAACTGTTAAAAATACTTAAAATTCTGGATTTTTGTGTTTGAGGAAAGATTTCCTGATCAAAGTAATTCTCTGCTGGCATTTTTCTTTTTTTTTTTTTAATTTTAAGTAGGAGACACAAGGAAGGGCTGGTGTGGACATGTCTAAGCAGCAGGGACACGGGAGGTTGCGGCACCTCGGTTCCCAGCCCGGCTCCTCTCGGCCGGGCACCGGGCTCGTTCCTGGCTCCTCTCGGAGCTGCGGCGACGCATCCATTGTGCAACCACCAAGAAATCGTATTTTCCTCCCTCCGCCTCTTCCCAGGCGCTTGCATCCCGGACCGCGTGGTTTTCCGTCGCTCTCGAGGCCGGGAAGCGGCGGCAGGTTTCGGGGCTGCTCCTCGAGCCGGTCCCGAAGGACTGGTGCAGGATGCTCCGGCGGGCTGGGAGGCGGCGGGCGCGCTGCTCCGGCGCCCGTTTCCCTGCAAAGGGGCTTCCTGCCGCCGGYGCCTATGGAGGTGCCTATGGAAGTACCTATGGAAGTACCTACGGAGGTYGGGAACGCCGCTGAGCGCCTGCGGCCGGTGCAGGGGGCTGAGCGGGGAGYGCGGCTCTGTGCAGCCGGCGCCGTCTCGCCCTCAACAAACAACCGCGTTTTCAAGGGACCCATTTTTCCACCGGGATTAGGACAAAGCGGCTGAGCGGGCGCGCTGAGCCGCCCTCGGAAGCAGATCRGGCCCGGCTTTGATTTCCGAGAGCGGCGGAGCTGGTGGGAACGTGAATTAACCGCGTGAGCCCCGCCGGTCTTTGCAGGAGCRGGGAAAAAAATGAAAAGCATCCTTTAAATCACCCGCCGGGGTTTCAAACGGGGGGCGTCTCGGCATCCCGACATCCCGCCGAGCTGATGGGAGGTCGCGGCTTGGCGGTCCCGGCTCCGATCCGGGTCTGGTTCTGCAACCGCGCGGCTCAGCGGTGTGATCCTAACCCCGCCGCGGCCCGAGCTTCGGCTTTGGCAGCCCCGCCTAGGTGTAAAAATCATTTTAAGTCCATTTTCAGGGCTTTTTCTCTTGCCAGAGCTGGGGAAAAATTGCTCCATCTGACCTTTGCCGCCCGGCGCGCTGCTGCAGCTCGCCCCGTCGGGGGGTGTAGGATGTATAGTTTTGGCTCCTCGTTTTTGGGGAGGAATTGGCAGGCTGGAGGGAGGAAGAGCGCTCAAGGAGAGCGAAATAGTCGGCTTTTAGGGTGTCTCGCAGGAGCAGGTAGTTCTGGGGATGCCCAGGCCGCCGGGCGGGCGTCTAGGCCAAGTGACCTCGCGCTGGCATCAGCGAGCCCTGGCTGGCTGCACGGAAAGCGCCCGAAATCCTACAATTACGGGATAATGAACTCGGAGAGGGTTTCTCTGCCTTCCACCGCCAAGCCGGTGGGTTCATATCCCCTCCCCARTCCTGCTGAAATGGCCATGAGATGCGGCCGTTTTGTCCGATCTGCCGTATCRGGGTGTCCGGGCGATCCCGAGCAGCAGGGAGCTCCACGGAGATGAGCGGGAAGCAGAAAACCCGAAACAAAGCGAATTTCTTACGGTCACTTTGGGATTTGCTTTTGGTCTTGGGAGGAATCGCGGCTTTGCAGGAGCTGGGCTCTGCGTGCGGCGGCGGCGGCGGGGGAAAAGCTCGGGGAATTCAGGCAGGTGACTTCGGCTGCAAAAGGGAGTTGGGCTCCTAATTTGCTCGGGAGCKCTGATTAATCCTGCAACACCCGTCTCGTTCCCTAAGGACTTTTCCCTTTCGGAGCTGACTCTGCCTGGGAGCTGTGGCCAGCGGCAGCCCCCAGCCTGGCGCCCGCTTTGGCTGCCGAATCCCCGTCTCTGGAAGATTTGCTCCCTAATTCCCCTTTGTTTTGGCTTCGAGCAACCAAAAAAGCGCCAAAACTTGGCCCCTCTTGGGAAAAAAAAAAAAAAAGGTATTTTTCTCTTAAAAGCCCCGTTTCCGGGGCCTCCTCCGAAAGCAGCCACCGGTTTTTGCAGGGGGAYGCGGGGCGCAAGCGGCGGCCATGGGATTTCGCCGGGCAGCTCGGCGGGCGCCCGGGGGGGACGCGGCGCACGGGTTGCCATGGCGAACGGCGATTTTCACACCTCGCCGCGTTGGGGGGGCTCCGGAACCTTAAAAAAAAATTTGTTCTTTTTTTTTTGGGGGGGGAATCGGTTTTGCGGCCGCGCGCGGGGCTCGCCGCCCGGCTTGGCACCGCCGCCTCCCCTCGCCGGGCTCCTGCAGCCCCGGCCGCGCCGCGGCCCCTCCGCGGGCTCTCGTCTCCGGTAGCCCCCCGGTAAGAGGCCTTTCTGCGTGTTATGACACCCGGAGAAAGCGTGGGAGCAAGCGCCTTTCTTCGCCCCCGTCGGCCGCGGCCGGCCGCCGGGCTCAATGGGCGGCTTTTTGTGCCGCTCTGTGCCTGACTAATTGAGCTGAAGGACTTGCGTCTGGAAGGGCTTGAAAGGGACTTTTGTTGCCGGCGGCGGAGTTTGTGGAAGGCGGACGAGCCGCCGCTTTCTTCGGCGACGCGGGGCCGGGGCAAATCTGACTCTCGAGGGCTCGCGCCTCGCAGGGAAAATTGGGGGAAAAACAAAAAATTGGGCTGCTGAATTTGGTCCGGCCCTGCAAGGTGGCGAGATGAGGAAATCCGGTGAAAAGCAACGACGCCGGGAGCCTTTGCTTTTTATTTTTGCAGCCCCGGCGTCAGACCGCGGGTCGGGATGCTCACCAGGTTGGGATGCTCGCCGGGTCGGGATGCGCTTTCACCAGCGCTCGGAGCAGGGCGGCCTCATGCCGGGGATGCTGCGCTGACTTGCAGGGATGAAGGGTTTAACCCCGGGTTTCCTAATCCCCAGGCTTGGGCGTCTCGGCCCGGATGTGCCAAAGTGCCCCAAATAGCCCCCAAACTGGATCTCGCTAAAGAGGAACGGGAAGGTCAGTTTGCTGCAGCCGTTTGGGTCTTCCAAGGCCGGACAGGCAGCGCAAGGATRTTTTTCCCTGCCTTCCCTTGCTGATTTTCCATGCTTTTAAACTGGATTAATTGGGAAAAATAATGTGTGGTTGCAGCCTTACGTTTTCCGCAGGTTGCACGGAGCGGCTGGGGGAAAAGCCCCGGGGAACCTACCTGCACCGAGCATCGTGGTGGGGCGTCTCCTGCGCGGGGAGGAGGGGGGGGGGGAGAGACCAGTGCTTTTGGGCAGAAAGGGGTCTGGTGTGACACCGCAGAAACGGGGGAGAAAAAGGGCTCGTGGTGACTATTTGGAGGCCGTTTGAGGCGAGCAGGGAGCGCAGCTCTCCCCTTCCCCAGCTGCCTTTCGCTGGGGCTGCTAGGAGCTGTGTTCGTGCATCCTACGGTTGCAAACTCCTGGGCCTTGTACAGAGCCCRCTGGGAATTATTTCGAAGAAATATGTTGGAAAACCTGAACCCGGCCCCAAGCAGACAGACACAAAGGTGCAGCGCTGCTTCGCCCCCAAAATCGCTGTTTTAATTTGCAAACGCAGCCGTTCCTCTCTCGCCTCCCTGCGAACTTCTGGAGATGAACCGTTTCTCTTTCCTCCTCAGCATAAAATCCCATTGTGTTTCCTTTTTTTTTTCCCCTTTGTCATTTTTCATTTCTTTGCATCGATCTTTTCCCTGTAAGCGCTGGCGCCGAGGCCTCTTTAGCGAGCGCGGCTGTCAGAGCTGCCAGCCTCCATCCACCCCCCGCGCGGATAAACACGCTCAGCGTGTGCTGTTTGGCAGCAGGTTTCTAATGCAAAGTGATTAAAACATTTTGAAAGTTGCATTTTTGACGGGGCAGAGCGGCGAAGGCGCGCGGCTCCTCTCCGGCCCGGGTGGCTGCTGCCGCGCGACGACTTTGGCCGCGGTGCCGCTGGGCCACGCGAATGATGGAGATTTGCAGGCCAAGGAGGCATGAGGCAGGTCAGGGATGGGGAAAACCAGAGCAAAGCTTTGCGAAACAGGTGTAAAATGACTTTTTTTATAAATATATATATGCTTKTGTATATATATATGTGTGTGTATAGAAAAAGCATGTGAAGCGATGCTGCATATTAGTCGTGAGCGCTAAGGAGCCGCCTGCGCGAGCCTCGCCGGCCGCCCGGCAGCACCCTCCAACCCCTTCCTGCTGGTTTCCCCCACCTTCACTTTAAATCCCCTTTTTTTTTTTTAATTGATATCATTTCCAAGAGTTATTCCAAAATTCTGGAATTGCGTGCAAACTTGGAAATCGTGGCTTGGAGTGAAAAGCGGTGCTGCTGCCGGGAGCGGAGCGGGGCTTGGAGACGCAGAACCCGCCTTCCGGCCCGCGGCGTGCAAATAAAGCGAACCAAATTGCTCATCACTCCCCTATTTTTTTTTTTGTTCCTCCTCATCTTTTTTTAGCAGGGAGGGGGCTGACTCACTTTTTCCGAGCACTCGAGGTTTGCAGAAGTGCTGCCTGTTTTCGACTGTGAAGAGGCCTCGCTAGGCTGGAACCTGCTGCGACCAGAATAATTAAAAAACGGGTTTATTTTTACAAACAGCCGGTAATTCTGGGTCCGCGCAYTTCTGAGCGCACCAGACTGCCTGCAAATCTGCCGTTTTTACATCACCTCTGAGCAACCCCCTAAAACCTGGGCTCRAATTGGGAAGCTCTGGCCCTAGCGGGGATTATTGCTCCTGTCCCCAAAAGCTTCCAGCTTAAATAACGACAGTTTCCAAGCGACTGGGAAAAACCAGGTGGGGACTGGCAGGAGCGATGGGAAATAATAGAAAAATCAGGYGGTTTTAGCTCGGATGAGGCATAACGAGGCCAACAGCAGCAATGCCATTGTTATTGCTGATCAATAACAGCACAGCTCGGCGATATTTAGAATTATGCAATACGGGTTTTCTGCGTTTTGCTGCTCGTTTCAAGGCGCGTGGCTCCGGCCGTCCCTGCGCGTGGTTTCTTTTAGCAAGTGGCACCGTTTTGCTGAAATCGTGACTCCGGGGCTGCCGCCGGCCGTCGCCCGGGTCGCCGCGTGCTGGGGTTTCCCGCGCCGCGCGCGAGGCTGCGGCCCCTCCTCTGCACCCGGCGGTTTTGCTCTTTTGGGGATGGGAAATTCGTTTCTTTTTTTTCCCCAGATTTTCTCCCCAAAACAGCAAAACCGTGGGGYGAGCTGCTGTCGTGAAATCCTGGCTTCGGTGCATTGCAATGCATTTTTTTCCAATGGGAAGAGAAAAGAGCCGGGTGGGAGCACGGCTGACGGTGATGCCGGGGCCCGGGCCCTTCGGCTTTGGCCTTCATCACCRTCCTTCCTCTTCCCCCGCCCCTCCGTGGGATCATTTGTGCAGCCAGCACGGGGGGAAATTTATGTAATCTCGTTCTAGATGCAAACGCCAAAATCGATGCATGGGATTTTGGTGTGTTTTCTCGCGTTTCTTTGCCACCCGACCCTCCGTGGCTGCCGCGGCCCTTCCGCCRCTTGGCGCTGGGAGGTTTTTCCACGCGATAGGTAGCTGCGTGGGTTTTCTTTTTAATTCTCCGTTTAAGCTGTGCTTTGTCTCGTCTCCGACACGTCTAACGAAGGGGCAGCCGCTCCCGTGCCGATGGGTTTTTTTTTTGGATTTTCTCGCGCTTTGTTTTACCAATGCTGCAGCCGCTTGGTGCCACCGTCACCGTCCCCGGCGGGGACCGGGAGCCATCGGGGCGATGGCGGGGAGCGAAACCGGGGAACAAAAAGCCCGAAGGAGACAGCGGCGTTTGCAGGGTTGCCGTCGTGGTCGCGCGCGAAAGAGTTAACCCATTAGAAATGCCGAGCCCTTCTTCCGATAGTTAAACCTGATTTGCATGCATTTGCATAATGAATGTCATTTGCATTCTTGGAGGTTGGCTACTTCTGTGGGAAAAGTCAAAGCGGGATGGCGGGGAGGGCGGCGGGGGGGCCGCCGCAGAAAGCAGGGCGGATTTTCCCGCACCCCCGGGCCCCCCGCCGCGGCCCCCGCGGTGCCCGCGCCCCGGCCCGCGACGCCTTCCCGCCGCACAAAAGCCGGCGGCGCCTAGGCCGCGCCGACCACGCCGCTTCCCCCCCCTTTCTCCCTCTTTTTTTTTTAATTTGCTCCTCCAATTCCGCCCCGGCTCCCTTTCCCCCGCCGCTCCCCTCCCCTCCCCCCGGGGGCAGGCGTGCTGAATCGGGAGCAGAAAGGGGGGGAAAAAATAAAGAGGAGAAAAAAAAAAGGTGGGAGCCACCATTTTAGGCAGCTGGCATGTGTTAAAATGGCCGATGCTGTTCCCGGGGCCTGGCGACGCACCGGGAGCCCGCGGCGTTCCCGCTGCATCCTTGCAGCATCCCTGCAGCATCCTTGCAGCATCCCTGCAGCATCCTCACTGCATCCCACTGCATCCCTGCAGCATCCTCGCTGCATCCTCGCAGCATCCCTGCAGCATCCTCACCGCATCCTCGCAGCATCCCTGCAGCATCCTCACCGCATCCCGCTGCATCCCTGCAGCATCCTCGCTGCATCCCGCTGCATCCCTGCAGCATCCTCGCTGCATCCCGCTGCATCCCGCCCGCTACGCCCTTGGGTCGAGACCCGGCAGAGGCGCCCGCGGCGTTTTGCTCAACGGGATTTTCCTTTTTTCCCCTCCCTGTGGGTCACTGGGGTTGATTTTTTTGTTTTTCTCCTTTTTCCTTTTTTCCCTTCTCGCCTCCGCGGCGGTGGCGAGCGCGGCCGGGCCCCGGCGAGGCGGGAACCCCGGACCTCGCCTGGGCGAGCGCAGGCCCCGCGTGGCCCGGCCTGGAGAGGAGAGGGAAAATCTGCTTTGATTTGAAATTTTCGCAGAGGGGACAGAACCAGGGCAATTGTCCAGTTCTCTTCTTTTTAAAGAATTTTTTAATCGCTGTTAAAAATCTCTGCTGAATGCAGAGCTGTTTGGGCTTCATGGCTCAACCCCGGTTTTTCTCTTAGTGTCATTAGATGGAATTTATTCGTAATATTTTTGCAGACTGCAGTGATATTAGGGAAATAGCCATTTTCCTTTTTTTCTTTTTCTTTTTTTGGACTAGAAAAATGCGACAGATTTGGTTTTCCGTTGCTGAGGACATTTGTTGGCTCTTTAGGGGAGAAACGGTGTGGATCGCAGCCGAGCTCGTGCCCTGCTTGTGCTCGATCCRCCCGGGCGCGAGGGGCTTCTGCCTGATTCAGGGCAGTGCAAAATCAGGGAGTGAGAAACCACTGCACTAACGCCAGTCTGAGCGAGGAAAAAATCACTGTATAAGACACCCAGCCTGGCAGGGTACGAATTTTGCCGCAGGATTGCAATATTTGGCGTGCTTTTAGCTAAAGCTGCAGCCGCGCGAGGGCTGCGGTTTGGGTGCCAACCTTCCCGGTGCGGCACGCGGGCTGTTCCGATGCTTTTTGTAATTTCTCCCCATCCCGCTGTTGCCGTGAGACCTGGGACGTGTTTTCGGCCGGCGCTGGGGCGGGTGCTCGTCCGGGAATGGGAAACGCTCCCCAAAGCTTGCAGAAAATTTGCGGGAGAGGGTAATAAAGGTGGTTTTGTCGCTTTTGTTTTAATTCAGATTATCGAAGTGTCTCGCRGACCCGGGAGCGGGGGCTCGGAGCGCCGAAAGCCCCCTCCGAGTACCGGGAGGCAGCAGAACCGCCAGCAGCATCCCTGCGTGCCGGGCGCGAGCGCGCCGTGCCGAACCTCGGGGAGCCGCCGCCGAGCCCGCTCGCGCCTTCCTCCTCCTCCTCCTCCTCCTCCCTCGCGACGCCAGTCCCAGCCGGCACGTGCGGAGCCGCGGGCTCCGGTGGGAGCCGAGCTGGGAGCCGCCGGTGAGCCCGGGACGGCGGGCGGCTTTGGGGGCGAATCCGCCCCGAGGCGCGGTGATGGGCGCCGGGGCCGGCGCGGCGCTAATGAGGCGCAGCTGAAGCGGGGCCGTCGCCCGTGGCCRGGGCCGACTCACAAACTCGCCATTGTTTGGGGGCGGCTCGGGCGCGCTGCGCTCTCCCCCTCCCCGCGCTGCCCTCTCCGCTCGCCCTCGCACAAAGCTGCCATTGTGCCGGGGGCTTGGTGATGGCAGCGTTATTTGGTCCAAAAAAAAAAAAAAAAAGAGGAGAGAAAAGAAAGAAGTGGGGAGGGCAGGGGGGGACCCAACAAGGTGAAGAGGTTTAAATCAGCTTAGCCCAAATGCCAATTAAAAACCAAAGAGGATTAGGCTTGTGATCAGCAGAATAGACGGTCATTGTACCCGGACGAGGGGTCCCCCCCTCCGGTGCCACCTCGGCCGCGCCGACGGTCCCGCCGTCCACCGTCACCTCCTTCCTCGCGCGGCGGGACGGGCGACGCGGAGCGGCGGCCCCTCGCCGGGGTTAAATCCACTGGAGCCGGGCCGACGTCCGCCCACGGAGCGGGGCAGCRGGAGCCGCCGGGCGCCGGGCCGGGGCGAAGACCTTCTGCTCGCGCACGCTCGCCTTGGCTGGAGGTCCGCCTTGGAGAGGTCTTGGACCTCCAAGGGGTCCGAAGGGTCTTGGAGCTCTCCAAGGGTCCCCTTGGAGAGGGGTCCCTCTGCCAGGAGGAAGGTGTCCCCGAAACAGGCTCTTAGCCCGCGCGTGTCCCTTGGCGTTGAGCTCCGCGGGCTGGAGGACACCAGCGTGGAGGCCAACGTGGGGCACCCGAGGGGCTGCCGAGGCGCTCGGGAGAGACGGTCCCCTCGCGAAACCTTCCCCCATAGCCCCATGCGCCGAGCTGCCYGCCCCGACGGAGAGCTGGCGCCCGGAGCGCCGGCTCGGATGACCATGGAGGGCTTCGTTCGGATCTCCGCACGCGGAGCGCCGCGGGGAAGCACGAGGAGCGTTGCGAGGGCTCTGCCAGCGCGGGGACATCCCGAGGGGACGACTTCTGCGCCCGCCGCACCGCGACCTGGAGACGATGTTTCGGTGCTTTCCGTCCTGGTCAGACCTCAGATGCCCCGTTCCCGATCTCGCTGTTTGCGTAACAGCACGATTCGGGGTCTGCAAGGGTGGAAGCGGAGAGACCAGCGAGGCCAACACGTGTCCGTGTCGCGTCCTCGTCGGAGAGGAGCCCGGGACGGGTTTTGCCGTCGCGTGCACGCCTCGACAGCGGCCACGCTCACACYTCTGCAGCTCGCCCCTGCCTCTAAGCACCTCTCAACAGATACCAGTAAACCAGTAAACCCCCAGTAATAGATGTTTCGCATTGATACGGCTACTTTTATATCGCAAATGGAGTCTGCAGGAGCCGCGCTTCCATTCTTGATGGCACCAGCGGCGCTGTGACGGCAGAGCCCCGCGTATCCCGCGCGGCGTACCCRCGTAAAACGCCTATCAGCCAGCCCCGAAGTATCTTTATATCGCACCGGCAACACGCAAAAGGTCTTAAGTACAAAATGCAAYGTCAACTTCGCGGCTTCTTCGCRCTTTCCGAACGAGAGRCGCCAAGCGTACGCGGGAAGCAGGCCAAGAGGGAAGACGTTGAAGGGACATTAGCAGCTAATTCTGGTGGCGCTTTGCCACGTCTTGCACAGGTCCAGGCAGGTGCCAGGAGGTTTTATTTTAGCAGCAYTGAAGTCATTTTGGCTGACGGCTCAATCCAAGCCCTGCTTTGCTTCCCGCACCGTGTTAGATGTCTCTCTCGAGCGGTTGTGGGTGTTGAGGAAGCCGCTGCGYCTGTCCTTCCCTTCTGGGGGATTTGTGCCGCGTGAGTCCTCTCCGACAAGGGACAGCGCCGGCCGGCCGAGGAGCCCCTGGCAGGGCAGACCTTCCCGTCCGGGCTTGCACGCGGAGCCGGCGCAGCGGAGCATCTCCGGAGMGCCGGGCCTGGGGGCGGCCAGAGGGAGCCCAGGCGTCCCCGAATCGCCAAACGGTGCTTTGAGAAGGCGGGCGCAGACGTTGCATTGCCCTGCTCAGCTGTAATGCAAAAAGCTCCAGCTTTTGCTCCGTACGGAGGAAAAAAGAGCGAAAGGGCCTTTTTGCTGAAGAGTCGAAGAAGGAGGAAGCGTCCCACCTCGGACGGGGCCGGGACCGGGAGGTGTTTGTCCCCTTTCCCGGGCACGGTTAATGCACGGTTAGCGGCAGCTCGCGGAGCATCCGCGGGAGCACTCCTGCTCCCGGGAAGTGTGCCGGACCCGTCCCGAGAGCSGTGAAGAGCGGCCGGGAACGTGTTTTCGGGTGGACAGCGGGGGTCCACGGAGCGGAGGGGACCCGCTCCGGGCGGGCAGGCGGGAGACGGGGACGGAGCTCCCGTCGCGTGGAAGGTTTTCCGCCTCGCCGGCGGCTGCGGATGCCCGGCAGCGCCCGGGGGGGCGGCGGGGGGGCCGCGGCCGCTTTGTGGCCGCCGTGTAATTTATGGCATGAGCGGCGGGCCATTGTGGCGGCCCGTCCTGCGCGCTCGCCGCTGGCTTCGCCTCTCTTCCCAGACCCCCGCTGTGCTCCGGTCCTGCACCGTTGCCATGGGCCGGGCCGCCCGCGCCGCCGCTATGCGGGGCCGGCCGCCCGCACCCATCTGCAGCCCCGCGCCGGCCGCCCGGCCCCCGCGACGTGCCGGGGGCCTGGGAATGGGGCTGGCGGCCCCTCCAAGTTCACGGCCGGCCGAGGCTCCATTCTCCCCGCGCCTTTCAGCGCCGGCGGGGTCCGCGGCGCATACAGATCCCCTGGCCCTTTCTCCCGCTGACAAGTGCGCACATAAATAAATTACCCCCACCGGGCCGGTGTGGAACAATCTGTCCCCGAAACGCTATTCAGCGCCAGACAGGCCCCATTATTCCCCCGATTAAAGCCGCTGGAGTAGCTTGCAAGGGTTACAGTTACTCTGTCAAACTGTAAATAAGACACTAAAAATAAAGGGAGCGAGCGCGAGAGCGAGGGGGGGAGAGGAAAGCCAGACTAATGCCTGCTGCTAGGGAAACCGAATGAATCCCTAATGACGCCTGTGTACAAACTGCAGATAATGGGGGAGAAGTGACAAACGGACCTCGGCCGGGATGCGGCCCTTCGTCCCGGGAGCCGTGCTTGCCGGCAGCATCGCCTTGCACCTCCGCCTTGCACCTCCGCCTTGCACCTCCGCCTTGCACGTCCACCTTGCACCTCCGCCTTGCACCTCCGCCTTGCACCTCCACCTTGCACCTCCACCTTGCACCTCCGCCTTTGCTCCGGGGAACGCCCCGCGTTGGGAAAGCTCCCTGCACCCAGGCTTAGCCTTAGCAAGAGGTCTAGGTCTTGCTGATGCATTTATCTTCCAGGGGGACGAGACACTGCTGCTCTCCCGAATTGGGGCCAACGGAGCAACCGTGGCTGTTTGGCTCCGGGTCCCTTTTTGGGGATGCGGGAGGGAAGCGTCGGGGACGGCGCTGGGGCTCCCCTCTGCAGCAGGTCGCCGGTCTCGTGGCGCAGACCTGCTGCTGCTCCTCGCCGGCTTTGATAGATTGAAGAAGGTCTCCAACCCTGGAAAATCTCCCTGTAGAAAACACATCCCCTTCCCCACTGCTCTCTTGCCAGCTGCCTTGCAGCGGATCTGTCTTCTCCCGGGTTGGCACCGCGGAGCTGAGGATGCTCTGCAAAAAAATTATCAGCGCATGCTCAGCTTGGGTTTCTCTTTATTCCAGAGGGACGCGGATGTGAGGGTGTTATTTCAGGTCCGTCTCGGGCTCTTTATGTCATCCGCAGGTGGCTGACTGCCTTTCCGCCTCCGCGCCCCGAGAAGAGCTGCTGACCCGTCGGAAAGCCGACGCTGCAAATTCGCCCCGTTAGCATCAACAAGAAGCCTGGGGGGGTTTTCCCTGTCTGGCTCCTGTGCTGCTCAGGGAATTATTGTTTTGATTCGTGCTACGAAAGCAGCTAAAACCTCCAGAGCAGAGGGCCCCGGGGTCAGGCACGTGTCCGTAGGTGGATGGTCTCCCGGGCATCTCCAGGGAGCCCAGGTGGGTGAGGGACCTGGCGTGGATGTGGCCCCGGGCTGGAAATCGAGCTTCCATCTTCCAGGTCTAGGCTAATGCCAGGGGGCAAATCTGTCCTTCCCCACGGGGGAAGGGGCTCTGGGGGTCTGGGCTGGACCTTTTCTGCAAAAAGCAGCAGGCAGGGTGGGAGGCAAAACGCCAACCCCGGACCGGCGATGGGGACAGTACTCGGTGTCAGCACTCATCCTCTCTCCCACCAGAAGCAAAACAGCAAGGCTTTGCACACCTATAAATATCTTTTTCTAGCACAGTGGGATGCGCCCTTAGTGCGGCATCCGAGTGGGTGCAGCAGGCGCTGCGTGCCGAATTTTGGGGCTGTCCCCGAATCAGGATCCGGCTGCTCACAGCTGCAGGCGACAGAAGCCACCTCCGGCTCCCGACATCTCCCAAGGGTTTTCAGGCCAGCTGGACTCGCCTGGAGCGCCGTCGCGTTTCCCAGTTGGGCCAAACCTGGGCTTAGCAGCGTTCTGCCCTCTCTGTCTTAGGAAAAAACCCTTTTTCCCCGCCTAGTTCCTGGCCGCGAAGCCTCATGACTCCGAAGGCGCATTCCTCGGACATTCCTGGTGCCGGGCGGTATGTGCAGAATTTCAAACAGCAGCTCCGAGCTTCCCGTCGCCGGCCGACTCCCCCAGCCGCACTCGCTGATTTAATCTACAGAAACTCCTGGATGCAGCGGGGAAAACTTGACGCGGGACTCGGCACGCCACGATCTGCTGCGTTTATTTTCCTCCTTCTCGAACTTGGTGCTCGCGCCAGCCCTGGGCTCGGCCACAGCAGCATAAATCCAAGACGGTGCCTTTTAGCGCTGCCTGCACAAATGTAATTAAGATCAGGCCTTATTCTCCTCTCATTTAAATGATTATAAATCATGAGTATTATTGCTAGTATTAATAGTAATGTTTCTGTAGCGGCCACAGACCTACGTAGGTGGCAATGGAGGAAGAGGTGTGCTCCGTCTCCCCCAGGAATTTGCTGGTTTATTTGGCAAAAGGCAGAGAGATAGTTGAAAAGGGGCTTGTAACCAGCCAGAGCTGAGCTAAGAGATGTTTTGCCCCTGCTCCTAGGGAATTGCTCTTGCCCAAGGACTTGGATGTGGCAGCATTCAGCCGCTCTCGAGCTTGCCCTGAAAACGGCACGACTTACTAAAACCAAACTTATTTGCCTTTCCCTGCTAGGGTCTCTTGGGTCGCATTTTTCAAGCGTTTCTCTCTACCTTTAAAAACATGATCATTGCCGCTTTTCCGTGAAAGCTGTGATTCTCCTGCATGCAAATCGTGCGGCTCCGGGAACCGGAGCTTTCACGTGGAGTTTTACGAGACTTGCAGCTTTTGGCCCCGGCGCAAGCACATCCCGGCCATGTGCGGAGCATGTTTGCCCTCCGGCCATCTGGAGAGAGGAGGAAAATCGACATTAAATGTCTTTATACCAGTTCTGAGAAGACCCAGTGTGTGCCTTTCACTCTTTCTTTGCATGGGATTTTCCCCTGAATATCCGAGTGGTTTTTCCCTGTGGACATACCCTGGATGTGTCCATAGACCAGAGGCCAGCAGCCCGCTCTCCTCGGGTCCACCCAGGCTGCTCAGCGAGGCTCGGGGGCTGCTTAGGAGCGGGGGGTGGCACCGTTTCCAAAATGCCMCTGCCAGGGCCTTTTCGAGGGTTAGAATGAGGCCAATACTGGCACTCCGAGGTAATGCTAAATACCTGATTTTGAAGGTGCTTGCTAGCGCGGCAGGCSCACAAAGCACACACGCTTGCAGTAATAGCCAGGTAGCTTGCACGGCTAAATCACGCTGGGTATTTTTTTTCATTAGAACCTCCTTTTACAGCCCGTTTAAATGCTTCCCTGCAGGCTCGTGCGAGGGCTGTTAAGGGCTTCATTTGAATAAATAAGTGCATAGGTACGGGAGGAACATCACCGCAGCCCCCTGGAAACCTCCGCGCCGGCAATGGCATCGGAGGACCGGCGAGTGGGAGAAGGGGGCTCAATGTTATATATGCCATAAAGTAGAGTAATTAAGTATTACTAGTTTTGATGACTTCAAACAGAGTGACTCCAGGAAATAAGCCCCTTCTTTATAATTAGTGGGATTTCCTCTGCATCAAACGGAGAGATTGATTCTTTAATCTGCTCACATGCTTTTGATTTGGTCTTTCAGCTGCTTGTACCAACTGCTTCCACTCCCTGCTCTTGCCGATAAAACCTTGCAAAGGAGATTTTAGGAAGGCATGACCTGAGTTGAGGTCTAGGATTTTCTTTGTGTGTGGTTGTTTTGTGTATTTTTAATTTACCAGAGGTGGTGGTGGTGATGATAACAAAAATAATATAGAGAGAGATTTTTAACATCTGCSTATGTTTAGGTCAAATACTTGCTTTTTTGTTGTTGTTGCTTCCTCTTCCCTGTACATTAATTTAGCTACCTGCCTGCAATAGCCCTGAACGGTCCCAAGTCAGGCTTATTGCAAAATTTTGCCCTAGTAAATCAAGCAGAGACCGAACACGGGGGGCTTTGAGCGGCRCCGGCTTTGCCCTGGAGCTGGGACGTGTCCTCGGGTGCAGATGTCGTGGTCAGCGTCCAAACTGGGGTGTGATGGGGCAGTAGGGATGTGTTTTCTGGGTTCTCGTTGCGTGGAAAAGCTCAGGTCTGGCAAGGCTTCAGTTGTTTGGGGGGCTCAACCAACGCGAGGACTTGGCTTATGCAGGACTTGGGGTGTGCAGAGAAGAGAGGCCCCTGTTCTAGAGGGTTTGGTCCTGATTCCGGACTAAAAGCAGGAACTTTGGAAGCTCTGCCCGGAATGAAATCCCTGCCTTTCCCACTTGGCCACGTGGCCTTGGCGCGCAGGCGGAGGTGTCTCCCCAGTGGCGAATTCAGAGGGGGTCAAGACCTCGAAGGGGGCTCAGCAGAGCGGCAGCTTGGGCAACGCCAACGGCGAGTGGAAGAAGCTGGTGGTGAGCAACCATCTCCTCTCCATGAATATTCACGGCGTCGATGAGACAGTATTGATCTTATGGGAAACGCAGTCTGGCATCTGCGTTGGTTCCCACCAYGGACTGAACCTACCTTGTGCGCCCAAAATAGCTCAAATACTGAGTCATCCCCCAAACAGCCCCCAGGCCAGATTTCTTTCTGGAAGGGTTTGGCTCTTCCAGGACCACTGAGGAGGGGAAATTTGGGAATGCTTTGTTTTCCCTCCACTTTTGGGCTTGCTGGAAAAGGACCACTCGGCTCGGCCGGATCCCTGGTGGCGTGAGAGAAGGGGGACGGCACGGTGGTCCCGCGGGCAGGCTGCGCAAGGAGGCGGCCCGGCAGCCGTGCAGCGGGGACGGGCATCACTCCTGCCCCCCCGGAGCTCCAGCCCCCCCAAAAAGGGGGTTTTCCTGCAGGGCTGGGCTCAGGCAGGTGCAGGATGAGGCCCTGGGGTGCAGGGGAAGCGGCGCGGCGGCTCCAGCTCAGCATGCCCCTCGCGCGCCTTCCCTCCTCCGAAGCCGTGTCGAACACGGATCGTATAATTAGGGAGCCGGCGAATACCTAACTGTACAATTATGCAAATAGTGATCAAAATCACTGTTTTCAGCAGAAACGCCTGAAGATCAAGACAGGAGCTTCATGCAACCTTAATTTAATCTGGTCCTGCAGGAGGGGGAAGGTCTGGTACATGACCCAAGCTCGCGCTCGCCCGTGTTGAGCACGGCTGGGGCGGGAGGCGGGAGAGCAGCGCCGGAGCATGCTAAGCGCGGGCTCCGCAGACGGCGAGACGCGAAAAACGGCCCCGCGATCATGCTAACGTGTTGGCAAACCGGGAAAAAAATAGCATAAATGGGAGTGCTGATATTTACAGCGATTTTCCTTTTTTCTTTTGATTTGCAGGTGAAGCATGCGAGGCTGGAAGAAAAAAGAAGAAAAGAAAGAAAGAAAGTCCTCAAAGCCAGGAAATCTGTGTTAATTGCTTATGAGTGTCTCTGTCTAAAAAATTATCGAATTGATGTTGTCGTGCTTTTTTTTGACAGCCTGTCTGTTACATTTTTTTAAAATATTCATGCACYGAAATCTAATTACTAGGCAAATTTAATGATAATGAAATGAAGGCACTTTAGCAGAAAGCACAGGGCCTTGTTAATGTTTTCTCAGCCTCTGTCTTGTTCGTATTTTAAAATTTTTTTTTTACAACTGCCTTTCTTGCATTAAAAAAAAAAAAAGGATTGCCGAAAATAAAACTTGGATTGCTGAAAATGTTTGTGGTGGCTCCGTTCATAATGATGGGGAATTTGCAAGGTGATTAAAGGTGTTTTGCAAAAATCAAATGAGCCTAACCTAATCAGATAAGGCAGATGAAATATTATTATTAGAGAGGTACCATTAAGATCGTGCCTGGAGGCCTTAACAAAAACGAGGACCTTATTGCGCTAGGCGATGAGCRTATGTGAAGGCAACGGCACCCTCGCAGTCCTCCGGCCCCTCTTCCTACGGCACGTGCCCTGCATGTCTTGCTTGTGCTCTCCCTAACCTGGGCTTGGCCAGGCAGAGCGTGTACGTGGTGGACCAGAGAGTGCACGTGATGGATGGAGCAGGCGTGTGATGGATGGAGCAGGCACACGATGGATGGAGCAGGCACACGATGGATGGAGCAGGCACACGATGGATGGAGCAGGCGTGTGATGGATGGAGCAGGCACACCAAGCCAGCTCCACCTGCTCTAGCTCCGTCCTGCTTCCCCAGCTGGGTGTCATCAACCAAGCTGCTAACACCTGGGTGGTGGAGACGAGCTGTGGTTTCACCTGTGGGCCTGAGCAGATCCCACCTGAGACCCATGAGCAATCAGGCAGGGACCAGCCCATCAGGGCTCCCGGGTGGGGCTGGCTCCTGGGGCAGCTGCTCTATTTAAAGCAAGGTCCGGAGGGCCTCTGGTTTTTCTCTGGCTTCTTCTGGACTGCTGCCTTGCTGCAGTGCACCTCTGTCAGCCCCTGCCCCTGTGCTGGATGTCCTGCACCTCAGCTCTCAGGTTGGTTTCTGTTWTTTGTATGCATTTAAGACCTTGGCTATTTTCCTGTTGTGGGTGATGCTAAAGGTTTTATGGCAGGTGTTGGTGACCCTTGTCATCTTTGCTAGGACCTGCTGTTGTGGAGGACAACAGAATTTGCTGTAGTGGTGCTGGGAGCCCCTGGGAAGGTGGTGTGGGTGGGATGGGTGTGCAGGGTGCACAGCCTGGCTCTCTGCTGACCTGTGGGTGCTCGGCTGGAAAGGGGGGTGCCCTGGGTGGTGTGAACTGGGGCTGAGCTGGCTGATGGAGCCCCATGTCCCACAGATGTTCCCCAGAGAGTGGCTAGGAGCTCCCTGCACTGGCTTTTTCTCCCTATAAATGCTGTTTTTTGTGTCCTGGGAGGATGTTAGTGYTAACTTGATGGGTTTAGCAGGTCCTGAGGGAGGACAATTAGAGAGCAGGACACAACTTGGACCTCTCTTAGCTTGCAAGCTCTTTGCTCCCTTGGTAAAGGCAGGAGCTGCTGCTTGGCCACCCTCGCTCTGCAGCCTGGTTTTCTTAGCTGTGGAAACCTCTTAGGAGCAGCTCCTGGACTGTGTTAATCCCCTTAATCCTTCCTGTGGCCATTCCCTGCTGCTGAAAGGCTTCTTGCCACTGTCTGAGCTGCTGTGTTGAAGCACAGATGGAGTGGTGTTGCACAGAGGTGCTGACTCCTTTTTTGGCTGCTGACCCTCTTCACACCTCTGCTTTCCCCCTCTCCTGCAACAAGGACTTCTGCAGCGGTAGAGCAGAGGGGAGGACGGGGAGAGCTTGGTGCTGTGTGTGTGAGGTTGTTGCCTCTGGGATAGCTCCAGGATTTTCTGTTCTGGAGTTCGATGTTTGCCTGTGCCTTGTTCTGCCCTTCGTTGCTGCCTTGTCCTTGTGCTGGGATGATGTGACTTGTTCCCTGTCCTTCAACTTGCCCCTCTGGGTTTATTTTACGCAGGGGAGCAGAGTGGTGCCTGGGCTCCCCAGGGGCAGGGAGYGGTTGGGTGCTCAGCTCTGCGCTCAAAAGCCCCCTCACCAAGTGGACTGAGGCCTGTTCACAAACTTGCCCCCTTGCACATGTCCACGTTGGTTTTACAGAGCTCTTTGAGCTGTGTTTATCCTGCCAAAATGACAGCTTTCTACTAGAAAGCTGCAGCCTGGCATGATGATTATAATTGTCACTAATTTCTTTCTTTTGCAATCAGGGTTGCACCTTGACACATGGGCACGAAATGAGGCAGGTTCCCCCCACCCCGGGTGAGGCTGGCTCTCAAAATGTTTGCAAAGCTCCGGTTTGTTTAGGGGGAAGTTGGTGTTCTCCAGAAGTGTTGTCTTCTGCCAAAACCCTGTTAAATCAATGCAAATAGGCTACACTGCTGCTTGCTACACCCTCTGGAAGGGGTGAAGCGAGGCTGTGGGGCGAGTGAGCTCAAAGGGGGTAAAAAGTGCTTCTGAGTTTTACATTTATACTGGGGTCATGAGAGGAGAATTTGGCCCTCTTATTTATTTATTTTTTTAGCTTAAGCCTCTGAAGAGCATGCCACAGAAATTCCCAGGGAGTATCGGTTGGCCGAGGTCCTGTGATACCCTCAAAAATATCCCCCCAAACAGAAATAACTTGGTAAAACAAAGCAGTGGATTGTTCAGCTGACTAAAATTACCAGCATGTCAAATAATATGTACAGCATTAAAATAAAATTTGCATTGCAATAATGCTTTATTAAGCACATTAGGAGATTAAAAGAATCAACCCATTTGTTCCCATTCACGTTGCACCGGGATTTGCATTTCTTTCTTCCCCACCTCCAACTTAGCCCCTCTCCCCTTGCTTATTTTGCAAGTCATTTTCTCAAGGAACCTTGCAAAGATCTCCCTCGAAAGAAGGTGTGTGTGTGTATGTGCGCGGAGGGGTTTTTAAATCAAAGCACTTGACTTGGTTGCGTGTTTGTCTGCCCGAGTGTGCAGCAGAGGAGGGGTGGGATGGAGAAGAAAAGGTTCGTCTGCTCCCATTTCAGCTAAAATGGTTAATTAAGACAATAGAGGCTATATAACAATTGAGGCCTGGTCTATGAATGGTTGTCTAGACTCTATAGTTCAGCTGCAAGTTCTCCGTCGGAATTTTAACTTGGCCGGGCTCGTTTCCCCTCCCCTCTTTCCCCGCCTCTCAGCTCATGTCCATAAGTTCCCTTTTCTCTTTTGTTTGTTTTTTCTTTTTTTTGTCCTTAAACAATCAATCTTTTCAGCGGCCGGGGCCGGATTGACAGCTCTGCCTGTCTGAGGGCTCGCGCTCGCTGCGGAGCCGCCTTCCCAGCGCTGCGCCCRGCCTCGGCGCCGCTGCCGCGGGATGTGTCCTTGCTGCCGGAGCCCTCGGGGAGGGTGCTGAGCCCGGGCGCCTGGATGGGATCTGGGYGCTCCGTGGAGCGGCTCCGTGGCATGCACGAGAGGGGATGAAATGCATTTAGTGCTGGGAGCCTTGGAAGCAGCCTGGTGGGGGCTGGTGCTCAAGCTCTGGAATGAGGATGGGGCTAATCCTGCTCTCCATAGCTACATGGGGAGGAAGGTGCATGAGGCTGGGTGCTGCCAGGTGGCTTGGCCAGGCTGGGCCAGGTGTTTGCTGCTTTGATGCTGCRCTTCAGCAGAGAAATTGCCCTCTCCCAGCCTGGAGGAGGTCCTTGCACAGTGCTGGGTTTGGGGCTGTTGCAAGGAGCTGTGCTGGGTCCCTGGTAGTTGCTGGTGTCCCCCAGCAATTCATGCTCCTGGCTCCCGCTTGGGCTGGTGGAAGAGCTCGGAGACATGCAGGCTTCAGAGCCAAGTAATGAGTGAGGGAGGTGGCAGCAAAGACCCCAAGTGGCATCCAAATATTCCGTCTGCAGTGATTTCAACCTGTCCTTTGGAAATTGCTTCAAAGGTATCCACAAAGCATCAGCGTGGGGACCCAACAAAGCATGCAGTGTGCATGCAAAGCATGCAAAAACCGGAGCAATTGCCCTGAAGTTGTGGGATATTCCCCACAGCTGAGCTCCGGGCTCTGCCGCAGGAGCCGGCTGCTCCGAGCGCTTCTGTGCTTGGGGGGCGCTTGGCTGCTCTGCGCTGCGACTTCTCCCCTTGGTCACGTATCGGACCTCAGGCCTGTTTTCTCCTCTTCTGCGGGGAGGGTTTTCCTGCTGCCTGGAGAAGGCTGCTTGGTGCCTAGGTGGTTTTAAAGGCAGTCTGAAGTGGCTGCACTATTATAATGGCATGCACAGCGGGAGGGACCCTCTCCGGAGGAGGACGCAGGGATGCAGCCACACGCTTGAAATATGGGCAAGATTATTCCAACTGCATACATGCAAATGAGGCCTGTCTGTAGACAGGAGAGACAAAAGGTCATTAGCTTCCCATGTAGCGCCCTTCGTGCGGGGCCTAATTTACTGTCTTCCTAACCCTTTTCCAYGCATCTTGCATTTTTTTACACTTAAAACAGTGATATCTTGGCAGTTGTGATAGGTGTTGAACAAACTTAAGACTTTATTAGATGTTGTGGGATGTGTAGCAAGTGATAGGGATGTGCAAGARTTCCAGCTCCTCTTGAAAAGCAGATGTTTAAGTGTTACATGCTGCAGACAGGCTTGCAAATTGGAACATACTGCAGGGCCTCCTGAAATGCAAGATCCCYGAGGTTTTCCCCCAGAAACAGGGCCTAGAAGTGAGAGTCACCTGCCCACCTGAAAGCATGCTGTCAGCTCTAGCAAGCTTTTTCGATTGCCCATGTGAAACTTGGTTTCTCTGGAAATYCCTGGCTCCAGGAACCTGGCCATTGGACTGGTGTCTCTCATTTTAGTGTTTCCCCGTGTTGCTGACTTTGGGGGTGATCCTGGTGTACCYGAGATGCTGAGACCAGAGTGCAAGGGGAGAGAATAGCCTGTGTTGTGTGATGAGGGGAGGAATGTGCATTAACCAGGCTGGTCCAGCCTCCGCTTTGGGCAGCGGGGTCTCCATGGCCTGTTCGCGGGAGAAGGTGCTCGGGGCGACCGGCATCGTCCCGGGGCTGGCGGAGGGATGGGGAGCGAGGCCGGAGCTGCTCCCCGTCGGCCCTGCCTCCCCCGCGCCGGGATTGAGAGTTTATTCACGCGCTAATCAAAGTGACATGATGGTCGTCGCAGACTAAAGCCATTCAGTCCCCGCGCTGGCGAGGTCGGGAGGTCGCCCAAGTTCGCAAGAATGGGGGCTTTTGTCATGCAGATGAGCAGAGAGCGGCCAGMCGAGCGCCAAGGGTCCCTGTGCCGCTGTCGAGCGGCACCGATGCGCTGGGGAGGGCTGAGCGAGGGGTCCCCGCTGTCCCCCGGCCGGGGATGCTGGTGGCTGCAGGCGGAGGCTCTGTGCCAGTCTGAGAGGTGCTTTGGGGGCTTTGGCTGCGGGAGCTCCTGTGGCGCAGGGATGCGGCTTGCAAACTGCGCCTGCTGTGGGGCTGCCTTGAGGAGGGATCCTTCCCTCCCCGGCTGYCCCTGTCCTGCGCATGGGGCTGGGAAGGAGCCGGCTTGTCCCTCAGGGCTGTTGCACCGGGTTTAGCTTGGTCAGGGTTGCAGCATCACTGGGGGAAGCTGGACTGTGGCTGCATGTGGGCAGACGAGCTGGGGAAATGCCCCCGAGCAGGTGGGGGCCGAAGGGCTCATTCCTGGGCAGAGAAAGGGCCCTTCTCCACCAGCCCTTAAGCAATGCTACATCCCGTCCATCCATGCTCCTTTCCTGACAAACTGCCCTGGTGCAGAGCTGGGACCACCCTGTGTGGTGGCATCTGACCACAGTGGGGTCAGTGCGTGTATCCAGGAGSGTTTTCCTTCCCCTGGGAGCGTGTGAGCAGGGACAGAGGGACCGGATCCTGCTGCTGGAGGTAGTTATGGGCAGGGTGTTGAGTGCTTGTGGCTTTAGAGATGTGATGACTGCTTCAGGCATCTTTAAATCAGTGAGATTGAGGTGTCCATGCACCTTGTCTGAGCCTTGGTTTCTCCATGTGGCCAGAGCTCAAATGCCTCCTGCTACCCAGGCCAAGCCCAGGGTCAGGCTTAGCAAACCCCARCTGGGTTTTCATAATCAGCTCTGGACTGAGATGAGAGTTTCTTTGGGGATGCTTCAAGCGAAGCAAGCTGATGGTGGGGGACCCCATGCTGCAGAAGGGCTTGGGCTTGTCTGGTTTTGGTGGTGTTGGTGGAGATAAAACAAATGGTTTAAAAATAAATGTGCAAGATGGATTTTTAAACTTCCTAATGAACACTTCTGCTGCAGATCTGATGCCGGTGGTGTTCAGTCGCCACTACCAGGCGTGGATGTGAATAATAAGGAATAAGTTCAGATTTGAGAGCTGCTCTGCAGAGGGAACTGGCTAAAAATAATGGCAAATGGAAATACAGATAAAACTGACACCTTTTTGCTAAAAATGGGAAGCTTCAGGAGGACATGTCCAACAAAACGAATTTTTCTGGGTGGAGGGRGAAACTTGCCACAAACCAGAACCGATGCAAGTGGGAAGCAGGGAGGGTTTTGGAAATGAAAAGCCAGATTATAACCCCAAAATGGTGGGTTTCTGACTCTTGGGTGAAAATCCCAAGCGTTTGGGGGCTGCTGGGGTCTCTGCTGGATGCGGCTGCTGGGTGCTGCTGTGCCGAGACCTCCGCCGCCTGCCCTGATAGAGAGATACGTCCGGTGGCAGGGCATGAAATCTGCTTCAATAGGTGACTTCCAACTCGCGCTGTCAGATGAGCCCGAAATAACTAAATTACCTCTTTGCTGCCCCGAGGGTCCCTCCTGGGTTAATGAGGGCGGCCAAGCTGCCTCCTCTCGGTGTGGGGAGGTTTCGGGGCCGGACTCGCTCGGCAGTTTGGGGAGAAAAGGGATTGTAATTATACCGTTTCAGCTTGTGCCTCAAATCATGTGTTCTAAAAGTGTAATATTGGCATTTTATTTATATTTGAGTTGCATTTTTAGCACTTTTGCTGCCATGACAGCTGGAAATTTCCCATCCAACCTGGCTTCTTAAGGAAAGGGTCCCTCTGTCCCAAGTGCCCCTYTGTCCGCTTCTCCCCCTGTCTTGCAGAAGCCCCTGTTTGGACCCGTCGGCAGCAGCTCTGGGCTCAGCCTGTGGCTATGGGCAAAGCTGGGGAGAAGCAGGGGCGGGAGGCGGTGGAGGAGGGAAGGATGGCTGTTGGGATGGGGTTTGCCCCATGTTTTTCTCACCCTTCTCTTTGCATTTTTTATCCCAAAGGGCCTTTTGGTGCCCTGGGCTGTGTTTGGGAAGATGCGAAGGAAGCGGCTGGGAGGGCGAGGGGCCGGGGCGGGCGGCCTGGGATCGCAAGCACAAAACGCACCAGAAAACGGCCATCTCCCTCGGACGGAGAGAGCGAAGGCAGAGGCACAAAGGGGTGGGCTGCTTTCTTCTTTTTTCCCCCCTTTCCTGGGGGAATACAATGTGATGAATTCAGCGCGAGGGCCAGCGCACCCTTAATATACTTTGAGCGAAGCGGGGGTTTCTATGGCAGCGGGAGAGCCAGGCGAGCCCTGAAAAGCTGTTTGTGCAGCGCTTTGCCAATGGCATTTGCGGCGAGGGGCACCGGTGCCAGACGGGTGATGCTGCACGGCCACTAATCAAGCGGTGACAGCCCGTGGGGAGGAGAGGGGCTGGCAGCAGCGGCCCCCGCCACCTCCGTGCTCCCGGGGTTTTAATGCCCGCAGACAAAAGGGGCAGCGGCGTTAGCCTGGGAAGCGGCTGGCATCGGCTGTGCTGGTGTCTCAGGAGGGGGGAAAATCCCCTGGGAAAGCCGTGGTCTCCTGGGCGGTGTGCAAGGCGGAGGGTGGGATGGAGAGGAGGTGCAGGGCACCAAGGGCTTGGTGCTTGCTGAGTCTTGCTTCTCCCCTTTGCCGTGCACATGGTGGGAAGCATTTTCCAAYGGAGGAAGGATGGATGGGGATGTTCCTCCTCCTGTGGTGCTGCCGTGCAGGGGTGCCAGCCTGCACGGTATCAGTCGCATGGAGCATGGTCCATCCCAAGGCCTGGTGGGTCCGGCTTAGCCTCCCTCTTTCCCMCTGCTTCCTCCAGGAAGGACCCCAGCATGGGAATGCACCGCTGGCYGCTGTCAGGGACTTGAGCTGCGAGCTGGGTGCCCAGCTGGTTTTGCAGCAGCTTTCCATCATTTTGGGGCACCCGTCTTCCCACCCTGCCAGCAACGCGGGCTGGGAACGGCCWGTGCTTGGACACGGCCTCTGCCAGCTGCTGCGTCTCCAGCCTCTCCCGCACAAGCTCTTCACCGTTGCATTTCCCCTAGATGATTATTTTTTAATATAAGGGCTTTGAACTTATTTTTCCCCAGAGGAAAGCTCGCTGTTGCAGCAGTGCTGGCGGCAGCTCGCTAGGTCTAAGGTCTGGAGGCTTCGCTCTCCTGCGTAGCCGGGAGCAGAAGCGCTGGCGTGAAGCCTGCTCCGAGCTGCCGTGGGGCAAATCGGGGCTTTTCCCCACCCAAACGGCTGCAGGGAGGCTGCTGGGTGCAACGGTGGCAAGATGCATCTGGTGCCGCTCGCTGCGGTGCTGCATCGGCCCCAACAAGTAGTTCCAGATGGTCCCTTCCCCATCCCATCCGGGGTCTCCTGCTCGCGCTTTCCAAAAGCGCCCTCCCTGCCACCAAAAGTCTTCTCCAAATTGCTCCTTTCCTATGGGTGTTTCCATTCCTAATGTTTTTTACTGTTGAGAAAATGTTTTGAGTGAGATTTTCCTGAGCAGGGTTCCTGGAGATTCAAGACTGATGTTAAGACAGCCGGAAGGGGAGCTATGTTTTAAATTTGTTGGCAATACTTGAGGTTTTTCTCCCCTTCTCCTTCCCCCTTTCTTCCACTTCTGAGAGAGAACAAGAGCAGAAACTTCAATGTTTTTCTTGGAGTGAAATTGCAAAATAAATTACTTTAGATGATATAATGTGAAATATTGAAATGAAAAGAGATTTCTTTTTTCAAAGGAGCTCAGTGCTCCTTTTTGAAAAGCCCAAAGCAAAATGTGTTGATCTTTTCAGTGCTTCCCCCCTGCTCCAATCTTTCTTCCCAAACAAACTCTTTGTGGCGACGGGCAGCATTTGTGTGACATCTTGCTTTTGATGAATTGTCATTTTTCCATCAGAAAAATGTCCAGCCAGCTCCACCCACCAAGCCATGTGTTGGTGATATCCCCAACTGCTTTTTTTGCACAAAYAGGGATGCGAGGAGCTCTTTAACCCTGCAGTGAACTGTTGCTTGCTTCCTGAGTGCTCCTTCCCGGGGCCGATCCCGGGAGTCAAATCCCCCTTGGCCAAAACTGCAGGCGTGAGATATAACACCTTTAAATGCTCTGCACTGCTGGAGCTGCTGTTGCCAAATTCTGCGCTGAGAGGGGAAAAAAGGGTTATTTTTTTTAAAAAGCATAATTGTTCGCCTGGGAAAATCAGGTGGGGATAAGCAGTGGTGGTGGCTTTGCCTGCTGAGGAAGAGGATGGGTGCTCATCCTATATTAGCCACCAGTGAATTCCCCTTCCCCCTACTTAAATATCTTGTCTGGATCTGTATTTACYAAATGGCTCTTCCTTGTGCTCTGCAGGTCAGATTGAGGAAAAAGCACTATTTTTAGAAAATGTGCAAGCTGAAATACTAATAAATTGTCGAGCTGAGCATCGCAGCGTTCAGCCTGTCTCGAGGCTTAAAACTGGCACAGAGCAGCGATGCCGCGTYGTGATAATCCTGATCCCTGTCTCTGTATCGGGCTGCTCCTGCCGGTGCCACGGCTGTGATATCAGACAGCCCTTTTATAAATACACCCTTGCAGTGCGAGTGAGGAAAACCATCTAGGAAGACAAAAAATTATCCATTGCCACTAAATGAAAACAAATCCCTTTTCAACTGCGCTGGCATTTTTTAAAAGGGGAATATTTGTCAGAGCTGCTCAGCGTGGTATTAACTTGGGGGGGATATGTGGCGGTTCAGCTGTGAGGAGCCTGTTTATTTTCCATTTATTTTCTGGCTGTTAATGGCGATAAAGCGCAGGGCACCGCTGCTCGGGGCTGGCAGACAAAGGGCCATTGTGCGGCGGCAGGTACGGGAMATTCGGRGAGGAAACCTGCYGCGGATGYGCGCTTTGTCCTTTCTGCCGAAAAWCCTGGGTTTTACTCCGCGAATGAGCCAGGCTTGGTCTGGGGGCAGTTTTTCCCAGCGGGCTGGTCCTGCTTGTCGTGCTGCAGCGACCYGGCGGGTTGCACAGCCCCGGAGTCGAGGGTTGTGGGTTAATCGTAACCACCCGATTTAAAGGGAGACAAATTAAATGGTGGTGAGCTGCTCCCCCCGAACCCCTGAAATGTCGCTGCTTCGGAGCTGCCTGGCAGCTGCTGCCCTCCTTCCCTGGGTGTCTGCTGGAGCTTTCTGCTGGCATGGGGAAATGCGCTTTTTGGGGAGAGAAAATAATTTAGCAGTGGTTTCAGGACTACAGCTGCCCCTCGCCAGGTTTCTTGGGATTTTTCCCTTGGATTTGAATAAAAGCTGCTGTGCTGAAGGTCTCGGCTTGCTTCCGCGCACCCCTGGCCCTCGAGGGAAGGGGGACGCTGCTAGAGGGGGTCTGAACAGGCCGACCCTGGGCTTTGGGGGGTGCTGGGCATCCCCCCTCTTCCACCCYGTGCTGTCCCAGCCCCTGGGGCAGGGGGCCCTCGATGAGCCCTGTCTGGGGCCAGTATTGGCATCGGGCCCCCAATGAGCTTAGTGCATCTGCGTGGCGTTTCCCAGGGATTCGGGGTCACTGCTCCGAGTGTCCCCTCTCCGCGGCCCGGGGCGGCCGGTGGCTCTTGCCCCATGTGTTTGCAGAAGTTTAATAGGATTAGTGATCTYGGGAGCCCTTGTGTGCTAAATCCTGTAACTACTGCTGGAATGGGAGCACTAAGCGAGGGAGCCTGCGTAGACTAGACTAAACCAATCCCAACTGCAATAAAATATCAGGTTAAACAACGCGCTGGTCTGAGCTGTTTGGTGTAAATTACTGATGATCTGGCTTTGGTCTGCATTAGCTGGCCGAGCTTTCGGGGCTGACTGGCACCAGCGAGCTCCCGCAGGCTGCCACCAGCTGAAAAATCGCGGTTGTGTTCGCCGAGAGACCTCTGCGCTGCTGGAGGGGGGGCCTGGTTTAATGTTTAAGCACAYATGCATCAAAAAAATCCAGTTTTTTAGTGCTGCTTGCAGCAATTGCACGAAGGAAGGATCAGGCCTGCTCCTGCGATGGAAGGTGATCCCTTAGATAAAGGTTGAATAAAAGTTATCAGGATTAGGAAGAAATAAACAGCCTWGACAATGTTATCAGAAATTGTTTATATATAATTAAAGGATATGTATGTATGACTTTATCATCTTCCAAATGATAATGTTTTTATTTTCTTTCTAATGGGGGATTAGGAAGGAATGATGCATGGCATACATAAAGCGAGCGATAGCAGGGAAATAGCCCTGTCTGTTTTATAAGAAAGCAATAACGTGTTGTTGGGTGGCTGTTGTTGTTGTGGTTTCAAAGGTAATAAGAGAYGTCTTGAAATTTCCTTCATTAAATGTAGTGGGCTGAAATACGCAGTCTCGCTCYGGGTTTGTGCGGAGCCCAGCGCTGGTCCTGCTGCAGAAGCAATCGAGGGGGGCAGTTATTTACCACCAGCTCCAAAATGCTTCCTTGCACTGCAGCTTTTCCCATAGGAAAAAAGCAGGTTTGGGTTGAGCCAGTCTGCAAACTTGAACTTGATTTTGGTGACTTTTTTTAGGGTAAAATGTGGAAGTAACCCTACTTCATTTTGGTGCCTGCTTTGATGAAAGGGGAGAAAGAGGTCCGCAGCCAATCTGCCCCCCCTCCAAGCCTGGCTGCTCTCAGCTCAGAGCAGTGCTTGGCTCCAAAAGCTGCTTGGATTTTATTAGGTTAGGAAAGTGTTTCAAGCTTTTGGAAAAATATTAAAATATGTATTTAATTTTCTAGAAATTCTGAAGATATGTCCTTTCTGGGGCTCCCTGCATGACACTTGCTGGCCTTTCAGCTATAGCGCAACCCTTTTTATTATTCTATAAAGGCCTTAAGTATGGGAATCAGAGCYGAGGTGGCACTGGGTTTTGCAGAGCTGGTGCAGGTGCAAGGGAGGAATCTTCTCTTTTCTYGCTCTTCTCCCTGCGGCTGCTACCCCAGGCCCTGGGCAGGGTTTGCTGTGCCCACAGCATCAGTGGGGCTGGGTGCAAACTGCAGTCTGGTGCCTGGCTGCTGTCAGGGCCAGGATCCTTCCTGGATGTGTCTAGCCTAATCGGCAGGAAAAGATGTCTGTGCCCTGGTCCAGCCCAGCATCTTTGCTCTGGCTCCTCTTCACTGGGGCTTGGTGCTTGGTCCATGCTCCCGTATCTGACCTGCTTCTCCGGAAGGGTTGGACAAGGGCAGTGGGGTGGAAATGCCTTGCAGGGCTTGCCAGGGCTCCCATGAATGAGGGCTACCAGGTTACCTTTGCGCTGGAGACAGGTCGGTCCACCTCAGCTGTTGGTCCTTGTGTGACATTAATCTACTGCCTGCCCAAATATTCACGAGCTGGATCAATGGCTGATACAAAGCAGCTCAGCCCCTTCCAGGTGACAAAGCTGCTTGGGGTGCAAAGACCTGTGAGGACAGGATGCTGCACTGCTGTTTTATTCAAGCAGCCCCCTGCACCTGTGGATGAGGCACCTGCCTGTGTTGTAAATGTGCCTGGTTGGGTGATTCATGGCCATTCAGTCAATCTGCAGGTGTAAAAATGACATCAGTGTTCCTGGGTTTTCCTGTGCTTACGGGACACTGCTGGGAGGCTGCGGTCTGTCTCTGCACGGCCACCTCTTATTGCTTGCCTTGGCCCGTAGGTTCCCYRGGGCGAATCTCTTCATTTCACTCTKTGCTRGAAGGCTGCAGACTGGAGGGTCCTGCTTGTCAGTGGCTTCCTGGGGAAACAGCAGCAAAAATAATTATTAACCACAATTAATGTATTTCTGAAGATATGTTCTATACTGAAACACTTTAATTTCTAGGACTTCGATTAAAACTGAGTTCATGATGACTGTCCACTCTTGGCAAATGGCCTGASTCTGAGACAGATATAAAATACTATAATCATACTATTGGTACATGTGTATGAGTCTGCTCAAATGCATGTGTGTATATGCATGAAGCAAGCAATTGCATTATTTCCAATGATTTTATTTTGCGGAGGAGTAATTTTTCACCATTTCTTAAATTGTCAGATGATATGAAATGTGCTAGTTTAAACCCTTGTTTACAATAAAAATCARTTAGTGACTGAATATGCCAGCAGAAAAAAGGAAAAATCTGAAAGGTTTTTTAAAACCAGTTGCAGTACTTTCTAACTSCTGTAAATTAAAAAATACAATATTTAATCTCTATGGCTATAAATATAGGAAGTGTGTTTAGGTATAAAAAAAACCCTCATTAAAAACAATGAAATTAATATTAGAGGATCAAGTGGAAAGCTTAAACCACAAATTATTTTTCAGGATTTACAGTACTTCTGTAGAAGTGCTGACAAACTGCCTGTGCGTTAAAAAGAAATATGCATTTTTTGGAGCTCCGGGTTTTTCTGGAGGTTGCAAGTGTCAAGCAATCTCGGGGCTGCAGTTTGGATGCAGCATCCGTGGGCGATGGATCGACACGGTGCAAAAGGGCTGAGCTCCGCGCTCGCTGCCGCAGGACCCTCCTGCCTCCGCGCAGGGTTTGCTCGCGGCACCGTCACCTCCGGGGTCTCGCAGGTTTGGGGACGTTTTCCCAAGCTGCTGCTGCTCCGMCACTGCGGAGCCTTTTGCAGTCTTTTCTGTGGGGCCGCGCAATTGGCTAAAATCAATGTTTGCATGTTTTCCCTAAATTCCTCGTTTGTCATCACTCAGCCATTCAAAGCTCCCTTTTGTTCCGTTTTGCTGTTCTTGCTGGGTTTTTTTCCCCCGTTTCTCCCTGCGGAGGTGATGGGGGAGCCGAGCTCTGGATTTGGGAAGGGGAGTCGCGGGGAGGGCGGGGGATGCCCCGACGGGACCCGCCGCGCAGGGATCGCTCTGCTCCCTGCAGGGAGGTGCCCCAAACTCGCCCCCTCCCTGGTAAAACACGATGCGAAAGAAATCAAACCCCCAACGCTTGTTTGGATAYTTGCAATTTATTTACGATTAGCCCCAAATTTAGCAAAGATGACAGATTGAGGGGGGAAAGCAATTCAATTAATTTGTAATCTTACGTTTCATTAGAAAATGCAAGAATAATGACCGCATCCAGCAGGCGGGGGGGAAAAATCATAAACGGAGCTTTCCCCCTCCCAAATCAGATTATAAAATAAGCTTTTTTAATTAAATTAGTTGATGCGCAGTTTGATCGGAGTAACCCCAGATTAGGAGTGMGGTAGACAGGACTAGCAAACAAATGGAAATGACAAAAGGCACCAAGTTAACCGCTTTCCCCCTCTTTCGGTGCAGCCCCCGCGGCTGCCGAGGGATGCTCCCCGCAGCCGGCTCGCAACAGGCGAGCCYCGGGCAAATATTCGTTTGCAAACAGGGCTCTGCCGGCAGCGACGAGGTCCGTGCTGAAGTTTCAGGCTCTGAGGTGCTTTAACCCGGGTTAAAACCTGCGGGGAAAAAGGGGGCATTTGAGGGGAGAGGCTCCCCCCGAAATGGTCCCGTTCCCCCCATCGGAGCTCGGGCGAAAACTGCGGAGCCCGGATCACACGGGCATGTCCCTGCGGCGGCTGCTTGCTCCATCCTGACTATTTCGCCGTTCCTTTTTTTCCCGTTTTTAAAAATTTATTGAGATCGTCTCTCCCTCCTTTTCTCGGAGAAATGCCCCCCTTTTCCCGCTCTGGCCGTTTTCCTCCCTGCTCCAGCCTCCCCCGACGGCTGAGCCGAAGCGAGCGGTCCCTCCCGCAGGTGAAGGCGTGGGAAAGTCCCAAATACCCTGTAATTCCCCCCTTTCCTTCCTTGCCAAACTTCGGCTTCGTTTTCTGCCACTTCTCCCGTCAGTTCTCCTGCCCAATAAATCGGCAAAAAGTCTTTAAATTAACTGAATTGATCTTTTTTCTTCTAAAAATCGTTGAAGATAATTTATCTCCTTWAAACCCACGGGGGAAGTTTGGGGTAATACTGTGTGTTTCTGGGTCTGGCATCAGCGCTGTGTGGAAGGAAGTGTGAAATCTCGGCTGCCACGCTTGCAGACAAAGCCTCCTTGTTACCCGGGATTTGTCGGGTCAAGCAGGATCCCGTTTAAGCCAGTTACTAAATGTAATTCTCCCACCTTGTCTCTCAATTTAACAAACGAAAAAACACTTTTCTGCTTGGGGCATATATCGCRATGATCATTTGCCTCCAGAAGTTTWAAAAARARGAGATTTTTWGCTATATTATTACTGCCACTAGAAGTAAAGTTCATTTATATAAATGAACAACGTCAGAAAAATGTCTGAAAACACAACGTCAGCATTTTATTAGAAATTATTCTTACAAAATATTGTATTTTAAATTAAATTTTAAAATGCCCACATTAAAAAAAAAAAATCTTAGTGAGGTTTTTACAAGATCCTGGGCTGGTGGAAACCAATTTGTCCCCATTGTGTTGCAATGTCCCAGGGTATCACCTACTATTCTGAGGGGATTGAGTTGGTCCTTATTGTAAATTAAATATTTTCTTAGTGCTATTTTTCTTGTGCAAAATTTTTTTAAAAAATCTAAAATTGCATCAAAATAAATGGTGATGCCTATATACAGGCATATACCATGCATACACAGAAATAGAAAATTCCAGGTGTGCAGCTGGTTGAGAGTTTCTAAACTTGAGTCCATCATGTTCAAAATTAGTTTTGATTGAAAAAACAATCCCTGAGCTCGTTGTGAGCTATTTAGTTATGGAAATTTTTAGAATATGATTAAAGTGAAAATTGCAACCATGGCGAGCTCTCACTCTTTTGAGGATGAGCAGTTTCTTTTTACCCTCCCTGGTCAGAAGCATTCAGAACTAGTCCAGTCCGTGCACTAAAGCAATTGCTGCTCCGACTCCCTGTCACGGTGGAAYGGGTGGAAATTGCAAACACTTTTGTTTCTAGTTAGTGCATGGAGTAGGGGGGAGAAAACGGGGTTTGAACAAGCTCCTTAGGAAAATCCAAGCATTCCTGGGGATTCGGCTGGGTCCTTGTCTGTGGTTTCAGGACCCTCCAGGTGGAATTAGCTCCTAGAACAAGAAAATGCTTGTGGTTTTTTTTTTTGTCCCCCCCCCACCCTGGTGCAGAGCCCTTTGCACTGACAGGTGCTGCTGCTTTTGCATGCTGGCAAGGGAAGAGGGGCTGCTTTTAGGGTGGAGCTAGTTGCTTGCYGGATCTATAGGCATTTTACCCAAATATTGGGCTGTTCTGGTCTTCTGCAGTGTTGCAAAGGGGTTGTAAAAGCCGCTGCAGGCTTTGGGCGAAGGGCGGCTGCTCCCAGCTGCCTGCGTGTGTTTAGCTCGGCACRGCAAAGGGCTTATCGCCACGGATGAGGGTGCTTTCTGAAATCTCCCTGGCTAGGTGCAATGATCCTGCAGGATTATCAATTTTTTTTAAATCTGGGGGGGGCAGAGGGGTCCCTAAAGAGCGTGCGGCCCCGGCTGCCCCCCACCCTYGTGTGCGCCATGCGGCCTTTTGCCTGCTCCCTTTTCTGGGTCAATCCAGTGGCTTTTGGCCAGCCCTGGGCATGTTGTGCCCACAAATACCCCCCACCCTGTGTGCCTGGTGGGTGCTTCACCCTCCCCTGTGCCAATGCAGGTGAAATGGCTGCCCGTGATGCTGGCAGCTTCTCCCTCACCATGGGGGATCCCAATTTGGGGGAGCAGCGAGATGGTGGCAGTCCCCCTCCTTGGCATCTGTGCTTTGGGGTAGCTGCTGTTGCTCTGAGCCCCTTTTTCTCTTTTTCCGTGCGTCTCTGCTGCGGGTCGGATGGTTTGCCTGGCTCAGCTGTGGTGTTCTGGAAAATAYGCCCTCTTTTTGGGGAGGGCTGGTGGCAGGAGGTGGCTTTAGAAAAATAGCAATTTAGCTACTGCTGAGGGGGGGATGGCAAAGATGCAGCCTGTGTCTCTTCRCTCCTGGGCTCCTCTCCAGCTGCCCCCAGCTCTGCTGCATGGTGGGGCCCTGAGTGTGGTTTGGGGTGAAACCCGAGGCTTTTGGGGGCTTGGTGAGGGAGAGCTGCCAGGGAGCCATGCGGTGGGGTGGTGCTGCTGAGGGGAGCTGATGTGGCTGGTTGCTGGTAGCGTGGTCCCAGCTGAGGTAGGACATGTCCCTGTCACCATCGCTGAGGGCYGGGCTGCCATGTGCTGAGGCCCTGCCAGGCCGTGCGGTCTCCTAGCAACCGCCATGGCCAGGCCTCCATGGTGCCCGCAGGCCTCGATGGCCCCACAGGCCGTGCCAGCACCCACAGGCCACGATGGCACCTGTGGGCCCGGCCCAGGGYGGGATGGGGAGGAGGACGGCCGGGCCTCGGGCTGTGCGGGCGGAGGAACGGGCAGCAGCGAGCAGACCGGGCTCCCTGCTGGGCGCCCAACAAAATGGCGGCGGGGGCTCCCAAATGGCGGGGCAGGGGGGGAAGGCGCCGGCGCGGTGCCAAGGGCGGCCGCGGCTGTGCGACGGGCACAATGATGGGCACATAATGGCTGCCTCCCCTCCTCCTCCTCCTCCCGGCGGCAGTGCCAGCTGTAGCGGCGGCCCCCGCCTCCCTCCGCCTTGGCACAGACAGGCAGCCCTGCCATGGCCGCTCCTCTAAGGCGGATTAAGGCCGCAGTTGTGTCTCCCTCTTTCTTTCCCCCTCAGTGGCTGAGAACAGGAAACGTGAACCTATCTGAGACTAATTGACTTGCAAATTAATCGTTTGTCCCTCTGCCTGATAATTAGTGCTAACGATTTTTACACCCCCCCTCCTTTTGCTTTCTCCTCCTCCTCTTTATTTTAAAGGGGGCTGTTTTCTGTTTTTCCTCTTTTTTTCTGCCATCGCCCCTTCCCCGATCCTTCCCCGAAGCCGCCCCTGTGCGGGGATGGCAGTGGGTTTGGGGGTGGCCTGGTGGCGCGGGGGCCACGGCTGCGGGTTTGCTTCCCACGCCTCGGTGCCAGCCGAGAAAGAAACAAAACGGGGGTGGAGGGGGGCAGGAGCCGGCCTCAGCCTCCTGTGGGGGCTCCTGGCCTGTGTCCGGGGTGAGAGGCACTGCCTGGGAAGAGCTGCCTGCCAGCCGGACCCGCGTTGCCCGACGGGAGCCGCTTCCCTTTCCAAATACCCGGGAAAGCAGCTTAAAACCCAATCGTATCAGTGCAAAGCGATGCAGACTCCCTGCTCTGTTTTCCCTCAGCTTTCCCTCTTTCTTGGTCTTTACGCCACGGGGATGTCTGCTTTTAAAAGTTGGAAGTGGTGCTGGAGAGCAGGGGTGCTCCTGCGTTTTCTCAGTGCTTTGAGGCTGGGGGTAAAAAATTGCAAGTGTTGGCTATGGCGTGGTTTTGTCCGAAACCCGGCTCCAGCGCCGTGGGCACTGAGCGGCAGGGAAGGATGAGTCCTGCTGCCGGGGTGGTTAGGATAGTCAGGAGGTGGGAAGAAAAGCGATTGGGTTTCTGCTTGAAAATGTAATTTTGTTGGAATCAACACATTTTATAGGAGTGTTTCTATGCTGACGGGGGAAAAAATTAATACCTTATTCTAATACTTTTATTCAGCACCAATAACACTGAGATGCTTTATTCTGATACCGTAAAACACCTTTTCCTTTCAKTTAGGATTTTGTGTTGTATCTCTAGTGCGACTATTACATCAGTAAAATTCTGCATGTAATTGTCATTGAGTTTTGACATAATTCCCACCAAAATGCTCTGATGCTGGTGCACTGGAATTCTCAAGAAATTCTGGGGGGCAAATTTTTTCCCCCCTTCTATCATTTTGGAGGAAAACGTGTCATTCAGGTGGGATGCACTGGGGTGGAGGGGGAGCCTTGAGGATGCGGCTTGCATTTTTCTAGACACAGGAGGCAAAACGACCCAGGCAGCCGGGTGCTGCCTGCTCAGGACCCCGACCAGCCCTTGTCTCCTGGTCTAGAGCAAAACGTGGGGCTCAGGCATCCTGTTTTGCCTTCTTTCCCTGTTTCCAACCCCAAAGCAAGGCTGCGGGTGGAAACCCAGTGTCTGGCCTTTCCACTGCTCCTCTCTAGCTACTTTGCACTTCTTCCTCTGGTGCCCAACCATTGATAATTAAAGGGATCCTTTTCTTTGCTCTCCTCCCCAAATGCTCTTGGTGTCTGACACAATTTATCAGCTGGTACCCTGGCTGTAATCTTGTTTTTACCCCCCTCCCCTTCCCTGATGTGCATCCCAGGCTCTCTCATGCCTCCTTCCCCTCTCGTTTCGCTGCTCCAGTGCTTTCTGTCCTGCTGGACCTCCTTCCCTCGGAGCCGGGAGTCTATAAACCCCAGCGATGCTCTGAAACGCTGTGCTCGCGAGCTTGGGATGTTTGGTTTGCCCGGAGTTAATTGCATGCGAGCTCCTGCCCGTTGGCGTGCGGGGACCCTTTTGTTCCTGCAAGAATCGCTCGCCCTTTGGGGTCGCGGTGGCTGCGACCTGCTGTCCCCGAGGGCCAGCCAGCCGGCATGCACTGTCAATTTGATCCGTGCACCATAGCATGGATCGCAGGTTGTTGCGGCGAGACAGCCGAAACAGGGCTGGGAAGAGGCATTGAAGTAATACAATGATTAGCGATGATCAGTGAGCTTTATGGCTGGGGAGGGGGAGTGATGGTGAAAGATGTTAGGGGTGGATTAACCCCCGTCAGGCCTGTACAAGAGGCTTTCCAGATTGAGTCCAAGTGCAGTGGTCTGTAAATGCTCCTCTTTTGCTGGGCTGCTTGGCCAGAGCATCCCTAGAGTTAATGCCAGAGCTGCAGCCTGTGCTCGGGAACCAGACTGTCCTGGCAGCTCTGTTCCCTGCTTGTGCTTGCTGGACCTGCATCCTTTCAAAGTGGGGTCAGGCTTAACTCCCATGAATTAACACCTGTAAATTAACCCCCCAGTGCCAGATTAAACAGGGCACTTGGCTCCTGGTGGCTTTCCAAGCCAGTCTTTAGAGCTCAGTGAACTTTTATAGGGCTTGCGTGCTCCCTCCAACAGGCTTTGCTTGCTGGGACTGTACAGGACCAGCACGGCGGGTGCAGAGGTTGCGCTAGGGCTGCACAACTTTGCTGCARTGCGCATGGCAGTGAGTGCCCTGGGGTCCTGGGTGAAGTCTGGGGCTGCTCAGAGCCYGGTAAATCACAGCTGGTGACAGTGGATGGGGAGCTCTGTGTTTTGAGGTCCTGGGTGAGTGTTTTGTTTGGTGGGTGGTAAGTCACTTTGCGCTCTCGCCCTCCCTTGGGCCTGCCAGTCCAGTTCAGCTTTGCAGGGAGACAGGGGTCTCTGGCAGTGCAGATGGAAAGGTGCTGCCAGGAGGGACAGGATCCTTGGGGTTTGTATGGGGAAAGCACAGGAGGAGGAGACAACCAGGTGGTCAAGTGTATTGGTGGCGTGGGCATGGAAAAGCAATGAGAGCTTGGTGAGYCAAAGTCCATGTGCTCTGGCTTTGCTATGGCCCTTCAAAGCTTCCTGTGCTAAAGCTCTCCAGGGYGGGAGAGGGCCCCGATTGCTCAGCGGTGCCAGGAGGGGGATATCCCCATGGACCACGTTGTCCGTGTGTCCGATCCGTGATGTCCTGGRGGTGGCTGGCCCTGTGCGGACGAGCGGACCCCTCTCGGTGGCCGGGGCCGAGGGGAGCGGGCGGGCGGCTGCCTCGAGGCGGTTTTACAATCCTGCGCACCTGGTACTTTGTCAATGCAGCCACTTGGCTAAATGTGGGTCATTGTAGGAGGGTGCAGCCACTCGAGCAAACAAGCCTCAATTGCCCACTGATTGGGGTGGCTGAGAGCACCATCACTGAAATTTCTGAGGGGGGAGGCATTAATAATCCCCATTCTGTCTCTGCAGCCCTTGCCCCCTTGTTATTTCCCTCTTTGTGTCTTAATTTGGCCCATTATTATTATTTTATAAAAGGGCCTTTTCTCCACCCCCTCCCTCTTGAAGACACTCCTTAGACCGATGGGAAAATGGCAAGGAATAATTATGAAAAACATCAGTGCAGAGAGGGCCATCTGAGAGGGATTAAAGGATTACAATTAAAACTCATTTTAGGGAGGTGATGTGACATTAGCGTTTTCATTCTCTCCCCCCTRCCCCCCTTCCCCAAACACCCTCCAGGCTATCTGGGTCTAAGTTGATTAAATGACAAACTCCAGCTCAGAGGGAAACAACAACAAATTAAAAATAGAGTAAAATGAAAAACAGCAACCAAAAATGATTTGCAAAATTAAGTGAAAACGAGGTCAATGGGAATTACTGAAAGTCTAGCGGCAGCTGGAAGTGGGGTGGACAAAGCTGGCGGCAGGTTTCTGACTGCGGGAACCTCCCCTCCGCYTGGCCCAGCGGGCAGGTGAAGATGTCCGAGGTCTCCCCTCTGGGACCTGACTTGGGTTTTAGCTGAGCTGTAGAAATTCCTGCTTTTGGCAGATTGCGTTGCAGTGCTGGYGTTTGTCCTCGCGTTTCCTAGCCCTCTGCTCTGCGGAGCTGAGCTGCTCCACGGTGTCTCGTCCCCAGGGAGGTGGCTGGAGACCCCGCGTCCGATGGGACCTTGCGTTGGGAACCAAACAATGCAGACCCGGTGCTGCTCCTGCCCTGGCTGAAAGCAGCCACAGATTTGCAGCAGGAAAGCACAATTTGAGCAATCTGGGATGTGCATGTGCAAAATGGTGCTGGAGCAGCAGAGTCCTTCGGGGGCTCCTCGGGGCAGAGGAGGGTCTGGGTGCTGCTGGGCGGTCGCGTTGGCCTTGGTTGCTGTCTCTGCATCTCTTCCCGGCAGACCGGCTGCCTGGCCCATTTTTCTGCTCTTGTTGCAGCTCAGACTCACGCTTCGCGGCTCCTACTAGCGGCTGGAGCCTGCCAGACCTGGTCTTGCAGCTCGGGCAGGTTTCGCTCTGTGGGGGCACGATTTCTGCAGCTGGAGCTGTGCTTCGCAAGGCAGGGGGTGATGCCTGCGGTGACGAGACCTTCCCTCTCTCCGTCTGTCAGGGCACTCGAAGTGCAGGACAAAGGTCCCTTCCCCAACTCCGAGAAACCTGATGGTGCTCCAAGGATGAGATTTACTTTGTCATTCAAACTCTGCTGTTGTAAATCAGCAGCCGGGGAAAATGCAGCTCCCTYGGAGCAGGCACTTCCAAGTGGAAATGAACACCTCAAACTTTGATAAGGAAAACAAATTGCAGGATGGTTGCTGGCCGTTTTGGCTAAAAGTTATGAAGCCTGGGAAGGGGGATTTCCCTTTATAAAACAAAAATGATTATAAATCAAGTGATTCTGATGATCTGGGCACCTAAACCCATGCTAACTGCATAGGTTGCAGGGGAAAGGATGGAAAGATGCGGAGGTGGCAATGTGCAGGCTCAGACTGTAATTCACTGTCCTTAAGAATTTCTGGCTGCCAGTATGTGGTCTGGAGAGGACCCGAGAGCAAAAGTGGGACCCAAGAGCAAAACTGGGACCCAAGTCCACGGCCTCCTGCCCTGGAAGCACAGCTCTTGCTGTGCAAGCTAAGAAAGAGGCCTGCAAGCACAYGGCCTGGGAATGCTTTTCCCAAACGTGTGCATTTTGGGAATGCTCTGTGGGTCCGGAGTGGAGAGCAGCTTCTCCTCTGCATCCTCAGATTCCTCCACCTGAAGCAATCGGACTGAGAACTGGTCCCAAATGCTTCTCCCGTTTCCTCTCCATCCCGCAGCCTGGCATAGCCGGGCACATCGTCACATGGCCGCACACGTGGGTGCCAGCTCTTGTCACGTGAGATGCCACATTGTGCCTCATATTGGGAGGCAGGGAGAGCTGCAAAAAGCTTAACGGAAGGGAAACTCCCCCTCCTTCCCCCCCCCAGATCCAGCCTATTTTCTTTCCTCTCCTTTTGTTTCTGATTTCCGGAACTATGCGGCAAAGCAAAGCGAGGGGAGAAGAAAGAGGCTGAAGAGAGCTGGCATCTGGCAGGGAAAAGCACAAAATAGCAGAGCAGGGGTTTGCTGGGAGAGGGCAGCGAAGGCGGCTTGCTCGTGGGGCCCCGTGGCTTGCTGAGCGCGATTGCCCAGGACCTGGGCAAGCCTGGGCGGGGGGGAAGCAGGGTCTAAACACGGGGCAGGCTCCTTTGTGGGAATTAACTGGCACATGCTCAAAAAGAGCTTGCTGATAAACTGCGGTGGAGGAGCCAGGCCAGGGGTGAGTGTTCGCCCTGCTATGTAGATGTTATCTTTTGGGATCCCCCCTTTTCAGTGTCTCTCCCTCAGCCTCCATCCTGCTACGGGCTTCATCCAGCCGGGCATCGGCAGACAAGTGTCCGCCCATCCTGGTGGTGCAAAGACCCTTCCCATGCACAGAGCAATTAATCCCCTGCGGATGTGCCCAGCACCCCGTCCTCAGCACCCCTCCACGGTGCAGGAGCACCCAGGCCCACCTCRCTCTGCCGCACGGCCCCATCCTGCACCGTGCCGCAGAGCAGCAGGACGAGGTGGAGGCGATGCCCCTGCAGCTGCTTTTTTGGCRGCTGAGACCATCGGAGCTGAGTATTTCTTTCTCCGATGTCCCTTTTACAGTCAGGGCTGAGATGCCTGGGTATATTTTATTCTTGTTCTTTTTCCTCTGTCCCAGCCAGTACAGAAGAGGCTTTTGCATACAGACCCAATGAAGATAATGTTAATTAGGTAAATTAATTAGGGCCAGGATGCAGTGTTTTCCCCCTGAGGAGGAAATACAGTAAACTCCATTTTTGTGAGCTGTTTGTTCAGCCAGGGGGGTCGAAGGAGAATAGCGGTGTCAAAGAAGCTGCCACTTCCAAGGTCCTTGTGTCCCTTCTGCGCCGCGCTAGAAAGGGAACAAAACTCTGTTGACAGCAAAATCTCAGCAGGAGCCTCTGGGCCGAGGGGCACGGGGGAGCGAAGCGGAAAGGGTGCCAGGTTTCCGAGCGCCCGGAGGGAGCAGGCTTTGCTCTCCGGCGTTTCAATGGGCCGGCGAAAGCAAATCAGCCCTTTCAAGGCCCATCGCGCTGTTCCAGCAGCGGGGCACGGCCGGGGGGGCTGCGGGGTGGGTGCGAGAGGGCAGGAGAGGTGCCYGGGGCTGAGGACCGACAGCAGTGCTTGCTGCTGGCCTCCTGCTCCATCCCAGCTCCTCCAGGTGTTTCYGGAGGCTCCGGTCCCTCCTGAGCCCAGTGCTGTTGGAAGCAGCCTGCAGAGGCTGCTGCTTCGAGCGGCGCTGGTTGCACCGGCTCCGTCGCAGCCTCTCCGAATCCGATGCTCTGCTCACGGCACCATCTCCCATCCGCGTTGCTCCGGCTCGCCAGGGTGGTGCATCCTGGGAATTTCCTTCCCTGGTGCCAGCATACCTTCACCCCAGCCCCACCGCRCAGACCATCTCCCACCGTCATATTTAAACCCCCTCCCTGTGGCTGACCAAAGCCAGGATGAAAGCGGCTCCCCCCCCCCTTTTTTCATGGCGTTTCATTAGCCTCCGAATCAGACGGGCTGAACAATGGCGTTCTGTCCGCGATGGGCTCCCGGGCCGATTTCCTCTCCTCTCTCATCCGTATGCAAACCGGCCTCCAGCCGGCTTTGGGCATGCCATGGAAACCGAGGTGCAGGCCCGGAATGGGGGTTCTCGGAGTGAGAAATCTCCTGTTCGCTCTTTCCCATTTGCATAATGCAACTTTTCTTCCTGCAGACACTGAGGCGCTTTGTTTATAGAGGGCGCGGAGAGAAAGGGGGGAATGCGGAGGACAGCGGCGGGCGGCGAGGAGGGGGGAAGCGCCCGGTGGGAGCGCGGAGGAGCAGGGCAGCCCTCGCCAAAGGGGGACGCGCAGAGAAAAGGCGCCAGGCGACGGAAAGGGAATATATATGAGGATGGAGACTGGGAAACGGGGCCGGGCTGGTTCCCCGTGCTCCGGGGACCCGGCGCTCCTTTGGCCTCTCCGCGCCAGCCGAAGGGTGCCGGGGGACTTGGCGTGGCTGAGGATCCAGCTGGGAGCCTGGAGCTGCGCTGAATTAAAGGCAGTTATCATGATAATGCCCCCCAGAGGAAGCAGGGGCCTTTTCAAGCCTTGCATGAAATAACCTCAAAGGGTTTCATGCGAGAAACCTCTAAGAACCTCAACTGGTGGAAACCAAAGGGGTTTGGGGGGAAATAGCGACCCGCGGGGTAGCGGGGAGGGTGGCTAGGTAACGGCCAGCAGAGCGTGAGGACCCGATTGCCCCACGAGGCAGAGAGAAACGGGGTGGGGGGGGAATAATCCCAGGTTTATTTGCAAGGAGATGGGAGGGAAGGGGGGTTAAGCAAAGCGAAGTTCAGTCTCTCGCAGCCTGTTCGCTCCCCCCTGAAGCCCGGCAGCCTGAAGCTGCCTGGAGCAGCAGGAGGGCAAAAGCATCCAGCCCTGGATGATGCAGTTGCCCCGGTTTATCGGTGTTGTTCAGGGCGAGCTGCATCCCGCCTCGTGCCAGGGTTTCTCCCTCTCCCAGCCGGTGATCCGGTTCTCGCGAGTCGATCCGAGCCCTGCGGGTGCAGGGGGCGAGGGGCTGCTCCCGCAGACCGCGTCCTCTCCGGCGGCCGCGCTTCCCGAGAACGAGCCCTGCCTCGGACTGGCCCCGTCCTCCTCAGGGCGTCTGGCTTATGAATTGGATGGATGCGTGTTTAATAGTAGCAATAGTAATAATAGCGGTGAAATGTATTAAGCAGTGACAGATGACAGACACGGAACCTGCAGTTAAAAGTATTCTAGGATATGCAAAGATGTCTGTGAAGGATTTGGGAATGAGGCACGGCGTGTGAAGCAGGAACCAGTGGGGATGTTTGGGGATTTAACCTCAAAGCGGGGCCGCTCTGTTTTTAAGGTGATTTGGTGTCGGTTGGATGTGCAGCAGCCCCACCTCGGCTCTGCCCTTTACAGAGTGGCTGGGGTTTATCTTAGGCGATGTAGTCAACACAAAATATTAAACATCTACCTGTAGGCAGGGAAAGTCTGCAGTCTAATCTCAGCATCTGATGCTTATGGCCTTCTGGGACTRCAGAAAAAGCTAAGACTAAATACGAGGGCTTTGGAGGTTTGTGTTGCGGCTCCAGAGTCCCTTTAGCCGGCAGTAATGCCCACCTYGACGTCCATCTCGGGTACGGTAGTACCTTCGTGTCACCCAACTCTGCATCACTTACACAGTGCCTGGGGCGGCTGCGACACTCGTAACGCTCGGTAAAAGGGATGGGGAGTTCGGGGCGGCTGGTTTGGGGCTCTTTCTCTTTGGTTTTAGTCTGGTTCCTGTAGAAAATGAGGTTTCTGTGATCACAAGTGGGCATGTCTGTCACTTCCCACCCTGCTCCCAGAAACTTTGGAAATGGGATGATTTCAGCCCTATTTGGCTTGATGTGTTCCCGATCCCCTGTCCACAGCTGTGGGAACCCCTTTGGGGCTTTAGCTCTGTGTTTTCCAGAAGCTCATTTCTAGCTTTGGCTCCGAAAAGCAGCTTCTGCTTGAGCACAAAAGACCGGCGAAGGGCCGTGTCCCTTCCTCGCAGCACAGCGCGGTCGCCGTTTGCACCCGGGGGTGCGATGGGAAATGCCACTGCCCAGGGCTACGGGGCCCCGCAGCTGGGGACACGCCGGAGCATCCCGGTCCGAGGAAACCCCTGCGAGCCGGGCTTGCGGGAGGCTCGGGAGGGCTGCGCAGGGCRGATGCATGTTGGAGCCTGCTGGATGCAGATCCAGGTGTTGCGGTTCAGTCCGCATCCAGCCCCTGTTGCAGCGAGGCTGGAAAAATCATCAGCAAATCTCCAGCACCTTTGCTGCTGGTTCAGGCTGCTGGGCACCACCCCTAAACTGGGGTCATTTAACCTGTTTTCAGGTCAGCCCTGGCTGTGGGTTTTTAAGCTGGTCCTTGCTGCCCTGCCGGAGCAGGGAGCGGGCTTCCCGGCGCGTCGGCTCGGCGTCCGCCCTCTGGCCCGCCGGTCATGCCAATTTGTCACCGAGCTGGGATTGCAATTAGAGCCCCAAAGGCAGGGTCAGGGGTTACGCAAACAGCGGGGCAGGGGCCGCTCGCCCGGAGGGCTCTCCYGGGCCGCCGGCCCCCCCCTCGGCACGGCCCCGCTTGACCCGGCGCCGGGGCCGCATTGTTCCCCGCGCCCCTTCGAGAGGCGGCTTGTCAATAAAACTGACCTCTGGGCTCCCGCGGGCGCTTTCTCCTCCTCTTCCTCCCTCTCCTGTTCAGCCGGAGAGGAGCTCCGATGCTGGTGAGGAAGGGAGGCGGGAGGGCAGACCTTGCGGGGGTGATTTGGGGATGGAAAAGAGCGGATAAGGGACGGCAGAGCTGGTGGTGCAGGAMCAGCCCTGCCTCCGGTGCTAGGTGCTGCACGGAGCAGCGCTGGGGATGCCGGCAGGGAAGGGCCACCGTGGCGCTGGGGACGTGGCAGGAGGGACGTCCCTCTGCTCGGACCCGCAGCCCTGTGTCTGCTGCAGCAGCAGAGCAAAGCACAAGCTCACGGCAATTTCCCCCCCCCTTTTTTGTCCTCGTCCCTGCTGTTTGGTGTTAGATGTGCTTCCACCCGGAGCACTTGCAAGTGTCATTGCAAGCACCAGATTCATTCATCCGCTCCCGGTCTCCTTCTCCCTCAGCCCTTAGCTGTCGCTCTTGCAGCGCGGCAGCCCTGTGTTTGCTAGCCGCTCGAGCACGGGTTTATCCCGGGCTCAGGGATGTTTTCCTTCTCCGGCAGAACTGTGCCAGCTCTCCCAGGTCGGCTCGGTGCTGTTTGCCCCCGCGGTGCTGCTTTGGGTTGAGAACCGCCAATGTGCCGAGGTCACAGACTCGACGAGTGAAACCAGCTCCTGCTTTTACTCGGGCTCCTTTCTGCCTCGGGCTCTTCGGCAGAGGTGACCCGGGAGGCCCTGCCCTCGTGCCGGGTTTGGGAAGCCCGGGCTCGGCCCTCGTGCCGGGTTTGGGAAGCCCGGGCTCGGCCCTCGTGCCGGGTTTGGGAAGCCCGGGCTCGGCCCTCGTGCCGGGTTTGGGAAGCCCGGGCCAGGCCCTCGTGCCGGGTTTGGGAAGCCCGGGCCAGGCCCTCGTGCCAGAAGGGCCAGCGCTGGTGGTGCAAGGCCTGGAGCTAAGGGCTCCTTAGCCTCGCGCAGACAGCCAGCGCCAGAATTAATGCCCTGGAATTCAAAGCCAGCGGGTTTCCAACGAGAAACCAAACACGCTGCAGGACGGAGGTGAGGGCAGCGTGGGATGAGCCCCCAGGCGATGCGGCGCTTGCTGGCTGCGGGGAGCTTCGCATCGAGACTGGACGTGCTTTCGGYGACGGCACGCTCCCCACGCTTTGCACAGCGGCAGCGCTGCCCTGCGCCGCGGGATTTGGACTGCAGAGGGGTTTCCTCTCCCCCAAACGGTCCCGGGGGCGAAGCCGAGGCTCCTGGCGAGGTTTCGGGTGGCGGGACGGCGGCACCGCCGCTTCCATGTGCTAATTGTGCCGAGCGGTGCTTGAACCGGCGGCGCTGGCTCAGCTGCGTGACAAACGGGTATCGAGGAGCAAGTGGCAATTAGGGTGGGTGAAGAGCCCCTTAGTGCCTGTCCCTTACGTAACACCTTTGTTCCCAGCCCTTCACTTCATGTTCAGTTTGTAAATAAACTTGACTCGCGGTTTTACTGGGGCCTTTTTTTCCCCCCTTTTTAATTTTATTATTTTTTTAAGCTGGCGAAGAAGGAGCCGATTGTTCGGCGGGAGGGAAGCGCTTCCCTTTGAGATGCTGCCCGGCCCGCGGTGCCCGTTGTCCCCCGAAATGGGTGCTGACAGCAACAAAGCCACCCGCCCGGCCCCAGTGCCAACAATTTTAATTACTAAAGCGGTGCCCAGCGGCTCATTATGCTGCTTGCAATTACTGGAGGGGGCTGGAAACAGCTTTGCAATTGCAGCAGGCCAAAACCGATGGGTGGTTTGGCCACGGTGCTGTGCTCTGCTCCCCAAAATTTGGGGTCAGGGAAGGAGGTGGCTGGAGATGCCTACAGGCTCCAAAGAGCAGCAAGATGCCTCCGGTGTGGGCAGACCTTGGTGTAAGGCAGAACTGGGGGGTTTAATAGCAGGAGCAGCGACTGCTCCTCTTGCACCAGCGCTGCYGGGCTCTTTGTTCGGCGCGGGGCCGCCCGGGTCCCGCGCTGCCCCTCGCCCATATGGTGCCCATCGTTAGGCGTGTGCCCCCCTCGTCTGGCGAGGAGCTTTACAGGTGTCGTTAGGATAATGATTCACACCCTGACGAAGGTGGGAAAGATGATTAGCTGGCTCTCTGCTGCATGGTGTCAGCTGCGCCTGGGGGCAGGGAGGCGGATGTGGGGCCCTGTGTCCTGCTCTAATTCCAGTGGATATTTGGGCACATCTCAGTGTGCCTCGCTTTCCCTAGCTGTAAAAGATAAAAAAAATTTTATTCTTTTCCCTTGCAAAAGCCGCTTTGAGCAGCTTGACCTGCTTCGGCACCAAGAGGAGGTTTAGGCAGGGCTCTTGGCAGCTGCTTGGGCTCTGGGTTCTCCTGCAGTTGCGTTTAGATAAACCCTCTTTCGGGAAGAGGAGGCTTGAGAGAGCATCATTTTTAGCACGTGGCATCTGTAGGAATTGGGCATTTGGAAGCAGGTGGGTCCTGACATTGCCTCCCCGAGCATGACACATGCATGGTGCACCTAAACCATGCAAGGCAGCAGAGCGCTTCAGGGGCTGCTCTTGCTTCTTGAGAAGGAAAAGGAGAGTGTAACGAGCTTTTCTGGCCTGCCTTTTTCCTCTGTGCAGGGGAAGGGGCGATGAGACGAGCAAGCCGCCCATCCAGCCGCCCTGCCTGGGGGTTTTGGGAAACCGAGGCGTGCAAGGTCCTAACCCGGACCGGCGCTGCGCCTGGGAGCAAAACGGGTGCCGGCGGGATGCCTCCAGCCCTCGCTGCTGCCCCGATGGCGAAGGAGCAGCGGCTGCCGTGACCCGCCCGTCCCGGGACCGGTGCTGCCGCTGCCGCCTCTCCCCGAGGCAGCGGGGCCGCCGGGATTATCTGCTTAGCCGCGCCATCTGTTCGCCAAACTGCCGTCATTATGTTCGGCTCGGGAAGAAAACGGCCCCTACAGAGAAGCAATTTGTCCGCTGCCTAAACCTTTCAGGCTCTCGCCTTCGCGACCTCCCCGCGCCGGTGCACGGCGAGGGCCCCGCAGCTCGCCGCCGCGCTTAAACAGGCTCCGGCGAGAGCTTGGTAAAGGGGCCGGGCTGGCCGCGAGGGCGCTGGGCTTCTCCTAAGCTGATTACAAAACCTCGCGGCCTTTCGGAGGGGAGGAGGGAGGGACGTTTTGCCCTGGCCCCGCGCGCCCGGGGTCTTGCAATGAGCTCGCTGGAGGGGCTTTTCTTCCCATCGCAGTAGACCGCATTTGAGGCATGCGGTGAGGAGGTTGGGAAGAGGGGCTGCCTGGGAAAGGGCTGGGAACCGAGTGTAAAGACGTGGGGCTGGAAGCTTTGCAGCATCCTCGAGCCACGTGGGTGCTGCTGGGATCGGCCTGGGGCTCCCTGCTCCTGCTGCTCTCGGGTGTCCCAGAGCGGCAAACTTGCTCGCATGCTGGGGAAAGCACCCTGCGGGTTGCAATCCTGCAGCTGCAGGAGATGCTCCCTAACGAGCCCAGGTTTGTCACAGCCCCGGTGTCCCCGGATCACAGCTAAACCTCCCTCTCTCCACCCAGGCAGCAATGTCCTGCGTTCAGGATCCGCACTCCTTACGTCCCCATCGGGTGACACGAGTTGTGCCGCTGCCTGCGAGCTCCCGCAGCGGTGCTCAGCCCTGCTCAGGGTCAGGCCAGGCGCTTGGCAAAGGGTTTTGCTGCTCCAGCTTTCTATAAGCAATTTTACAGCTGACCGGAGCTGGTCTGGGTCTGAGCTCGCCGTGGGCTCCCGGCGTCTCGTGAGGCAGGTGGGGAAACTGAGGCACAGAGCAGGGATGGGAGAAACCTGCCCCTGAGCTCGTGGCAGGAGCGGAGCCGCGTGTCCCTGTTTCTGGGCGCTTCTTGGGAACTCAGTGGCACCAAAGCCTTGAGCAAATGGCTTGATTTTGCAGGCTTTTAGTGTTGTTTTTCTGTGGCTAAGCCCCGAAACCCTGGCGAAGCGGCGGTGGCGAGCTCGACACACGGAGCGCGGAGTGAAAAGGTTTGAACTTCTGCTGCGAAGTGACACTTTGGACTCGGCATTTTCCCTAATTTGATTTAAGAGCTCGATCTAAAAATGCAGCATTTTGGTCAACCCGAAATCGACCCCTGGCCTGAGCGAGCATCGGGGGCCGCTTCCCGGGTGCGGAGGGATGCCGGCAGGGATGCCGGGCAGGGCCACGGGGACCCCGTCTAGCCGGGCCGGGCAGGCAAGGAGAAGGCAGGGGCCATCCCGGTCCTGGGGACACCGGTGTCACCCCGGCCGCTTGCCAGGCGCAGGCTGCTCTGTGCTGTCGCACCCTCTGGTGGCCAAAGCTCGGGGAAAAATCATCCCGGAGGCGGGAGGATTTAATAACGGCGATGCCAAAACCCCAATAAACGGCCCGACTGGGGCCGTGGGGGCTGCAGAGAGCTGTTGTTTAGGGTGGGGGGCTCCTGGGGGCTTTTGTCCCTTTTTTTTTCAAAAGAAACCTGAAGAAAATAAGCCAGCAAAGTCAGGCAGCTTATGTATAAATTCACTGGCAAATCCTGAAATTACAAAAGAGTTCATTTCTTTATTTTTTTCCTGTTCAAAAGTGTCCATAGAAAGTTCTCTGCTGCTTTTTGGGGGGGATCCTGTGCTACCCCTTCCCCGATAGAGCAACCCTGAAGGAAAGAAACCCCTTCCCAGGTCTTGGCGAGCAGCGCGTGGGCAAACGGAGGTGCAGAGCGGGGACGGGCAGCGCCGCAGCTGCCCCGAAGCTGAGCGAGGTCTGGCTCCGCGTCCTGCTCCCGAAGCCCTGAGGTTCCTCGGGAGCGAGCCAGGTTGTCCCCATCCCCGCAGCGAGTGCCCGCGCTGCTGTAGCATCTCTTCATTGGCCACCGGTCCCAGAAAGGCCTGTGGCACCCGACTTTCCCACGAATTTTTGGGACTGGGCGCCGGATCCCACATGGGAACGAGCCTGGCTGTCTCCGGAGAGTTTGGGGCGCCGAAAGCTCCCCGGTGCCGGCGGGAGGGCTGAGCAGGACCTCGCCGGAGGGTGGGGGCCGCTAGACCGTGGTGCTGGTGCCCAGCTTGTCTCTGCTTGCCCGTCGCTCGCTCCGCTCCCCGGACACCTGCACCGAAGCAGAGACGTGAATCCTGGGGCAAATCGGGGCCCCGGCGGGGGGAACAGAGGGGTCTGTCCTAGTGGGACCTGGGGGGGCTTTAACGAAGCTGTTCCCCCCACCTTGCCCACCCTGGAGCTGAAATGCTGCTGGGGAGGAGGGAGGGTGGCTGCAGCACAAGGTGTTTTAGCAGTAAAATACAGCTTTACCTCCCCGAAGGTCTTGTTTTCCGGGTGCTGCGTGTCCGGAGGAGATCCCAGCCTCTTTATTCTCAGGATGGCCCCTGGGAATGCCAAAAGCCAGGTGAGGGCGTTTCGCAGCTGAAATCGTGGGTGCTGCCAGCGTGCGGGGCCGGGTGCCGGCTGCAGCCCCCGCGGCGGGAGGGGGTCCGCGGCCCCGGGCTCTCACGGCCGGGCTTTCCCTGACATCTAGCGGCCGCTGGGCGCGGGCGGCTCGCAGGGAGCCCGGGCCCCTTCCTGGGCCCTTCCCATGGGGATGGATCCGGGATGCGGCGGGCTCCGCGTTCGTGCAGCACCGTGCACCCCGGGGTGCTGCCCGTGGCCGAGGATGCTGGGCGTGCGGTACCGCACCGGCTCGGGCTCTAGGTCGTGACTGCGGTGAGGAAACTGCACTTTGTTCCCGGCTCCGTGTGCGGGACTGTCATTAATTCCCCTGCCTGAGGAGCAGCAACGCTAGTTGCTGCTCTTTGCTCACAGATACACGTGCATTTGTGTTTCCGACTGCAAAGCACGGCTGCCGTCTCCTCCTTGGACCTTTGCTGCTGCTCCGCTCCTGCCGCCACCCCGTCCCACGCCCGCCGGAGGTGAAACTCACCCGCGATGCTTCCTCCGAGCGCCACGAGCAGCAGGGTGACGGGCAGCGCGCAGAGCTGCCAGACTGCCTGGTAGGTGGCTGTCCTGCTGCCGTCAGCTACGTGGGGGAAGACGAGCTCCATCCTGCAAGGCAGAGCAGGGACGCGCTTGTAGGTCTCTGCTCGTATCTGAGGTGACCTGCTACAGGTGGGGTCCCATGGCAGGGGTTGCATGGAGCATCCCCCATTGCAGAGGTCCCCAGAGTGGGTCCTTGTGAGGCTGGTGGGGCACCGGTGGGTCCAGCTCGCCCCAGGTCTCCCCAGCTGGGTGCATGGGGCCCCTGGGCAATGCCGACACTGGCTCTTCTCACCTGTTGCCGTAAGCATCGGCGGTTGCCAGCGCTGTGAGCAGCGTCCCCAGCAAGGTGCCCAGGATCCCCGGCATGCCGTGGACGTTGTGGACTCCACACGTGTCCTGGATGTTCAGCTTGGAGCGCAGGATGGGCTGGGGAGAGCGCAGAGAACAGCCAGGGCTCGGGGAGGCCATGCTGCGGCTTGGGTTTGCAGGGCTGGGAGCAGAAACTGCCCTCCGGCTACGGCTGGTTGCAGGGCCCCGGTTCTCCCTGGCAGCAGAGCGGGTGGGGCGGAAACGCGGCCTCTCCCCAGCTGGAAGGCTCAGGGGGTTCATCTGACCCGGGACCGGAGTCCTCGACTGTCACGAGGCGACTCACCGTGAGGAATCTGAAGCCGAGCGGGGAGATCAGGCCGGCCAGAAAGCCCGCGATGAGGGCCCCGAACGGGGCGAGCAGCATCTCCCCAGCCGTGCCCATCACGGCCACGCCGGCCACAGCGGCGTCCTGAACCTGGCTCTGACGGAGACGGGACAGGGTCATCGGGGAATTGCCCTCGTGGAGAACATCAGTGAGGGCTGTGGGGGGATTTGGGCTTTGGGCTTATTAGGGACCAGACTGGGTCTTAAGAGACCTAAAAAAAACCCCTATGGGCAGGATGTTTCCTCATGTAATCCGCCTACAAGATATGCCCTTCCCATCCCCTTGTCCTCCCTAATGTATTTATGCTCCCAGTCCCTATAGGACAGGCTTTGGGCAGTGTGTAGGACTAGGGTCGTGTCCCGGGGTGGCTGCCGGCGTTGGCAGTCCCGCGGAGGAGAGGACCTACCATCCGCAGCGTGCTGTCCTCGTGGAGGAGGGGGGAGATGACGAAGGTGGCCAGGGTGCTCGCTGCCAGCGCGAGGTAGGTGTTCAGCACTGCCCAGGGCTCGGCGTCGGCAGGGACCGTGGTGGCCGAGGCGAAACCGGGCCAGAAGATCCAGAGGTAGATGGTTCCTGAGGGGAAGGGGAACAGGCAGGTTTTGGAGCTGGGATCGTTCCCTCAAGGGAAAGAAACTTTTCTCACTTGTGCCAAGCGATGGAAGAAGGGCAGTGGCCATGGATTGCAAGGTGGGAAGTTCAGGTTGGATATTTGGGAAAACTTTTTCTTCCACTGCTTTCTGTGATTCTGGTTTTGTAGGATTTGAGGTCCATACCAACTGCAGCAAAGACATCTGGATTGTGCCTCGTGTCCCGCTGCTGGTTCCTCTTGTCCAAATGGGGCTGGTACAACATCCGCGAAACCATCAAGCCAAAATAAGCACCAAAGGTGTGGACGGTCAAGGAGCCCCCGCTGTCGCTTACCTGGTGAGCACAGAAAACACTGTGCTGGAAGAGGGAAAGAGCCGTCTCTACAGACAAGGCAGGTCTTGATATAAAAAGGCTAAACAGAGACCCGTGGTCACCTCCTTTCGGGTGGGCCTGAGATCAGTGACTTACCCCTATGAGGCTGAGCAGGAGGTATTCGTTGACAGTAAAAAGGATGACTTCCAGCAGGGTCAGCAGCAGCATCTGGAGGGGGTTCACCCTGCCCAGAACAGCTCCAACCGAGATCAGGGTGGCTCCCGCGCAGAAGTCGGCGCTGACCATGCTAGGAAGGAGCGAGGCGTGGGATGGGACCCCGCGCTGCCAGAGGGCCAGCACGAGAAGCCTGGTCATATTTGTCCTCATAATCCCCTTCCAAATCAGAGCTGTGAGCTTTTACGGGGGGGAACCAGCGTGCAAGGGCCGGACCTTGGGCTGGTGGGGCCAAGCAGCAGAAGGTCTCTCCTCCCTTACCTCTGCGCTTCCATGTAAATCTTGCCGTTCAGGAAGGAGTAGAAAAACCCCTGGATCAGTACGGCCCACTGGATGGCAAACGCTGCCACGAGGAGGTTGACAGCCACGCTCCCCGCGCCGTACCGGCTGAGGAAGGCCAGCAGGAAGCCAAAGCCCATGAGAGTCTGGAGGTGGACATCCCGGGAACCTGGCGGAGGAGAGACGGAAAGGTGAGGCTGGGGGTACCGAGGGCAGACGCTCATCCCGTCTGCCAGCCCTGCTCTGCGGACGGCAGCGAGCGTCACCAGGCAGAAGGGCCTTGCCCGCCTGTCCCCCCGGGCAGGCTCTGATGCCTCATGCTCTAAAGGGGGTCAGACAGGTTTTGGGGAGCTGGAGGCTTCAGCCAACGTGAAGCAGCCTTGCTCCACTGACACGTCTCTACCCCCATGGTGGATCTGGCCCTGCGTCACCTTCCTCGGTGATTTCTAGAGGAAGCTGCGGTATTTGCAGGTTCAGCCCGTCCCGGCCACCCCACGTGCACGCCTTGCCCTGGAAGCATCTGCGTGGCGCAGCCTAAATGCACGAGGATTCGCTTCCCCTTGCAGCCCCGAAACCTCTCTGGTGCAGAGCGGTCTGCGTTGGCGACAGTGCAAAGGTGCATCTGAGATGCCAGCCGCCCCGTCTCGCGTCCAAGGACCCCTCTATTCCCCAGCAGGCCCGAAAGCGTCAGGCCCTGTTTAGCGGGATGAAGGAGCGTGAAGCATGGATAACAGCCTGGGCCATGGCCCCGGGCTGGTGCTGTCTGGCAACGAACCGCGGAGGGGGGACTCGAGTCTCGCTTGGGCTCGCTGTCCTTTGGCTGCGCGGAGACCTGCGGCTGGTGAGCTGCGCCCAGGCACCGCTCTGCTCCGTGCACCGGGGAAGTCCTCCAGGGAGGAGCCGGTGTCCCCGTGAGTCACCGCCTGCTCAGGGTGGGGTTACTGGGCAGCGAAACTGGGAGAACCGGCCTGCTCGCTGCCGGGCTCCCCTCCGCCAGCACAGGCTCTCCGGAGTGGGGCAGACGGCAAATCCGGGCTCCTTCTGAACCGCCCGCCTTGCATCGCCCTTGCCGCCTGGGCAGGCGTCTGGCTGGGGACGGGTGTTCAGTCTCCTGTGATGGCTGGCGGAAAAGTCGGGGTCCGTCCCCCAAAAACAGACCAGGGTGTGTTTTGCAGTGATGCCCCCATGAAAGAGGCTGGTCCCAGCAGCGCGGACCCCCCAGCCCTGCGCCGGGTGCTGCCGTCACCCAGAAGCCCTGTGAAAATGGGATCGGTGCAAAAACTCAGCGGGTCCGTGGGAAATCCTGCAGACTCAAGTGCCAGGAGCAGCTGCGGGGCTTTCCAGCCGGCGATGCAAGGACATCCCGGGTTAATCACCGCCCTGGGTGACCCCAGCTATCGAACTGCATATTCTGGACCCCGGAGGTCCCTGCTCCAGGCGTGGGTTTGTCCAGGGGAGCAGCCAAATTGCATACGGGTGGCCCTGCCTGGCAGCACACATGGCACCCCCTCCTCGGTGGGATGCACCAGCACCCAACCCCGCGGCTTTGACCCCCCTGTTCCTCCTGCTTTTTATTAATGTGAAGTCTGACTCGGAGCCGGCAGAGGTAGCGCCCGTCCGGGACGGGGGTACTCACGTGGGTGGCGAAACCTCGAGTCGGAGCCGGGGTTTCTCTCGCTGCTGCAGTTGATCTGCGGCGAGCAGAGGCCCGGGCTGGTGTCTGGGCTGTACCGGACAAAGACGGCGAAGAGGAGGATGGTGAGGATTTGGAGGAAGAAGCACATCCCGGAGACCTTGAGCCTCGAGGACGCGGCGTGCATGGACATGTCGCCGCACGGCCGAGGAGAGGCCGAGCCCCACCGCGGTCCCCGGAGCGGCCGGGACCCCGAGACGCGCCTTTCCCGCAGCCGAGAGGCGCCTGCGGCCGGCACAAACTCCGCCTGCGAGTTCCTGCCCGCAGCCCGCCCTCGCCCCAGCGCTTCCCACGCCGGGCGCTCGGACGCACGGGCGCTTCCGCACGCTGCTGCTGCCGGAAGAGCCTGCTCCGGGCCGGAGCCGGGCGATGCTGCTGGGAGCCGGGCTCGGCCTCGGAAACCTGAGCTTGGGCTGCCCCGGAGAGGCGTTTGCAGCTGGATCCAGTTCTGCTAGCTTAGGCGGAACAGGGCATGGGAAAGCAGTCTGGATTAAATCAGCTGCTCGGCACTGCTAGTTCAGCCGGGTGCAAGAGGGAGCAGTCCCTCAGTGGGGTGGGATTTGGGGGTGCAGGGGGGACCTGCAGCCGGGGAGACCCCGTGATGTTCTCCGTGCAGCTGTAATTACTTTACTGCCTGGAGGTTCAGCAAGGGAGAAACGCGGCAGATCGGGGCGGACCACAGGTTAAGCAGATGAGAGGGCTGTGCTGTGAGGAAGTGTTGGATTTACTCATTGCAGAGCTGCTGAGCTCTCCCAGCGCTGGGTTTTGGTCTGTGTTTTGAAAGCAGGGCTTAAACCCCCTGATCAGCAGGGAGAAAATGAGAGGATTTGCCTCGAACCCGCAGGAGGGTATCTGGGCTCTGCATGGGCAGGAGGAAAAGCTCAGTCGTGCAAAACAAGGGCAAGGAGCCGAGTCGGGCCCTGGTTTCTAAAGCCAGGCTCTCCTCCCCGCCGTCCTCGCTGGAGCGCGATTATTTCTTCTGCTTTTCTTTTCTTTGGCCACTTCTGCTTTTGCGGAGAGGTGTTTGTTATGTGCTGAGACATGGTACAAAACCCAAAAAGGGAGAGGAAGAGAAACGAGCTGACAAGTGAAATTAGTGTTTGGGAAGTGATGAGGGCAACTTCTTTCCAACGAGCCGGGCCAAATTATGATCTCAGATAACCAGAATCGAGCTGGGGTCATTCCACCGAAGCGAGAAGGACGGGGAAGGGGGGCCAGGCTCGCCGCGGGGAGAGTGAGTCACGTTTGGACTAACCAGGGCCCTGCTTCGGGCTGTAATTTTGTTAGGACCAGTGGGTGTAACAGCTGCCTCCATTTGGGGGGAAAAATGCAAGAAACAATTCAGCTCGTTCATGGTACCAGAGCTGAAAAATAGCATCCTCCACCCAAAATAGACCTAAATCCCTGCCCAGGGGCAGGGGCCAGGCGCTGCCAGGGGATTTCACTGGCCTCCCTTGTGCAGCTGTGAGCATGTGAAGGAGCAGCGCAGTGGGGAGCGGGGTGGGAACGGCACGGGAGGGCTGAGAAGGTCCCTGGGTGCTCTCTGAACTACGGAGGACCCGTGAAAAGCCTCGGGAGGGGGAGAGATTTGGAAAAGCGTGGGCAATGTCATGGCTACTTGTTTTTGGCTTTCTGTGCTGGGGGAAAACAGGGCTTTGCACACCTCTTGCTCCCCAAAATGACCCGGCTTGTTGAATGACCGGAGTTGGGGGGACCTTGGGGGTCCCCCTTAAGCAGGGCTAGCTCCAAAGTTAGGGCAGGTTTTTGCCTCAATCTGGGCTCCCCTTTTTGCTGAGCGAGTAGCCAAAGTTTCCTGAGTGCTCAGACCAAAGGGGAGGTCGAGGGGCAGCGGGGGCCGGCAGCGGTTTCCACCAGGGAGGTTTGTTTTCCGCGCCGTGCGTGCCGCGGCGGAGCCGGGATCGCCGTGTCCTCTGCCGCCGCGGACAGACGGCCGCTTGTCTTGGGTTTCAGTGCGATGAGCCTCCTCCGTCCCTGGAGATGGACCTGGGGGGAGGGAGCCGATAAGGGAGGCCCGGACACAGCCCCATTGTGTGGCCTCATGGGCTGCCGGCAGCATCCTCGCTCCGAGGTGCCGACGGGGAAGCGTTTGGCCTCGGAGGCTTGCAGGAGCGGGGGGAGGCCGTTCCCGCAGCCGGGATAACCCCAAAGGGTTGGGGCAGCATCCCCCACCGGGCACCCTGCTCCCCGCTGCTGCAAGAGGGTGCAAAATTAATCACTGCGCTGGTGCCTTAATTGCAGAGAGCACCGTCCCCGTGAGCTGGGGATGAATCCGAAGGGCGTCTTTGCCCCGCGGCTGTGGGTCGGGCCGGGTCCCTGGTCCGAGGAGGGGCCGGAGCCCTGCGCGGCGCTGACATTTTCCCTGAATTCCCCGGCTCTGTTGCCGCCGAATAAAGGCACGCTTGTTAGCGGGGCCCGCTGTGTTTTGCCGAGCAGAACAATAAAAAGAAAGACGCTCACAATGGGAAATTGTGCTTCCTCCTCTCCGTGCGTTCCTCGGGGAGGTATTTGGGGGAAAAAAAAGAGAAAACAAGAAACCGGGAAGAGACAGTGACGGGGCAAGGAGCGAGCGCGAGGGACACGGCTCGGTGCCGGACGCTCCCGGGCGGAGGATGGACGGAGGCGCGAAGGGGCCGCAGAGCTGGAGCAGGGCCACGCGCCGGGCGTGACGCTGCCCATCCTGGGAGCGGGTGACGTCCGCGGCCGGCGCTGGCCCGTGGGGAGGGCAGCTTCCTCCCGCGCCCTCGTCCCTCTTCTTCGCGGTGCAGGTTTGCCCCAGCCGGAGCCCTCGGTCCCGCGATGCGGTGCCTGTGACGGGGCTGCTTGGCACCGAGCCGCCGCGACGGACGGGCACCGGAGGCTTTGGATGGGAGTGGCGGCTTGTCCACGGACGCGGCTGGGGACAACGGTGAGCGGGGCAGGGGACCGGGGTGCAGGCGGCGGCGCATCCCTGCTGTGCAAAGCGGAGGGGTGCAGCGGGGTTTGCAGCGAGGGCTGGTCCTCCCGGCTCCGCTGGGTGCGTGCCCTCGCCTCGGCGTCCACGTCGGGGACCGTCACGCTGCTTCGTGTGATGCTTTGCACCATCGGATGGGAAGGCCACGGTGGGATAGCGCCAAGCGTTTTTCTGCCCGCTCTAAGGAGGGTTTGCGTCCCCCTCGGCACGCTCAGGTCCGCTTGACCCCTTTGCTCCCAGGCACGTTCCTGCCTCCGGCTCTAAGGATGCAGCAGCTTCTCCTGCTGGGCTCCCTCTGGCTCCTGGCGGCACCTCCGGTCTCCAGCATCTACCAGCGGCCGACGGGGAGCCCAGGTAGGGAGGAGGGGGCCCGGCTGCCCGGCGTCGGGGCTGGAGGAGGGAGGGGACGCTGGGGGCACCAGCATCCCGGGCGCTGCGGGATGAAGGGGCGATGGAAACCACCCGGGATGCCGGGGCGGGATTGCAGGGTGCGGGAGGGCCACCAAGGTGCTCCGAGGTGGGTTGCGGAGCGGAGCCAGCGCCCAAGGTTGTCCCCACCCGTGTCCCGCAGCCGCCCCGCGCCTGCAGTACCTGCTGGAGCCCCTGCACGCCGTGGTGCACACGCAGCGCGGCGCCACGGTCACCCTGCCCTGCGTCCTGCGCGCCCTGCCCCGCAACTACCGGGTGAAATGGAGCAAGGTGGAGCCGGCCAACTACCTGGAGAGCGTCATCATCATCACCAACGGGCTGTCGCACAAGAACTACGGGCCGCTGAGCCCCCGGGTGAGCCTGCGGCACAGCCACCGCTACGACGCCTCGCTCACCATCGCCAACGTGGCCTTGGAGGACGAGGGCCGCTACCGCTGCCAGCTGGTCAACGGGCTGGAGGACGAGAGCGTCTCGCTCACCCTGCACCTCGAGGGTGAGCCGCCGTGATGACCCCCCCCCGCCCCGGGAGCTGGACCGCGGGGAGAGGCGAGATGGGGCTTGGCACGTCCCAAGGGGTCCCAGGTCCCCATGGGAGCCACCTCGCCTGGACGCCAGCCTCCTCCTCAGCACCCCAGTCCCGGGGGGTGATTAGCCAAAACCTCCTTGGGGAAGAGGGTCTCCATCACCCTCCGTCCCTGTTCCCTCCAGGCGTCGTCTTCCCCTACCAGACCAGCAACGGGCGCTACAAGTTCAACTACCACGAAGCCAAGCGGGCGTGTGAGCAGCAGGACTCCCGGCTGGCCACCTACCAGCAGCTCTACAAAGGTACGGCCCCGCTTCCCGCGCCGGCGCTGGCAAAGCTCCTTCCAGCCCCAAACCGGACCCGCCGGGGGAGGGAGCGGGGAGCAGTGGGGTGGGAAGGTGCTTGAGCTCCGGATCTGCTTCCCTGGCCGTGCTCCGAGTTGAACCCAGGTGTCCGGGCTCCTGCTTGTGCCTCTCCCGGGAAACGCGGCTCCCTCCCGCGAGGAGCAGAGCCCCCGTCCCTCCCTGAGCCGTGGGGTTTCCCGCGCAGCCTGGACCGAGGGCCTGGACTGGTGCAACGCGGGCTGGGTCCTCGACGGCACCGTCCACTACCCCATCATCAACGCGCGGGAGCCCTGCGGGGGCCACCTCCTGCTCCCGGGGGTCCGCACCTACGGCGCCAGGGACAAGCAGAAAGACCGCTACGACGCCTTCTGCTTCACCTCTGCCGTCAAAGGTAGGACCGCGGCAGGGAGCCCCGGCACGAGGCCGGGGGTGTCCCCGGGGCCGCTCCACGGTGGCTCCTCACCCGCGGCGTCTCCGTCCATCCCAGGCCAGGTCTACTTCATCCGCGGCCACCTGAACTTCAAGGAAGCCGGGCAGGCGTGCCGCAGCCACGGGGCCGCCCTGGCCAAAGTGGGGCAGCTCTACTCGGCCTGGAAGTTCTCCCGGCTGGACCGCTGCGACGGGGGCTGGCTGGCGGACGGCAGCGTGCGCTACCCCATCGCCACCCCCCGCGAGCGCTGCGGGGGGCTGCCGGAGCCCGGCGTCCGCAGCTTCGGCTTCCCCAACAAGGACCTGCGGACGTACGGCACGTACTGCTTCGCGGGGAGATAGGAGCGCGGGGAGGCGAGGCGGGCTGAGCTCGAGGTGGGGGGGGGAACGCGTTTTTGGGCTGGTTTCCGGTGGTTTGAGCATCCTTCCGCAGAGCGACAGAGCTGCTCCCGCCTGCTTCGGCTGCTCTCGGGGGGTGTTCGGGGCTCGCGGGAGAAGCCGGACCCTTTGCCAGGCCGGGAAGAGGGTCCGATCCAGCCCCCCGGCAGGCAGCACAGGGTCCCCGCTCCCTCCCCCCCGGCGCATCCTTCGCCCCGTCCTCGCTCCCCGCGGCCGCGAAGGCTCTGCCTGGTGCAAAGACGCCGGAGAGCGGGGCATTAACGAGCGTGACTAATGGAGTTTCGCCTTCTCAATTAATAAAGCGATGGCAAAGCCGCCTGCTTGCCCGGCCTCCGCCCGCCGGCACCGCTCGGCCTGGCGCCCGGGGGCCTTTGCCAAGGACTTTCCGTCCCAGGTAGGGGAGGGGCTGGCGCGGGGCCGGCGGCATCCCTGCGTCCGGGACCCGCCGCCCTCCCCAGCGCCTTATCGGCGTCGCTGGCGCGGCGGCGCGGGGATTTCTGTGTTTCGCCGCTCAGCGCGGCCAGGGACGGCTATAAAAAGCACCGGAGATTGGCACCGAGGCGCGTGAGGCCGGGGAGGAAGAAACAACACGGGCAGACGCCGGCATCCCCCGGCACCGGCGATGCCTCCCCCAAATCCCACGTGTTGGCTGGGAGCCGCATCCCAGCCCTGCCCCGTCCCCGCTGGGTGCTGGGATTTGGGGCTGCAGCTCCCTGTTATCCAGCCCTGCCTCCCCCCCCCCACCGTGCCACCACGGCCCCCAGTGACCAGGCCACCGCTCCGCGCCGTGGGTTTATTTGTTTTAATATCAACAGCAGCCTGGAGGGGGGGTTTTGGGGAGGGGGACGGACGCGCTTTGAGCAGCGCGTGCCGGGCGGCAGCTTTGCCCTCCTCTCCCGGGAAGCGCCAAGGCTTTGCCGTCCCCGGCGGGCGAGGACGGAGCAGGGCGAGGACCCGCAGGCGACGCCGGCGTCGTCACCCCGCGGTCCCGGCTCCGCTTTGGCTCCGTTACGACTCCAGGGCCCAAACACCGCGCGTGCAGCGAGGCTTTGCAGCGCCTCGGCTCGCTGCCGAGTCTCTCGAAGGGAATCTTTAGTTATTAGAAATTCTTTATACAGGTATAAAACGGCCGAGAAGGCGACGCGGAAAGGTGGGTTTCTCTCCCTGCTGGTTTCGGCGCCGGCGGCCCGGTGCCGCCCCCTCCGCGCCGGGGCCCGGGGAGGCGGTGGCTCCTGCCTGGGGGGGTTGCTCAGTCGTCGGGGGTCCGAGCCGGGCCTTGAAGGGGGGGACACACAGAAGCAAAAGCACACGTCAAGGGGAACCCGTGAAGCCGGACTCTTGCCTAGGCTGGAAAAGGGGGGTTGAGATGAGGTCAGCCCCCCCCCTGCTTTGCCCCATAGGCTGCACATGCTGATGCAAGAGCCCAAAATTTGTCCCGGGCTGAGCAGGATCCAGGGTGTCCTGGGATCCCGCGGCCCCGGGGTGGTGCAGAAGCGGGGAAACGGGATAACCGGGCAGGGCGGGGCGTGCGGGCGCTCACCGGGGAGGCAGCGCAGCGGGGGCTGCTCCCACGTCCCGTCCTGCCGGCAGCGGGCGAGGGGCGAGTGGCGCTGGGCGAAGCCCTCGCGGCACTGGTACCGCACGATGGAGTCGATCTCGTAGCGCTGCTTTGGTTTGCCGAACATGCGGGCGTTGCTCACGGCCGGCGGGGAGCCGCACAGCACTGCGGGAAGGCGGCGGGGGGGTCAGGGCACGCGGCCCCCGGCTCGGCCGTCCCCCTTCCCCGGCCGAAACCCAACATCTCGCCCCGTTTCCACCGCGAATCGCAGCCGAAGGGAGGTCCGCGGCTCACCCAGGCCCATTTTGCAGGTGTAGGAGAGGTGGTAGTTGCAGGGCACGTCGCTCCACTGGCCCCCGTCGTGCCACACCATCACCACGCAGTTCTCCCCGGAGAGGAAATAGCTGTCGGGCTGCCCGGGGTGCCAGTTCTCGAAGAGCTTTGGAAGGGGCCCGCGGGCGTTATCGCCGCGCCGAGACCCCCCGGCGCCGAGCTCCCGGCCACGAGTCCGTCCCGGAGCCGTGCCCGGGCCAGCGGCACCCTCTCCGCGCGGAGATAGCGGGGCGCGGGGTGGGGGGTGACTCATCCCGCGGCGGCAGCGAATATTTTCCGAGTGA
>PTFA01000356.1:479043-492293 GCA_003342895.1 Casuarius casuarius
CTCAGCATCCCACCAGGACACACGGACATCCCCATCCCAGGGACTCCCACCCCCCCAGCATCCCACCGGGACACACGGATGTCCACATCCCAGGGGCTCCTGACTCCCAGCATCCCACTGGGACACACGGATGTCCCCATCCCGGGGGACTTCCCGGCGGGCAGCTCTGCCGGCACTGCTCTCCCAGCCAGACAGTCCCAGGCCACCAAGGGGAGCCGGGGGCAGCGGGGCAGGAGCCGTGGGAAAGGCGTGCGGAAGAGGCCGGGAGGCAGGAGGGACGGAGCGGGAAGGGAGGAGACGGCGGCGCTCCCGGCCGCGGGCCCCGAGAGCCTCCTCGTGGCAGCCGCCGACGCTGGGCCCGGTTCCCTCCGGCCGCTCCGGGGAGAAAACAGCCTTGGAAAAGCGCTGGCGGAGAAGCAGGGCAGCGGGGACAGGGCGCTGCGGAGCGAGCCTGCCCCAATTAGCATCCCTTAATTAGCAACCGCCGGTCCCGGTGCTGCCTCGGCTCTGCCTGCCGGCGGACGGTGCGGAGCGCCGGGGGGGAAACCCGGCCGGGCTTTCCGGAGGGACGGACGGCTCCGGCTGCTCCCGGGGGGAGAGCGGACCTGCCGCGCTCGGCGGCTCTCCGTCCCCATCCCAAAGGCAGAGGGATGATGTACCCGGAGCAGAGGTGCCCCTTCCCCGCTCCCCGCTTTCCCGGGGTCTCCCGGTGCCCAGCCTGCCCTTTGCACGGGAGCACGAGGAGGAGGAGGAGGAGGAGGAGAGGAAGGACCGTGGCCCAGATCCATCTCCCAGCCGCCTGCAGCTGGAGACCCGGAGAGGCCAGGGCCTCCGCTGGGGACGGCCGCGCGGCCGGGGCTCGGTGGCGGCTCTCCGGTGGCCTTTGCCAGCAGAGGGGACTGTTGCTCGTCTCTCGGAGGCAGCGGCGGGAGCCAGCCAGCGCCAGGCCCTCGGGAGGGCTCCGGCGGGGGGACGCCGGCTCTTTTCCCCATTGCACGGGACGAGGACGGAGCGGGACCCTCCCGGAGGGGAAAACCACCACCGCACTGGGAGAGGAAGAGCTGGTGAAAAGTTTCTACCCAAAACGATTTTCTTTTCCCGGTTCTTTTGTTCGCAGAAATCCCCAAGGTTTGATTTCCAAACCCGCTCCCCCGCCCCGGCCCTCTCCCCTCCCCCTGCAAATAAATCAGCTGGAAAGAATCAACCCCCCGAGCTCCCCGCGAAGCGGAGCGCGACCCGCCGCCGAAGCCGCCGCGCCGCCGCAAGCCGTGAGCAAAACCAAATGTGCGGCCGGCGGCTGCCAAGTTTTTCTCGGGCCGTCGGCGAAACCTGGGGCGAGCTGCGGCCGCGCCGCGGGGTCCCGGCGGGCTCCCGGCTCCGCTCGGCGGATCCAGCCGTGCAACATCTGGAAAGAGAGAGATCTGCAGCTGGAGGCAGCCGGGAGGGGCGCGGGGAGGGGAGGGGGCTCGGCCGGGGACGCGGACCCCCGCGGCGCCCCAGCCCCTGCCCGCGGCAACGCGGCTCTGCCCAAACCCCCCCAAAATGGGTTTCTGCCCCCGGCAATGTCCCAAAGGGCCGCGCCGACGCCGGTGGCAGCTCCAGCATCTCGCCGGAGCGATTCCCACGGCAGAGCCGGAGCGGTTTTCCCAGTGGGAGCGAAGCCATCGAGGGACCCATCGCCCTCCCGAGCTGCGTGAAGCAGCGGCGGCGTTGCCAGCTCGCCCTTCCCCGGCACGTGCAAACCGCGGCCGCTTTGCTGGGGAAACTGAGGCACGGCAGGGCCCTCCCCCCCCCCCCCCGGCCGGGCTCATCCCGTCGGCCCCACGTCCCCCTCCTCCGGCTCCGCTGCCGGGGAAAGCTGGCACAGCCACAGCCGGCCCCGCTTGAAAATTGCCAGACGTTTTTCCAGCGATTTCCCCCTCCCGGGGGGAGCCGGCGGCGGGGACGCCGGGGGGCTCGCGCGAGCGAGCAGCCGCTCCCGGCGCTTAAAGAGCTCGAGCGCGCCGAGCAGCCGGGACGGTGCAAAACAGACCCTGGGAAAGGAGGGAGGGGGGAGAAGCCGCCCCCCTGCCCCCCAGCTGGGGGGCCCGCGTGGGACCCACATCTCCGTGGGGTGCAAGTCAAGACGGAGCCATGCCCAGCAGGCCGGCGGCGAGCCCCCGCGTCCCCCGCGCCGGCAGCGGGCAGGATGCGTGCGGGCCGCGAGCATCCCGGCTGCGGAAGAGTTAACCCCCCCTCTCCGCCCGGGCGCGGGGGCCTCCCCCTCGGCGCGGTGGGGTATGAATAGCCGCGCCGCTGCGCTCCCCGCCACTCGCTCCCGCGCCCGCCTGGCCTCCGCGTCCCCTCCCCGCGCCGCGGCCGCCACCGCGTCCGGGCACCGCCGATGCTGAGCATGGAGGGCTTCGTGGGCGCCCGCGCCCTGGGCGAGGAGTCCCTGCAGATGTGGGACCTCAACAAGCGCCTGGAGGCTTACCTGGCCCGCGTGAAGTTCCTGGAGGAGGAGAACGAGGTGCTGCGAGCCGAGATCCGGAGCGCCAAGGGCAGCCTGGGCGAGGACTCGTGGAGGAGCAAGTACGAGGAGGAGCTACGCGCCCTGCGGGCCACGCTGGACGATGCCTTCAGGGAGAAGTGCTCGGCGGAGCTGGCCCGGGACAACCTCTACGAGGAGATCCAGCACGTGAAAAGCAGGTGCCAGAAGGAGCAAGCGGCTCGGGAAGAAGCCAAGAAGCAGCTGTCCATGAGCAAGAAGGAGCTGGAAGAGGAGAGGAGGGCGCAGATCTGGCTGAAGGAGAGAGCCCTGCAGCTGGAGAAGGAGGTGGAAGCCCTGCTGGAGGTGCACGAGGAGGAGAAAGCGGGGCTGGACCACGAGATCGCCAGCTTCTCGCAGAGCCTGGAGAGCTTCCGCTGCGTGCCGGTGGCTTTCCAGCCCGTGGAGGTGGAGGACTACTCCAAGAGACTCTCGGAGATCTGGAAGGGGGCCGTGGAGACCTACAAGACGGAGGTGTCCCAGCTGGAGAGCTCGCTCTGCCAGGCCAAGGAGAGCCTCTGGAAAGCGGTGGAGGACAACCAGCAGAGCCAGCTGCAGCTGCAGCACCTGGAGAAGGACCTGGCGGGGCTCAGAGCCCGCAAGGACATGCTGGAGGAAAGCCTGTCGCGGCAGTGGCAGGAGCAGAGAGGGGAGGCCGAGAAGTTCCAGGTGGGTGAGGGCGGGATGGCCGGGACACCGCGGCAGTGCCGGCACCCCGGCTCGGGGAGGGAGTGCTGCCGGAGGGGTGCAGCCGGGGGGGGGGGGACGCCTGGGTGCCCAGGAGGGTGCTCGGGGCACCCAGCTCCTGGGTAGGTGCAGGCGAAGCCAACGGGGGAGGAAGCACCCCGGGTGGGACGGGGCGGCCGGGCAGCGGCTCAGGGTAAGTCGCAGCTGAGGATGAGGCAGGGGGCGGGAGGAAGAGCAGCGCGGCGACATCCTCCCGGTGCAAGAGGGACCGAGGCGGCACCGCTGCAGGGGATCCCCCGAGCCAGCTCCTCCCGTGCCCCGACTCGGTTTCCCACCGGCCGGGAGGCTTTTCCCCGGCACCGGCGGGTTTTCCCAGGGGACCGGCAGCCCCCCGCCATCGCCCCCGCAGCCGCTGGGAGCCGGGACCGGGGTCAAGCCAGCGGGGAGGCGAAGAGGAAGGACGGACTCCGGCCGGCTTCGCCGCAGCTGCGGCCGGACAGCTGCAAAAATAACTCAGCGGAGGAGGCCGCGGGGGGGCCGCGGCGGCCAAGGGGCTGGAAATGCCGGGAATGGCCGGGCCCCTCGGAGGGGAGCGGCCGGGCCCCGCGGGAAGGGCTCCCTCTTTGTTCCAGGTCCGGAGCCAGGCGCGGGCGACGCGGGGTGGAAGAGCGGCGCGGAGCAAAGGGCGTCGTGGCCGCCCGCCCGAAACGCGGCTCTTTCCCACGCCGGCACCGCACGGCCCCTCGGCTCCCGCAGCCCTGCCGGCTGCTCCATCCGTCCCCGCTCCGTCCCGCTGCCTCCGGCTCCTGTGCTTTCCCGCCCCGCTCCCTCTCGCTGCGCATCGCCCTGCTCCGCCGTCCCCGTGCCCACCACGCACCCCCGGCACCCCTCTCCCTGCAGCATCCCCCGGGAAGCGGGGGGACGCGGGAAGCCGGAGCCGCTCCCGGGGCTGGCGCCTTAGGAAGGAGACGCTCCTCGGAGCCAGCTCCCGGCCGGCTCACCCGCATCCTCCGGATGGGGACCGGAGCGGTTGCTTCCCGTGCAACCGGAGGGAGAGGACGGGGAGGAAGAGCGCCCACGGGGAGGGAGGAACATGCCACCGGTGAAAGCGTCTGTGCCACCTGCATGGCCAAGGGGGGGACCAGCCCCGTCCCACTCCCGCGGGGACGTGGCAGTGGCCCTGACCCCGCCGTCCCGCCGCGCTTGCTGCCCGCAGCTGGCGCTGGAGGCCCTGGAGCAGGAGAAGCAGGCCCTGCGGGCGCAGATCGCCCAGGTGCTGGAGGACCGGCAGCAGCTCATGCACCTGAAGATGTCCCTGAGCCTGGAAGTGGCGACCTACAGGTGAGGTCCCCGGGGGGCCACCCGGCGCCCCTCTCCCCGCCCGGCCCTTCCAGATGGCCCCACACAAAGGCAGCCCGGAGAGGACTGGGGGGACCATTAGCATGAGAATAGGGCTGTCCCCAGCGAAGGGGCCTCCCCGGCGGAGCATGATGTCACCCGGCGCCGACGCTAATCCTGGGGCCGGGGGGATGGGATGAGAGCCCCGGCGAGGCGGGAGCGCCTCTGCACAGGGCTGCAATTCCCTAGGGAAAGGGCTGCCCTGGCCCCGGAGCCTGCGCCGAGGCTGGGCTGCGAGCGAGGCTGCAGGAGCGATGCTGAGCGAAACCCTCCGCAGCCCCTCCGTGCCTCAGTTTACCCCTCCGTGCCTCAGTTTACCCGTAAAACAAGGGGGATCTAGCCCAGGGGCAGCTCTCGCACGAGTGCTCCCGCCGCCGTGCCCGCGTAACCCGCGCCTCTCCTTGCAGGACGCTGCTGGAAGCGGAGAGCACCCGGCTGCAGATGCCCGCCGGGGAGTACAAGCTGGCCAACGGCTTGCGAGGTGAGAGCAGCCGCCGGCGCGGGTTGCGGCCGGGCACGCGGGGCTCGGGCTGCCCAACGCGCCCGGCACCGACGCCGCGAGGGTTAAGGGGACGAGGCCAAATATAGACACCAGCGTTTCACTGGCAGCGGCGGCTCTGCCGCGATAGGAAGGTGCTAACAGCAGCCGCGGGACTCCTGGGCCCGCCTGGAGCTGGCCCTCCAGACACCTCCGCGGCGGAGCAGATAAGGCCGGCGAGGGGGGAGGCGGCTCTGGTTTATCTGCTTCTTCGCCTCTTTTTTTGTAAGATCTCCCCATGCACGGGGAGGCCAAGGAGGGCTGGAGCGACGCCGTGCGCCCGCAGGGGCTTCAGGCTGCCCTAAACCCCCCCGAGCATTTCTGCACCCTTCTGCTTTTCTCCCCTTGGCCTCGTCCCGCTCGGACGCTGGCGCTTCCCCAGGCTCCCGCCCGGCTGCCCCGTCCTGCGCCGGGCTCCCGGGGACGCCGGCTCCGCGGGCAGAGCGCCGCCGCGGCACGGTGCAGGTCCTCCCCGGGCTCGCCGGGAGATGCCGCGGCTCGGCAACGCTCCAGGGAGGAATTTCCCTGTTTCCATGAAGGGGCTGTTTAAAAATAGGAGCAGGGAGACGGGTCAGCAGGCAGCAAAATGCGCAGACGGAGGTGTCGCGGGGAGCCAGCAGCCCCAAGCCGAGGGTGCCCAGGGCCCTCCAGCCTCCCCAAAAGCCCCCTGGGGCTCAGCAGCATCGGGCCCATTTGCTGAGCCCCACGTTGGCCCCAAGGAGCCCCATTTCTTGCAGACCTCATCCCTGACATGAGCATCTCCCGAAACACCCCCGGGCTCACGCGGTGCTCCCGGGGTGCCCTCCCCGTCCCAGCGCCGTCCCAGCCGTGCTTGGTTCTGCTCCGGGTTCAGCTGGCACGAACCTGCGGCGCGGGGCTCCTTCCCCCTCCGCCCTCGAGGGCGGGGGACAGCCTAACCCCCGTTCTCCCCATCGCCCTTCGCAGATGTCAAGCTGGAAATGAGCAGCAGCAAGCTCCAGCCCGCGACGCCCGAGGGCAGGCGGCTGCTTTCCTGGGATCACCGGATGAGCCCCTCCGTCTTCCCCAAGGCAGAGGCGAAGATGCAGCTAGCGAAACCCCAAAGCGATTCCCTCAAGGCCCTGACCCCCAAAAGCAAGAGCCCCGTCGCCAGGGAGTTCCAGAAAATCAACTCCGTCCTCCAGTCCCCGGCGCTGAAGGCTGCCGGTGCCGCCAGGGACCACGGCGCTGCCGGCCGCTCCGCGCCCAGCGGAGCGCTCCCGGCCGCCGGCACCGAGGCAGCGGCCGGTCCCTGCGCCCGGGAGCGACCCGAGCCCCCGAGCCACGCGGTCGTGGTGGGGCTGGGGCTGGGCGAGGAGAACAAGCACCCTGCGGAGGGAGCCGCGGAGGAGGAGACCCAAGACCCCAGTGAGGAGCCCCCGGGGAAGGCCCCCACCCCACAGCTGCGGTACCCTGACCGGCTGGTCACCGCAGCGCTGGAAGATGCTCTCAAGGAGGTGAGAGAGGATGCTCAGCCCAAAGAAGAGCCCATGCTCGAGGCCGAGAAGGCTACAGAGGGATACAGGGTCGGGAGCGCACCGGAGCTCCCCAGCGGTTCGGCAGCCGGTCACCCCGTGGAGGAGGTTGACGGTGCCGAGGATGCCAAATTTGAAGCCCTCTTGGAGGAGAGGGCTGGAGAAGACACGCACGAGGAACCAGACGTGGAAAGCACCACGCAGCAGGACGGAGCAACATCCCACCTGGAGGTGGGACCATCTGGTGAGCAGGAGGAAGAAAACACATCTGATTTTCTTGTTGCTGCACAGAGTGAAATAGAAACCCAGGAGGAGATGAGATCTTGGGAGGAGGAAGGAAGCAAAGAGGAAGAGATGCCGACGCTGCTGAGCCCAGAGGAAAGCAGGGAACCAGAAGTCACACGTGACACCGCAGACGGCCCGCTGGGCGAAGACACGCTCGCTTCATCCGAGCCCGACGCCGAGCGCTGGGAAGGCAGCGCGGATCACCCCAGCCAGGCAGCTGCCGCAGGGGGAGGCCCGGAGGAGCCAGAGCAAGGAGAAGACGACGTGGAGGCTGTGAGCACGGAGGCACTGCACCTCTCGGAGGACGAGGAGAGACGGGAACCCTGGAGCCCTTCCAGGGAGGACGAAGAGTGCGATTTCCTGGAAGAAGCGAAGGAAGTGCGAGAAGAGGAGTCCCTGCAGGGGGAAATCCAAGCCACTCGCGCTTGCCCCGTGCAAAGCCACCCAGTTTTGCCTGGGGAAAGCCACCTAGAAGAGGATCTTGTTGAGAGAGAGCAGGAAAGTTTGGGGCACCAGGAAATGCCTCTGTGCGAGACAGATCCCGCTGCAGACGAAGAAAGGGGGGAAGAGACGTGCCCAGAACATGAGCCCTCAAGCATCAAAGAGAGCATCTCAGCAGAAGAAGCTTCATCAAGGGCTGAAGAAGACACCACGGGAGAGGAGATCACAGACAGAGCAAGAGATGGCGAGGGAGAAATGGGAGAGCCAGGAGAGGAGGCTTTGGAAGGAGAAGACCTCAGGGCTGAAGGGAAACCACTGGGACCCGAAGACCTAAGGCAGGAGGAAGTTACCTTGGAGGAGTCCACGGACCTGCAGGAAAATGGCTTCGAAGATGACATGCTGGAGCAGGAGGACCTGGAGACGCTGCTGAGGGAGGAAGTCCTGGGCGGTGGAGACGATGGCAACTACCAAAAGCACTGCCCAGAGGCCTGGGAAACGAAGGGGGAGGAGGACATGGAAGGGTCTCCAGGGACAGAAGACGCCCATGTCACATCCCAAGAGCCAGCCTGGGCAGACGACACCCTCACGAGCGCAGAGGTACCAGAAAGCGAGGAGACGGAGGGCATTTCACCTGCAGAAACAGAAGAAATGGGAAAAGATGATGAAGACTACGCTGGGAGTAGGATGAGCCAGCAGGAGCCAACGCCACAAAACGAAGCGGAGCAGGAGGCTGAGCCTGCCCTGGGGCTGGCGAGGGAAGCCCGGGAGGGCCACCAGGACCAGCCTGCCCCGGCGCCCGGGGACGAGGAGCTGGCCGTGGCTCTGGAGGCGTCGTGGGAGGCGCAGACGGCGGCTGAGGACGCGGAGGGTGAGCTCGCCTCGGAGCCTGACGGGTCGGAGAAGGCCAGCACGGGCCCCGCGGCATTYCGGCAGGGTCCAGGTGACGATGCAGACAGCGATGCGTGCCAGGAGGAGGAGGATGCTCGGAGAGCGGAGGAGCTGGGGCAGGAGCCGGGGACAGGCAAGAGCATTCAGCTGGAGGACACGCTGCCGGACCACACGCCTTTGCACCTCTACGAAGGGGAGATGCTGGCTGCGACTGCACCCAGCCCCAACCCTCTGGCCAGTGAAGATGCCACAGAGCCCGCTCCGGGATCCGAAATTGCTCYGGAGGACGAAGGAGAGCTGGAGGGGAGCCACGTGCCAACAACTCCCTTAGAAGAGAGCCACGAGGAGGAGGAGGCAGGGATGGAGCCAGCGCCCGCGGCAGAGCGTGCCGAGGAAGAGGAAGGTTATTTCATGGTTTCTGCTCCYGACCAAGAGGCGTCCAGCTCGGAGGAAGCCGAGATCTCAGAGGACTTTGAAGAAATTAAAGTCGAAGCAACCGAAGCCAGCAGAGATGATCTAAAAGCTCCCAGAGAAACATCTCCAGCACCAGAGGAGGAAGGGCCCTTCGAAGCGTTCGTTGGCGAAGYGGACGAAGGTGTAAAAGTGCCCACGGAAGAAGGTGAGATGCCAAAAGCGGAGGATTTGACAGCGGCGGCAGAGGAAGCGGTGCGGGCGGCAGAGCCCGGCTCGCCCCCGGGCGAGGGCCGCTTCGCAGGGGTCGCCGACCAGCCGGACCGGGATGCAGAAAGCCCCGGCGCGTGCGAGGGACAAGGGCCTTCGGAGGGATTCGCTGCCCAGCCGGACGAGGCGGCGGGCGGCGCGGCTGAACCGGAGCGCGATGCCAGCGGAGACGCGGAGTTTCCAAGCCACGACTCCCCCAGGGAGCCAGGGACGGAGGAGCCCGTCCCGGGGCCGGAGGACGAGTCCAGTGCAGCCGAGCTCATCCCTCCCGGAGGGCTCCAAGCACAGACGGATCCTGGGGAAGCCTTGGTCCAGCAGCCATCTCCGGCTCCAGAAGATGAAACGCTGGACGGCGACGGCCTTTCCCCGGCCGGGGAGCAGGAGCAGCCCTCGGACACCGACCCACCTCCTCCGGGCTCCTCGCAGGAGGCCGACGACCAAGGGAGCAGCGACCCTGGGCACGATGGTTTCATGGAGACGAGTCAAGACAACGCAGATGGGCTTGATCTCCCTGCGAAAATGCCGGCGGATGTCATGAAAGACTCGGATATTCTGGAAATAGTGGAGCAAGCCCTGGAGTTCAACCAGGAGCTGATGCTGGGCGCCAGGCTGGCCGAAGCTGAGCAGGAGGCTCCCGGCGGGACCGAGCCGGCACGTCCATCCCGCGAGCTGGGGGAGGATGACAGCGACTCCTCGCCCGTGTCGTCCAGCGAGGAGGAGCCCACGGTGCAGGAGCCGCCGGCGGCCGAGGAGCCGGCGACGTCGGGGATCGGCGGGGCCGAGAGCGGGGAGCTGAACGGGCTGCGCAGCCAGGCCAGCCTGGAGGACCTGGCCGAGGTCCCCGAGGAGCTGCCCAACGGCGTCGAGCAGGAGCCGCCGGGCGAGGACGCGGAGCCGCCGGCCACCTCCGCGGCACCGCCGGCTCCGGACGGGCTGGGGCGCGGGGAAGCCCCCGCCGGCAAAACCCCCCCGCTGCCGCCGCCGCCGGGGAAGCACGCGGGGGCCGAGAGCGCGGCCGTCCTGGGGGAGCAGGTGCTGCGGCTCGCGCCCGGCCAGCCACCGCGCCGGCAGCTCCCGGCCGAGCGGGAGTCGTGGTCCTCAGAGGACGACTGATGGCGCCGGGGGTCCGTGTCCCCGCGTCCGCCCGCCGCCCGGCCCCCTCGACAATCGCCGCGCCAAGGCACGCCTCCCCCAGCCCCTCCACCCACCTAACACCCCTCCACTTCTTCATTTCTTAACACGTTTGTGTGGATTTTTCTTTTTAAACGCAGGCGGGTGGAAGCCCGGTAGAAGGTAGCGACGCGGAGCAAGGAGCTGGATGCCGCCGAGGAGGGACGCGCCAGCCCCGTCCCCTTTCGGCAAGGCATCGGAGCCGGTCCCCACTTCCCCAGGGCCCCTTCACCCTGCCCTGCCCCTGGGCAAGGCGATTTCATGCCTGTTTTAAGAGTTAATAGGGCTCAGGCTCAGTTTTTCCCCTAAATTGCACGGTTGCTCCGGCATCTAGACCCCATTGCAATATTTAATTTAAACCCTCAATCTCCACTTTCCTTGCATTTCCCGTTTTCCATTCGCCCTGAAGCACTGGACAAGCACCCACCAGCACCGAACCTGCCGCCGGGGAAACGCGGCGGGGAGGCGGGAGGCGTCTGCGGCCGCCGGTCCCCGCTCCCGGCCCTCGGGATGCTCGCGGGCACTCCGGCACCCGGCACGCCGCTGCCACCGCCGCCCCCGGCCGCTCGACCACGCGAGACGCATTCGCTGCCTTGCCACTAATTTAATAAAGCATCGTCCTCCCACTCGAAGCCCGCTGCAGCCCAGGCTCCTCATTTCCCGGGATGGGGCTGGTTTGGCCGGGGGCGGGGGGATGCGGCCGGGGGGGGCGTTTTCCCCCCAGGGCAATGCCGAGGGTTGCATTGCAACGGCGACGGCTTCGCTGTCGCCCCCGCAGCGCTTTTTAGCAGTGAGACAGCAGAAAAGAGCCGCGATTTCCGCCCAGGCCGGGCAGGCTGCCGGGGGGCAGCGCGCGGGAGCTGCCGGCGCCGGGAGCGGCACGCCGGGCATCCCCGCGCCGAGGCTCCGGCTTGGCCCCGTCCCTGCCACGTGCGAGGTGCAAGCGGCGCCCGGCCGCACGGCCAGCTCATACCCCCTCCCCCGGGCGGGACCCCAGCCCCCAGCGCCCGGCCCGGCTTTATTTAACCCGGGCGGCAGCCGCCCAAAATAAGCCGGGGCGCGGGAGGCCAGCTGGTGCCCCTCGAATAACCGCCGGCCGAGTGACGCCGCGCCGCAGCGGCCCGACCCCGTGCTCGCCCCCGCGCCGGGCCGCCGCCGGCACCGCGGCAGCCGGCCCGAGTCAATCGCCCCTTTGTGCCGATGTGCTGAGCCACGGCGCGGCGGCCGCCGCCGCGAGAAAGGGCTCCTTCATGCCCGGCGGAGAGACGGGCTGCGTCACCGGTGGCCTCGGCCGGGGGGACCCGAGCGGCCGGAGCATCCYGCCCGGGGCCGGAGCATCCCTCCATGGCCAGAGCATCCTGCCCAGGGCCGGAGCATCCCGCCCGGGGCTGGAGCCCGGAGCATCCTGCCCGGGGCTGGAGCATCCCGCCCGGGGCCGGAGCATCCCTCCATGGCCAGAGCATCCTGCCCAGGGCCGGAGCATCCCGCCCGGGGCCGGAGCCCAGAGCATCCTGCCCGGGGCTGGAGCATCCCGCCCGCAGCCGAAGCATCCCTCCATGGCCAGAGCATCCCTCCTGGGGCCGGAGCCCGGAGCATCCCGCCCGGGGGCTGGAGCATCCCTCCCGGCCGTGCACCCGCGGGTGCCGACGGCAATGAGCCCAGGGTGCCCTTGGCGCCTCTCCGGGGTGCTCAGCATCGGCCCGCGGCGCCCAGCCAGCTCCCGGGCCGCCTGCCCGGCTGGCCCCGCCGCTTGCCCACGCGCCGGATTTAGCCCGGCCGGCAGCGCTTGGAGCCCGATAAGGCCCTGACGTTTATCTGGCCTCTCGGAGGCGAAGCCCCCGGCCCCCTCCCCTGCCCGGAGGGGACGGCTTCCTTTTAAGGGCAAACTCCAACAGATCCGAACGCCGCGATAAAATAAAAAAAATAATAATAACCCTGCGATTAGTTTTGCCGGGCTGGAAGCCGGCGCTCGCGCAGCCCTCGGTGAGGCCGGCGGCGGCAGGACGCCGGGGCCCCACAGCTCACGTGGAGGAGCCGGCCGCGCCGGGGCCCGGCAACGCGGGAGGCGACATTCCTCCCGAAATTAATACGCATTCCAGGCTGCCCCGGCGCTGACAAAGAGATGAGGGGGGACAGATGGTGGAGGCCGGGCGGCAGCCGCCGAGGAGGAGGAGGAGGAGGAGGAGGAGGAGGAGGAGGAAGGGGCGAGGGTCACGGGGCGCCCAGGGGCCGAGGCAGGGGCTGCCGCCGGGCGCTTTGCAGAGCCCAGCGCTTCCCGAGGTGATGCCCTCCTTGGAGGCGAGCGCTCGGGGCACCAGCGCTCCGGGCTGGGCATCTCCCTCACCGGCGCATCCCGCGCCAGCGCCGCGCGGTACCCGGAGCCGACCCCAGCTCGGGGACGCGGCCCTGAAACGCAGCGTGCACGCACAGACCGCCCGTTTCTCCCGGGCCAAAAGTCCCTGGAGCGAAGCGAAGCCCGTGCGGGGGCCTCGTTAAACCCAGCCAGCCGAGCGCGCCTAATCCAACCCGGGGGGCAAAGCTGCGGGCTGGAAGGGGGAACTGTGGTGGCCGAAATGGGCCGGGGCACCCGGAGGTGCGTGCACCCACGTGCACCCATGCATGCACCCACACATGCACCCCGTGCACCCATGCATGCATCCCCATGCGTGCACCCGTGCGTGCACCCCGTGTGTGCAGCCGTGCACGAGCGCGTGCGAGGCCCCGCCGCGGCCCCGCGGGCTCTTTAAGCGCCGGCGAAAGCCCCTCGCGCCGCCTGGCCCCCCGCCAGACAATTCAGGGTTTTGTTTCCTTTAAGGCCGGCCGGGAGGGAGATTTCAATGGAGCCCACACAAAACCTCCCGGTGGGGTGAGCCCAGCGCCGGGATGACCTCAGCGATGACTTCACTCCGCTCGCGGCTCCCAAAAAAATCGCAGAAACCTTATAAGGAGAGGACTAAAAATACACGCGGAGGGGCACAGGCGCCCCGGCTCCCCCTCCCCAAAACGAGCCCTGCAGAGGCTAAATATACCCGGCGAGCGGGAGCGATGCCGGGCTGCTGCGGCTCCTCCGGACTGAGCCGGACCCCCCGGAGAGGCGGGCTGGTCCCCCCGGATGAGCCTGGGAGCATTGTGCAGAGCCACT
>PTFA01000356.1:492443-503333 GCA_003342895.1 Casuarius casuarius
GGAATAGCTCCGGGTGGCTAAAATAAGCTCCGGGCTGGTTTTCGGGGCTCTCCCAGCTGCCGGGCCATGCCCCCCCCCGCCGCGCCGTGCCCCCAGGGCCGCGGCAGCTGCTGCCGGCGCGGATGCCAGCGGTCGAGCCCCCGCCGGGAATGCGCGCCTGGAGCCGTCCGTCAGCGCGGGGCGAAGGACGGGCCGAGCCGCGGCCCCCCCGCCCGCACCGCAGAAAGAGCAGGTCCCGGGAAGCAGCGCGCAGGATGCGGCCGGCGGGACGGGCTACGCGGCCGGCGGGAGGAGGGCCACCGCGTGCGGCCCCGCTCCGTGCCTCAGTTTCCCCTCCGGCCCGGGCAGCCCACGCGAAGGCGACGGCTCGGGCGGCTCCGGCCTTTCCCGCGGGCGAGACGTGCCGGCATCCCTCCCCAAACCGCCCCGGCCATCCGAGACGCGGCCCCCTCCCGGGGTGGGGGGGCCTCGCTGCGGTCCCTCTCCCAGGCAGGGCTCGAGGGGGCTGGGGGGCAGCGGGAGGGGGGGTGGCAGGCCGGCAGCCAGCCCACGCGCGGGGCTGACTCACCACCGGCGGAGGAAACGCCGACAAAGCGGCTCCTTCCGCGCGGTGCCGCGATGCCGGGCCGGTGCCCCCCCCCCGGCCGCAGGCAAGGCCACGTTTTCTGGGACGGGACGAGCAGCGGGTCGCCGCGAGCAGTGGGTGCAGAGGGACCGGGGGGCTGCGGCCCCTCGCCGCGGATCGGCAGCATCTCGCAGGAATTCGGTGCCCCCCGCCCCCCCGAGCCCCTCGGCAGGTGGGAAGGGGGGGCGATGAAACCCCAGTTGGGCGACAACTGCCCGGCAGGGTCGGGTTTCGCGGCGGAGAGCCGGGGGGGGCTTAGCGCCTCCGGGGAGAGGCGAAGGCCGCGCTGGCGGCACGTTTGACCCTCCTCGGATCGCCCCAGGGCCGGGCCGGGGGCACGGCGCTGGCGGGCCGCGGGGCGACGGCGGCCCCCCGGGAACCGGAGAGTGTCCGGCTCCGGAGCCGGTGGCTTTTCCAAACATGGCCAGTGATTTTGGAGGCCGACACCGGAGACGGCTCTCGCGGGACAGCCAGCTGCCCCACCGGCGCTGCACCAGGGTCACCGGCACCAAGACGGGAGCACACCCACTGCCCCCCCCCGCACAGCCCCAATCCCGCTGTAAGCCAGGGTCGCCCGGGCAGCACAGCCCGCGCCTGCCACCTTGCTGCCTTCCCTCCTTCCCGATGCCCTTCTCCTCCTCCTCCTCCTCCTCCTCGCAAGCCCCAGGGATGTATTGCTTCCTGGCTGCTGTCCCTTGGGGGGAGCATCCCCTGCTCCTGGCTTGGGGGCAGCCCCATGCCCCCAGGAGCCCCAGCAGAAAGCACCACTCACCCCGATGAGCCTGAGCGGGTACCGGCTCCAGGAGGGGTCTGCTCCTCCCGGGCCTCAGTTTCCCCTCACCCCACTGCCTACTTGCCTCACCATCCCCTTCCCCGGCTCTCCCCCACGGCAGCTCAGAAGCCCGAGGCAGCGCTAACAGGACCCGGCTGCCCCCCGCGGAGCCGCTTTAACCCGGCCGCGGGGCCGCTCGCAGCTGAGGCCGGACAACTCAGCGCACGTGCCGCGGCCGCGCCCCCGCCGGGCCTCGTCGGAGCCGCCACCGCCGCCGCCGCCCGCACCACGGCGCTCCCTGCAGGCAAACCGCGGCGCTGCCGATTCCCAACTTTTCGCCCGATTGGCCCCCGAGCCTGGCCAATGGGAGAGGAGGCGTCGGCCGGGAGGCGGGGGATTTCCCTCCGCGGCCAATCGGAAAGCCGCCAGCTCCCCCGCCTCCCAAGCCCGCTCCGGAAAAGCCGGGAGCCAATGGGAGGCGGGAGGGGCGTGGCTGGAGGGCGTGGCCGGCGCCAATGGGCGCGGCGCTGGCCGCGGAGGGGGCGTGCCCCGCGGGGTGGCCTCCAGCCAATGGGGTGGGCGGGGGGCGTGTCCCGGCTTCCAGAGAGTTCGGAGACGGGAGGCAGAGCGGCGGGCGGCGGCGGTGAGTTCCGGGGGGGCTCGGACGCCTGGGCCCCCTCCTCCTCCCCAACGCTCCCCCGGCCCGGGACAGCTGGGCCCGTGCTTTGCCGGCGTCGCCGCCCCCCCAACTGCGCGGGGCGGCGGGGTCCCCCCGCTTTCCCAGCCCCCCCCCGCTCCCTTCCCCCTAGGCCGGGGTCCAGCCTGGCTCCCGGACGCCTGGGCCCCTCTCCTGCGCGGGGGGGGCGGGGGGGGGTGACAGACTCTGCTTCAATTAGTGTGGCCCCCACCGCTTCCCGGACGCCTGGGCCCCTTCCGGGGAGACATCCTCCCCCCCCCCGCACCTTCCCCCCCAAGCAGGGGTCCGGCCTGGCTCCCGGACGCCTGGGCCCCTCCCCGGACGCCTGGGTCCCTCCCCGGACGCCTGGGTCCCTCCCGGACTCCTGGGTCCCTCCCCGGACACCTGGGTCCCTCCCGGACACCTGGGTCCCTCCCGGACGCCTGGGTCCTTCCCCGCCCCCCCAGCCTTAGGGGGGGGACCGCTCCCCCGGGCCCTGCTTGCCCTGACACCCCCCCCAGGCCCATGGGGGGGCAGTCTGGGGGTGCCCAGGGCTTTGGGGTGCCCCCCTCTGTCCCCCGGGGGATGGGGACAGGCCAGCGGCCACCCCACGCGGGGCCTCCCTGGACGGGGCACAGCGGGGACGGGAGCCCCGGGGGTCGGAGGCGCCGGGCGCCCTCGCTCGTGGGGCCGGGATGGAGCCAGCCCGGCTCCCCTGGCTGCTGTTACTCAACCCCGCTCGGTGACGCTACCGCGGGGCGCCGGGCCACCCCCTGCCTCGGCCGGGGCCGTCAGCTGGCAGTTGTCAGGCCGGAGCCGCTTATTTACTGCCCGGCGCCGGCAGGACGCGAGCGAGGGGCGGGCTGGGAGGCCGCCGAGCGCTGCCCCGCGTCCCCTGCTCGCGCCCTGGGCCCCGGCAGCCCCCAAGTCGCAAGATAAACACGTCCACGCCCTGCGCGGGGCTTATCTGCTCCCGGCACGTTGCCTCCCGCGCCGGGGGAGAGCGGCTCGGCCGCAGCATCGAGGCGCCGCGGCCACCAGCCCCAAGCAAGGCCCGGCCCTGGCTCGAAGCGCTTCGCCCCGGATGATGCTGTTGCTTTATGAAATGGGGAAACAGAGGCAGAGGCGGAAGCCGGCGTCCCCGGGCCGGCCCAGCCCGCGAGGGAGGGCCCGGCGGGGCGGCAGGCCGGGGGCTCACGGCTCTCTCCCCTCCCAGCGCATCGCAGCGAGGAAGATGGTGAAGGAAACCGGGTACTACGACCTGCTGGGCGTCAGGCCGGGGGCCACCCTGGACGAGATCAAGCGGGCGTATCGGCGCCTGGCGCTCCGGTACCACCCCGACAAGAACCCCAGCGAGGGCGAGCGGGTAGGTACCGCGGCACCGGCACCCGCCCCGGCTCCCCTGGCCCCGCTCACCCTCCTCCTCCTCCTCTTCCTCCCCAGTTCAAGCAGATCTCCCAAGCCTACGAGGTGCTGTCGGACTCGCACAAGCGGGCGCTGTATGACCGCGGCGGGGAGCGGGCCATGAAGGAAGGCGGCCTGGGGAGCCGAGGAGGCGGCGGCGGCTTCGGCTCGCCCATGGACATCTTCGACCTCTTCTTCGGCGGCGGAGTGCGGATGCGCGGCCGAGGCGACAGGCGAGGTACCTGCCRGCGCGGGGGCCAAGGACCCTGGGTGCTGCCTGCCGGGGTGACAGCGAGAGCGGAGACGGGACGGGATCCGCTCACTGCGCACAGCGGCATCAACCGCTCCCAGCTCTGGGGGCAGCAGGATCCGGTTGGATCCCGCGGGCCACCTCCGTCCCGCAGCGCACAGCCTGGCGTGGTTCTTCGTCATGCTCTTCGTTACTTTCTCCATCTGCCCCTGTCCAAAGGGCCTGTCCCTGTCCCTGCCTTCCCCCCGCCATCGGCAGGGCCGGCGGTGACTCAGCCCTGCGCTGCCCTCGGCTCCCCGCGATCCCCGGGGGGGCTGGGGCGAGACGCAGGGCGTGCAGGGCTGCGCCGGTGACTGTACAGATGCTTTCGGCCTGGGTCATGGGAGAGGTTGGCCAGGTGACTCTGCCGCGGTCGTTGTTGCTGAAGTGGTTTGATTTAATAGCAGGGTAATTAGGGAGCAAACGAGAGCGTCCCATGAARTCTCTTGAGCTGGGTCGAGGCGATAAGCTGCCCCAGCCCTGCTGAAATCTGGGAAGGGCACGCGGCTCTCACGGAGCGCTGGGCGGACAGGCCCCGGGGGACGGAGCCGTTCCTGACCCACGCTGGCAACCGGGGCTGTCCCAAGCCCTGGRGAAGCTGGCAGGATCCAGGCTTGGGAGACGCAAGCGGATCCCTGCCAGAGGGCTTTTCCATGCTCAGCTTAAAATTAYTTCTGTTCCTCCTGCTGTCCCTGTCCCTGGGATTAGGCAGCGCCGGCTCCAGAGGGAAGCTGTCCAGTCAGCGCTCCTGAAGGAGAATTATGGACGCCGAGCCCGGCCGGGCCACGCTTGGCGGCCCACTGTAGCCCGGGGCCTTCGCTGGGAGGGGAGAGTAGCGGCCAAAGACGCGGCCTTGTAATCAGTGAATCCGCTGCGTGAYGGCCGCAGAGCCGGCGCGTCCTCCCGGGAGCCGGTCGCAGCTGGGGCGCAGGGCGYTCACGAGGGTCGCGCGTGGCGGGGTGCTGAGCTGGGCTCTCCCTTCCGTCCGGCCAGGGAAGACCGTGGTGCACCAGCTCTCCGTGTCGCTGGAGGACCTCTACAACGGCACCACGCGGAAGCTCTCCTTGCAGAAGAACATCATCTGCAGGAAGTGCGGAGGTGAGGCGCGGAGGGGCTGGGCAGCGGGACGCCTGGGATCCTCTCCCTGTCCCAGCGCAGGGAGGGAGCTGGGAATAAAGCCGCCTTCCCCTTCTGCCGCKTCCCGGGCACTCACCTCTGCCGCCCCTCACCCGCAGGCTGCGGCGTCCGGGAGGGTGCTCAGAGGAGGTGTCCCAAGTGCCACGGCTCGGGCATGGAAGTCCGCATCCACCAGCTGGGGCCCGGCATGATCCAGCAGATCCAGACGGTGTGCTCCCAGTGCCAGGGCCAGGGCGAGTGGATCCGGCCCCGGGACTGCTGCCTCACCTGCAACGGCCGCAAGGTCGTCCGAGAGAAGAAGATCCTCAGCGTCCACCTGGACAAAGGTGAGACGGGGCCACCCCGGTGGGCCGGTGGCTCGCGAGGCCCCACAGGCCAGTGTTTGCCTCCGAAACGGCCCCCACGCGCTGCCCCAGAGCCGGCTGCGCGCCCGGACAGTCCCGGGAAGCAGCCCCAGGCCCTGAGCTCTGCTCGGCGTCCCGCAGGCATGAAGGACGGGCAGAAGATCACGTTCCACGAGGAAGGRGACCAAGTGCCCGGCCTGGAGCCCGGGGACATCATCATCGTCTTGGACCAGAAGGAGCACCCCGTTTTCCGGCGCAGCGGTGACGACCTCATCGTCAAGAGGGAGATCAGCTTGGCGGACGCCCTGTGCGGCTGCCGGCAGGTCATCCGCACCCTGGACAACAGGACGCTGCTCGTTGCCTCGCAGCCAGGTGGGGCGGCTGCTGGGGGCTGCCGGGGTCCCTCGCGCTGGGCGGGAGGTCTGCGGAGCCGAGTTCGGGCACTGAGCCTGGGAAGGAGGCAGGAGCACGGTTGGAGAGCCGGGAGGTTGGGCAGAGAAATCCCAGCGGTCCTGATGCCGGGGGCGATGCAGGCCGAGGGGTTAGAGCGGTGTGTGCAGAGCTCCTGGGTCCTGCTCCCAGCTGCATCCTTGCTCTKTGGGAATGTGACTGTTCCTCCCTTTTTGATCCAGATCTGGCCTCCGCAAATTGGGGTGGGTTACGGGCAGCGTCCCAGGTTACGCTTCAATGCCCCGGGCTTGCTGCCGTGGAGGCAGCGCCGGCAAGGAGCCAGGGTGATGCCGAGAGGCCCTGGGCCAGGGCAAAGTGCTGCACAGCGAGATCATGCTAACCTCCCGTCGCAGGTGACGTCATCCGGCCTGGGGACCTGAAGTGCGTCCCCAACGAGGGCATGCCCGTCTACAGGAGCCCCTTCCAAAAGGGCAAACTCATCCTGCAGTTCCAGGTAAGGAGCCCGCAGCGCCGCTGTCCGACCACCGATCCTTGTCCCAGCTGTGGCCCCGCGTGCCCCATCCCACGCCTCCCTCTCTTCCCTGTGTTCCCAGGTGAAGTTCCCCGAGCCCGGCTGGCTCCCCACCGAGCGGCTCCGCCAGCTCCAGGCCTTCTTCCCGCCGCAGGAGGAGGTGATGGCCACRGAGGACACGGAGGAGGTAGAGCTCAGCGACTACACGTCCCACAGCGGCTCGGGCCGGCGGCCCTACGCTGGCGAAGCGTACCACGAGGACGACTTTGAGGACGGCACGCGCCAGCACGTCCAGTGCCAGACCTCGTAGCCGGGGGCCCGCAGCCCCCGTGGGTGGCAGCCGGGCTTCTCCCGCGGAGGGGCAGGGCAGCGGGGCAGGCGGCTCGGAGAGCCTCCAAGTTCAGGGATGTACATAGGTCACCTTTCTGAGGGCGCTTAGCCTCCCTCGAGCCCCCGAGGAGCCGGGGACCGTGCTGCCTCCGGGTTTGGGGTGTCCTCTGCCCCGGAGGGGTCCCGCTCCGGGGCGGGGGGRGCGCAGGCAGGGCTCGGTGGGGTGACGCAGCTTGCATAGACGGGTCCGGTCGCAGTTAGCAAAGCGGTGGCTGATTCCTGCCCGCCYGTGCTGGAAGAGGGGCTCAGCACCGCTCACCGCCAGGCCCTGGGGGTGTCCGCACCTTTCCCCCGGCTCCGGCCCCCAGCCTCTCCTGGGAAAGATGCGGYGGTGCCCCAGCCGCACTGCGCTGTGCGTTCCCACGCAGGTGGGTGCTCTTTGCCATGGGGGGTGGGACGGGATGGGGACAGGGACAGGGACAGGGCCCCTTTTACCTGCTCTTGAATGGGGGAAATTCCCATGTGGGCTCCGGTTGGCGACGTGAGGCCCCGGCGGGCTGTGCTGGCGTGGGCAGGAGGGAGCTGGCAGCGCAGTGCTGAGCTCGAGCAAGGCTCCGCTTCCCTTCRCCTCTCCGGACACGGCCATCTTCCCCTGCTCCGCAGCGCTTGCTGGCATCTCCGCCGGGCGCCCGAAACGCCAGCCCTGCCCGTGGGCTGGGAGCCGCGTGAGCGGAGGTGGCAGTTAGCAGCCGGGTCCAGCCCGGGCTGGGCGCGCGTCATGCGCCGGGAGCGATGCCAGAGCCGGGCCTCGCCGCGTGCCTCAGTTTCCCCATCAGCGAGCACCGCGGCCCGGGGAGCGGAGCCCCTTCGCCTCTGCGCRGGAAGCACCGAGCAGCAGCGCTGCAGAGCGTTGCGCCGCGCTGCCGCCTCGATGCGGGGAAGGCAGAGCCGTACGGCCGCCGCGGCCCGGGATCCACGCTGCTCCGGCGGCTGTTTCTCACCTCCTCCTGTGGGCAGCCGTGGTGGACCCGGCTGCCCCGGACGGTGCCCAGAAGCGGGGATGGAGGGGCTGGTGCAGAGCGGCATTCGCAGCAGCCACGTCACGGCTCGCGTGGGCATCGCTGCCTGGAAAACGAGGCCAGTTCGGGACATCGGAAACTTGCCGTCCATCTCTGCCCTCCCCTTCGGCACCGGCGCGGGGGCTGYGGGGGAAAACCCCGTGCCGTCGGTGCACGTGTCTGCAGCTCCGGCTGTCACTCCTCCGCCTGCGGATAGAGTACGGACCTGACTCCCACCCCAGGGCTTGGCAYGGCCGGCGCCGGCCCTATTTAACTTGCTTTATCCGTTTTCTTTCCTTGCTGAAGCCTAGGTTAGGCCCTGGGGAGCGGAGGGGAACTTCCTTTTCTCTTTGCACAGAACAGAAGGGGGTGGGGGGGAAAACCCATCCCTATAATTTATTTTTGGAAGAATTTTAAATCCTTTTTTTTTTTTTTCTTTTTTTGGGGGAAACTTTGTATGTGGCATTAAAAGCAATCCCAAGTCCGAGTCACCTCGGCTGCTTTGTTCCTGCGGTATCGAGTCTGGGCTGCTGMTGCTCCCGGCTTTGGTCCCGTGCCTCAGTTTCCCCGGCTGGGCAGGCCRGGGAGGAGGTGCAAATGAGGCTCCTGGGGACCGTGAGCCCTGCGGCGCGGGGACACCCAAGCCTCGGTCCCCAGGCCGGCTGTGGGATCCCACCCCCCGGCACATCCCCGTGCCGGTGGCTCAGCCCCGGAGAAGAGATGCTTGATCGAGGCTCCGGGCCCTGCTCCCACCTGGAGCCAGGCTCCCTCCCTGCCCTGTCAGCACCTTCCCGCTTCCCTTTGAAGTCGCCCAGCCCTTCGCTGGCCCGGGGCTTTCCTGACGTGCTGGATGCTCCGGACACGCTCGCCAGCACCCCGGGAGCCGGGATACCACCGCAGCAGCGCTCCCGATCCCCCCGCCGCGCTGTAATTACCCCAGCTGCCCTCCGTGGCCTCCCGCTCCGGGTCCCCGAGCCCCAGGCAGCAAGTTCAGGGGTGCAGCCAGGGAAACTGAGGCAGAGGGAGCCAGCACGGCAGGGCCGGCGGCGATGGGGCAGCAGGCAGGGGGGCCGGCTCCTCCTGCCCCTCCGGAGAGCGCGGGCACCGGAGCCTGGCGCAGCCGCCTAATTGCTGCCTCCTGCGAGAAGCGAGCGACCCGCAAGGGCAAAACCCCGCGCACGTCGCTCGCCCGAGGGCGAAGCGGCCCCTCGAGGACGCTGCAGCCGGGGGGGGCCGCGCGGCTGCTCTGCCCCCAAGCTCGCCCGCCTGCCCGGAGCACCCCGGGGTGCAGCCCGGGTGGCCCCCACGCGGGACGTGCCCCCGTCTCGCTGATGCTGGCCCGAGCCCCGGCTCGCCGGCCCAGACCCCTTTGCACCGTCGCACCCTCTCCAGCCCCCGTGCGAACCGGGGACCCCCCCCAGAGAGGTGAAAACACCCAGGCTCGAACCGCCCCTGAGCTGCATCCCCTAAAATGCTCCATCCTCATCCCCACTCGTGCACAGGGGACCCACCGCCCCCCCGCCCGCACCCCCCCCCCAGACTGGGGCCGGCTGGCGCCAGATGCAGCTGGAAGGGGAGAGAGAAAGAAAGAAGAAGGAGGAGGAGGAGGAGGAGGAGGAAAGTGCCTCCCGGGTCTCTCCGGGCAGGAGAACAATGCTGGCCCGCTGCCAGGGCCGGCGAGGAGGAGGGTCGGCTTCCCCGGCCCCCCACCGCTCCGGCCCCCGCGCCGGCAGCCCCGGCGCCTCGCACGCGCGCGGGGATAACCCGCTCCCCCCGCCGAGGGAGCGACCCAGCCCCAGGCTGCGGGGGCCCAGGCGTCCGGGGGAGCCGGGCACAGCTCACCCGGGCGAGACGCCCCGACCCCGTTTCGGCGAGCCGCAGCTCTGCGGGGCTCGAGCATCCCGCGGTGCCCGGCGCTGCACGCGGTGGTCCCGGCGGCGGGGCAGGGCCGAGGTGCAGCCGGGCGCTGGAGCCCGTCCAGGGCGCGCGGCGATGCTGACTCAGCCCGCGCCGCCCGCCTCGCGCAACGCCCCGGCTCCCAGCGCCCGCAAAGCCCTTCCCGCCGGGAGCCCCGATTCCCTGGTGCCTTCCCCAGGGGAACGCTGCAAGGAGCCGGGAAGCCTTCGCCCGGGGATGCTCATGCCGGAGCCGCCCCGTGCGAGCAGAGCCCTGCACTTCCCGGTCCAGCTTTTCCAGGGGGGACACGCTGGACTTGGCAGCTTCGCATCCCAGAGCCGTTTCATCCCTCCCCTGCAAGCTGCCCCCCAGCCTGGCTCGGCCCCCTCTGCCCTCCCCGAGCCGGGAGTCCCCCCTTGACCGAAATTAATGAAAGCCGCCCGGGGAGGGGGTGAACCCCGCTGTGCATTCAGCGACGGCGGCACAAAGCGGCCGCGGCCCCCGCGCGCGGGTCCCCCCCGGCCGCGGCTTTGTCTCCGGCACATGAAAGGCGCCGGGCCAGCGGGGCCGGCCGAGGGCCGCGCGGGTCACCGGGCAGGATTAGTGCCGGATTAGAGGCGCCCGGGGCAGCCGGGGGCACCGGGAGCCACCCACGCGGCGCCGCACATCTGTCCCCCCCTCGGCACCCCCGGCTGCTCCGGTGGGCTGCTGAGGGGTCCCATGCAAACGCCACGGTGAACCCCGGCCCTGGGCGCTGCCATGGGCATCCCAGCCCCGAAACCGCGAGGGGGTCCCCGGTGGTCCCCGGCACTCGCAGCTGTGCCCCATAGGGACCCCAAACATCTGGAACCCCCCCAGATCCAGATGTGCCCCCCGCCAGCTCCGCTTTCGCCCCCTCTCCACCTCGGGCGCTTTCGCTTCCCCCCAGTGCGGAAGAGAGACAAATCGGAGCCGTCCCCAGGGTGGCCGGAGAAAGGGGATATTCCTCCGAATGGGAAAAGCAGGAGCGCGAAGGCTGGCGGCGGCGGCTGGTTTTCATTAGGAGCTGCTGGAAGCGCCTTGTTTCTTTTGCAAGGTCTCCGGGGCAAGAAACGGGCGGTTCGGCGAAAAGCGGAGGGGGCCGGATCCGCCCGCCCGCACCGGCACCGGAGAGGGTCCGGAGCGGCCGGAGACCCAACGCCGCCAGCACAGAGGGGTTTTGGCAGCGGCGAGCGGGGCAGCGGCTCCCGCGGGTCCCAGAGCTTCCCAGCTAACTGCTCCCCAAATCCTCCCCCCTGTAATTCCACCCTTCCCGGTGTCTCCGGAGGGAAAGGCCGCCTGCCCCAGGCACCATCCCAGCTGCATCCCTGCACTCACCCAGCCAGCGGCACCGGGCAGGCCGAGCACCCAGGAGCCGGACCTCAACCACCCCTCCCGGAGGGGCAGCCCCCCCCCCCC
>PTFA01000356.1:528316-576732 GCA_003342895.1 Casuarius casuarius
AGGAGGAGGAGGAGGAGGAGGAGGAGGAGGCGGAGGAGGCGGCGCGGAGCGGAGCGGCGCGGCCCGGGCGGCCCCTGCCCCGTGCGGTTGTTTGTGTTTGAAAAATTCAGCCGCTGCCTCCCCCCGCCGCCCCCCCCGCCGCGGTGGATGCGCTCCGCGGCTCGGCAGCGATGCCTGGCGCACACGCACGCACACACACAACACACAACACACAACACACAACGCCCAACACCCCCCGCACGGCTCGGGGCGGGGGGGGGACCGCGGGGACCCGGCGGCTGCTCCGCGCGGGGGTCGGGAGTGTTTCACGCCCGATGCAGGAGCCTCACTGCTGCCGGGGGAGGGAAATTCCCCACCGGGCTTGTCTTGTTGCAAAATAATATCTATTTTCGCCCGTTTGTTACAAGTGGAGCAACTCCGTTTCCTCTGGGGCAAAAAATGTTTAAAAAACCCACAGTTGCAGGCGACTTTGGGGGCCCGGCGGAGGCTGCGACCCGGGCGACACGGTCCCACCGTGCTCGCTGCATCACCCCGCCGCCGTGGCTGCATCAACGGGAACGGCCCCGGACTCGGACGCAGCCGCAGCGATTTTCCCAGGGGGATTTTTCTGGGGGGATTTTTCCAGGTGGACGGAGCGAGGGGGGAAGCCGGCGGCGCTGCCCTGCTGCAAAACACGGTGTGGAAGCGGCAGGGCAGCCGGTGCCGGAGCGGCGCGGCGATGCCCCGTCTGGGAACGTCCCCCTGGGAAAGAGGGAGCGCGACTCGGCTTCACCAGCACCTCAGGGAAACGCACGTAACCCTGGGGAGGAGAAGAAAATAAACACCCGGGTGAACTTCAGTGCAAACCCTCCACGTGCTGAAATTTCTCCAATATAGGATTTTTTTGCAATGGTGCAATTGCCATTTCCGACAACGTTGACTTATTCCTCGACCCTGTAAATGAGTTAAAAGTTACCATTTTGGTCATTTGGTGAATCATTTGGTCATTTGGTCATCCCAAGCCTGGGATTTTTTTCCCAGCAGGCAGCTCAGCTCCCCGAAACGCTGGGGGAAGCTCTGCCACCGCGGAGCGCGCCCGCGACGCGCCCGTCGGTCAGCTCCAAAACCGAGCGCAAAGAGCCACAACCAAAGACGGTTTCTTCAGAAACACCGTGATCTGTAGAGCAGCAACCTGGCTGCAGAACGAGGCCTGAAATACCGGGATTACTCACGGCGTGTGAAATGAAGCACGTAGGAAAATCTTTGCGTGCCTGGGAGGAGGCTGCGAGCAGCCTCGGTGTTTGCCGGGGTTACGGGGTGACTAAGTCGACGGATGAGTAAATCGTCACCTTTGTCCCCTGTCCCCCCCAATGCTACCACTAAGTGCATCCAACTTAAGGCTAAAACCGGCGAAGTGTTGAACACGGGGGATTTCCACGTCTGCGCTGCAGTCGGTCGGCAGCGGAGGGCTCGCGCGCGCGGGACGCTGCCCCGGGCGAGCCTGGGTCCCCCCGAAGCGCCTGCTGGGCTGCAGGCCCGCTCCATCCAAGCACTTAAGCGCCTGCGGTTAAATTAAGCGTGGGTTTGCAAGGCTGGAACCTCTCGCGTGATCTGGCAACTGGGCCTCCACGGAGGTGGGACCGTTTCCCTCCATCCCCCTGCACTTTCTTGGCTTAATTTCTGCTAATTAGCCCCAATGCAACATTAATAGTCAGAGGGGGCAGTGCCAAAAGCAGGATCCTGTTGTCCAGGGCTCAGGGCCAGCGAGGGCCCCAGCCTGGAGCATCTCTAGCTTAAAGGGAAGGGACAAAGGATGAGGGAAACATGGATTCATCCTCCATTGGGCGAGCGCAGGGCGGTGTTCGGAGCCGGTCTCCCCCGCGTCGGTGGTGTTTGTTTGCCTCCGCCGCACAGACTCCCGGGGGAAGGAGCGCAGGCCCTGCGGGTCTGCCTCGGAGCAAGGCTTCGAGCCACGGGATCCGCTCTCCCGGTGCCTCCCGGGGCTCCCTGGTTTTCCCTCCTGACAGATCTGGGTGTTTATGGAAGAGCGGACTTCCAGCCGGCACCGGGACGCCAAAAACCCGCTGGGGAGACCCCCACCCAGCGCAGCCCCCCAGCCGAGGACCGTCCCCCCCAGCCGCACGGCCGCACGTGGACCCGGCTCGGAGCAAGGCGAGCGGCGCCCCGGTTTTCCGCGGGATTCGCTACGGAGCTCCGCGCGTTCCAGCCACGTTTCCATGGCGGCTCCCGGCCGGCCGCTTTCATCTTTTGTTCCCCTCGCTGCGCAGGGGGTTTATGGCTGCTGCATTCAGGCAGCCCTTGCTGGGAAATAGTTGGGTTCGGTGCTTTTAATGACAGTGCAGGGCTGGGGAAAAAAAAGATAAATTTACGGGGAGGTGCGATTCGGGAGCTGCTACGGACAAAGGTACCATGGAGGAGATGGAAACGTGTGGAGCGTGAGACGAGTGGGGACACGACCGGAGCGCAGGGGACGTTTCTGGCCCAGCCAGTTGTTAGTCATTTGAGCCTCGCGACTCATCTTGCGGTGGGGCGGGTGAAAAAAGGTGGGAGGGAAATGCTCGATCTCATCATCAGCCAGACCGGCTCCCGCGGCCTCTGACGGGCGTTTCGCTGGGGAAGTGACGGCACCGATGGGCCTGATCCCAAAATCTCGCTTTCCATGATCCGGCGGCTTTTGTGAGTTTTGGTGGAAGGTCTTCCCATTGGATTTGGAGAGCGGAAGAGTCGCAGAGGAGGATTTAAACATTTCTCTGCAAGGATGGCGATAGCGGCTTTACCCCAGGCGCTGTTTTGGGGTCGGGTCCCGCTCACCGGGGTTCCCTGCACATGCACAAACTGGGAGAGACGGCTCCAGGCGCAGAGTTACCATTTCTGTTCGACAAACAGGGAACTTGGCATCACAGGGAAAGGGGGGTTTGCACTATCACAGAGAGTCTAGCGCACACAGCGTTTAGCTGGGACCTTCTCCCCCCCGAGCCAGTCCGTCCCCACGAGAGCATCCTTCCCCTCAGCGCCGTGCACCAGTATCGTGCGGTTTCACTCTTAGAAATCTCAGCTGCGTAAAGAACGGAAAAAACCCTGCCTCTAAGTATCGCCGCCACTGAAAACTACACTCATCTTTCGACTTTGCTACCTGAGGTCCCAAAGCAGCGAAAACCGCCCATTTTTAATAAAACCAATTCTCCGGAACAGTAAGGGGGGGATGAGGGGGTGACGTGGAAGGGATGACAGCACATTAGCCATGTTGCAGCCGTTCAAAGCGGTGGTGTTAAAGATCTTGCCTCGCAAGATATACTTCCATTTATCTTATTTTGCGTTAATTACTCGCGTCAGTACTGTGCAGCAGCTTAGCAAATTACTTCCTTGGGCTTTGAATCGGGGACCCAAATTCAGAGCCCGGCTCTGTTCTTATTAAGGCCAGAACAAATTACAGGGAGGTCATTGGAGTCAAACCGAAAGTCAGGGGAGTAATAAAGGAATGAATAAAATTACTGCCGGGGACACAGATCCCGCTGGGCTGCACGCTGTAAAACCTACAACAAAAGGTAGTTCCTGCCTCCACCCCGCTCCAGAAAAGCCCTCTCCAAGCAGGATTGTGACTCTTTTTTACACTGCTGTACGGTGGGTGCCACATCCTGCCTTAAAATTAAGCCGGCAGCGCGGGGATAAGCAGGAAGGGGTTAAGGCGCTCCAGAAGGGAGGCCGGGGCGAAGGAGGGGATAAGACCCCGGGGGCAAAGCAGGGAGAGGGTCCAAGGAGGCGGCGGGAGCCTGCGGCCGGCATCGCGGCCCTTCCCCGCAGCTGGGGCGGCTCCGGGCACGCCGGGAGCTGTAGTCCTGCTCGGGGCCCGGGGTTGGCGATTAACTAGGCGGCCTAGCGCTGCGGGGCGCGCCGGGAGCCGTAGTCCTCCTCGAGGCTGAGAAACAGCGGAGACCCCCTCCCGGCCTGCCCGGCTTGTCCACGGCTTTGGGGGCCCTCGAGCCCCCGCCCGCCGAGCCCCCTCCGTGCCCTGCTTTGGCCCCTTTCTCCCTTTCCCGTGACCCTTTTTGGGGGGAGAGGATTGACCAGGACCAGGCGCTGGGGAGCTGAAAGCGTCACCAAAACGTTTCCCTTTGTATTTTTAATTTCCCCCCCCTTTTTTTTTTTGCCTAACTGCTTTTAAGAGCATCTGATACGAGGCTTTGCCAAAAACCTCATTTTGGAAAGCCCAAATCTCCCACCCTGCGAGGCCCCCTTGGCTTTTCCAAGCCAAATGTTTTCAAGCAAGCAACGGCTGCCCCCGCTCCCCGCGTTTTGGGGAGCCCCAACCCCCCCTGCGGCCCCTCCGTCCCCCGGCCCAGGGCATCACCCGCCCCCCCAGGCGCTGCCCGCCCCCCTGGGCCTCCCCCGCCATGACAGGCCCCTTCCCCTCCGCCCCTGGCGCTTCGCCCCGCCCCCTCCGCCTCGGCCCCGCCCCCTTCCGCCTCCGCGGGGCATGCCGGGAGCGGTGGTCCTCCCCGGACGGGGCGGAGACTGCGTTTCCCGTGGTGCCGCGCGGCGGGGCCCGCTGGGAGCGCGGCGGCGGGCGGGGCGCGAGGCCCGCTGGGAGTTGTAGTTCGGCCGCGGCGACGCGTAGGGGAGGGGGGAAGGCGGCGGGGGGGAAGGGTGTCCCTCCCGGCAGCCATTATCTGGAGCGCGGCGCGGCGGGCGCGGAGCCGTGCGCCGAGGGGCCCCTTCGCCGCTGCCGAGCCCGCGTCCCCGCGGCGGGGCGGGGGCGGGCCGCCATGGCGGCTTAGCCTCGCCCCCTCCCTCCCCTTCCTCCGCGCCACGGGCGCTGAAGGCGCGGCGGCGGCGGCGCGGCCTAGCCGGGAGGGCGGATCCTCGGCCTCGCGTAGCGGCTCCTGCCCGCGGAGGGCTGCCCTCCCCGGGGGGGGGGCCATGTCCCTGGTGGCCTATGCCAGCAGCGAGGAGGACAGCGATGCGGAGGAGGCCGCGGGCGAGGAGGAGGAAGCCGCCGCTCCGCCTCCCGCCGCAGCCCAGCAGCCCGCGCCGCGGGGGCTCTTCGCCGCCTTGCCTCCCCCCAAAGCCCCCGTGCTGCCGCCGGCGCCGCCGCCTCACCAGCCCCTGAGCGGCGGCGGCGGGGGCGGCTTCCCCCTGCTGCCGCCGCCCCCTCCCTTCCTCATGGGCCCCCCGCCGGGCCTGCGGGGCTTCGGCACCCCTCCGCCGGCCATGAGCCCGGCCGCGGCCGGCAGCCAGCCCGAGGCGACGGCCGACGGCGAGCAGCCGCGGCCGGGGGGGCTGCTGCTGCCCCCGCCGAGGAACGCGGCCGCCGGCGGCCTCGGCCTGCCCCCTCCCGCCTCGGCAGCTGCCGCTCCGCCCGGGGCTGGGGGGGATTTGAGCCTCCCCAAGCCAAAGAAGAGGACGGAGCCGGTGAGGATCACGGTGCCCGAGCTGCACAAGGGAGATGTGAGTATGGACCAGAACCGCCCGCTGCTCACGCCCTCCTCCGAGCAGCAGCGCCCGGTGCCTGGCATCCTTCCTCCCCCGGGAAGGATCCCTGGATTGCCCGCTTCCCACTGGAGCAATCCCCCAGCGGGCCCTGGAGCACGGCGCCTCTCCCACCGAACCGTGGCGAGGGACCCCAGGCCCGGCCTGGTGCTATTGTTGTGGCATCCGCAGGGAGATTTGTCCCAGCTGCCAGCCCTAATCCTAAAGCGCTTTTCAGAATTAAACTGATATAGAAACCTTATTTATAATCATAATACGGCAAAACCCAGATTATCTGCACCCTTGTTTCTTGCTGGAGTTAATGAGTTGACAATTTGGGACTGTATGGCCTGGTCTGGGGGTGTCCCAGATCAGTCTGCCTTTCTTTCCGGCCTCTTCTTTTGTTTGCTTTAAAATTGATAGATTTTCCTATCAATTTTTTGCTTATTTATCTAAAGGCTTCAGATATTCTCCATACTTTTAGGTAATCATTTGCCTTTTAACTTGTGTGTGTGGTTTTTTGGTTTTTTTGGCAGTGCCTCATGCCTTACAGGGTTCCTAAGCACTGTATCTAGACAGCCCCATAGCAAGGTGAGGCGTCTCGGCTATCAGTTGGTGATAAGAGCAAGGAAATGCAGGGTTCCCTTCTACCCCCCCCCTCTTTTTTTCCCCTGGGTGTCCCTATTGACAGCAGCAGCAGCAGTGGTGGAATAGGTGGTACTGTCAGTGATGCTCAAGTCTTTCTTTCTCAGGGCTTATATGGGACCTTTTTCCCCCCTGTCTTGGAAGGATTATGGCTGTGGCCATCCAAGATTTAATGGGGAGACAAGGGAAGCGGTAGCTTTCCTGGCGCGTGTTGCCTTAGCGCGGAGGGGGAGTGGTCCTGTGGCTGCAGCTCCGCTTCGGCTTGGCTGCGGGTTCTGGTGGTATTAGTACCTCTTATCCTAGGATGTGCATAAAAGCTGAATTGCAAAGGTTGGGGTCATTTCCATGGGGACAGGCAGTTGGAGGAAGAGGTTTTACTGTATGAATTTATAAACACTGTCAATTAATATTGGTCTGGCAGCATCCTGGGCTTGGGAGAGCTGAAATTAAGTCAGCATATGTCATTTTGCTAGACCAGCAGTCTGCAGGGATATGGGAAGAAGGGGTGTGAAAGGTGCATGCTTTCCGGTCATCTCTGTAACCGTGCTCTGTTGCTTGTCAATAACTTAGCCCAGTTTAGCAAATTCCAGAGCCAAAGTGCCTCCTGCCAGGGCTCCCCGAACATGAAAGAGTTATGGCTAAATATATCTGGCTATTAAGCAGCAGCGTGTGCTCATTGCTAGCTTTGTTGACAGACAACAGAACGATTTAGTCCTCATCGCAAAGTGCAGATCCCGACCCATTAGGGCGAAGCCTTCCAGCAAAGCTGTTTTGTTTTTAGCAGGCTGGGGGACAAGAGGAAGTGCACGCAATGACTTCATGTTTAAGGAGGCCCTAGGGCCCTCTCAACTGCCCATCTCCAATTTCCTGTGTCATTTCAATCCTTTCTGCTGATTCTGGTGATGATCCAAATGCACCAGGCAATGGGACGTTGTTCGGTTGCTTTTTCAGGCAAATTGATTAGGTTTGTCCCATTCTCTCGTACCTGCATTTTGCTTATTCACTTTCTCACAGCGCTTCTAGAACAGGCACTTCCTGATAAAAACGAATGTGAAGGCTCTTAGCTTCCTCATGAGTCTTACTGAAATCTGTCGTGGGATAAGGTCAAATGAAAGGAGATTTGTTTCTCCTCCTTTGCCCCCACCCTTTGTGCTCCAGTGTTAGCTGTGAGCAGAAATGCAGCAGGTCATCAGTGTCAAGCTAGTGCATGAAGGTTGGTAAGAGAAATACCTTAAAAATAGAGCTAGTCCTAGTGGTTCGCTGTTTGGGATTCCTGGAATTCCCTTTGCCTCTGTGACTGACATCCCTGCTTCCATCCCTTTTTCTCCTTAAAATACCTTCTTGACACTGCTGTACCTTCTTGACACTGCTTTTAGCTCCTGTCTACTAAATGTAACATACTGGTTTTATTGCAGTGCTTGACTTGCCTGTATTTTTGTGTGTTCTTCTTCTATACCATGTTTTATAATTTAGATTGTAAACTGGCAGAAGACCTTGTTTCCTGTGATCTCTTTAAAGTGCTCTGCAAAGCTATAAAATGATAAAGATGTTAAGGGCCTTCTGTGATGCCAGAGATGACCAGACATTATGCCCAAGTTTTTAGTGGATATTTAACAACTCCAAAGTTACTGTGAACAATTCCCGATTAATCCCTGCAGTGAATTTTTACACCCTTACATTGTATGCTTTTGTTTCTTCCCCTTTATTAATGTAGCGCTGTCTATTACTTTAGAAGAGTGCTGGCCTTATAAGGTACAGCTTGTGTTCTTTGCCTTGCTTTATGTTTATTTTTCTGTAATTCTAAAAAATGGCTGAGCTGGCACTCTAAACGCTAGTTTTTTTGGTTATTATTTTTTGGTTGTAGACGGATTGCTCTTAAGAGGTTTAAAGAGGTAATGCTGATTGTTTGCAAAGCTTCGTTTTTTTACAGCAGAACACAGTTTTACTTCTGCCTCTGTCCAAGCCACAGTAGATAGATAGCTCTATCTCTAAATATGGTGGCAAATACTGTAGTCCTGCTTTCGGTATGGGCAGTTTATTTCTCTCTCATACTAGTAACCAGGATGAGTTTTTATCACTTTTTGCCCCAAAATAGATGCATCGGCGAAGTTGTGAGAGAGAACTTGACCGCATCCCGCTGTCACTTTGTGGCTTGGGTCTTTGCAGATTATAAAACCAGGCTTGTGTTATTGTGATTCTTTGACTGTTTCAAATTGACAATTAAGCTGCTCGGTGGGTTTTTCTTGACTGTCTCAAGCTGTGCTAAGCTCTGTTTTTCTTTCTCAGTCAGATTCAGAGGAAGATGAACCAGCAAAGAAGAAAAATACTCTTCAGGTAAATCCTTAGGATATTTAATTGAGCAGGTTTCACAGGAAGTAAGCATTTGACTGTGATAGATCTTGGGCTTCCATTAGCGTCTGTCAGACACTGTGATTAGTGTGTGGCTTTTAGGGAATAACATCCTGGCAGTCCCTTGGGGCAGCAAATCTCTCTCTTGGGAAATTTCCTAAACTTTAATCTCAGAAAAATATGCATTAATTTGGGAAATGTAGACAGATATTTGCAAGTACGATGTTTCCCTTAAAAGTCCCATTGGCCTTTTGGGCAAGAAAGCCCTGCAGCATGTTGTGCTGAGCAATGGGAAACCCATCAACATTGTTAGAAGAAAGGTTGGAGGAGATAATTGGCAGGGAGTCAGAAAAACTAAATAGTCTCACTCATTTCTCCTATTTCTGTGGACCATCTACCCTGCACGGAACTCACCAGGGACGCGGCGAGGGCTCTGGCTTGTCTGCTTTGCTTCCTCAACCCAAAAACTTGCCAGTGAAAGAGACCAATCGGTTACTTTTGCCCTACGCTTTCTCGAGGAAAGCAGCAGAAAATGCCTCTGAGTCAAAGCCGGCTAAGGCCCCAACCTCTTCCTCAAAGACAAAACCTCTGTCCAAGCCGGCAGTGGCCACAACTCCTTCTCCATCTGCAATCAAAGCTGCCGCGAAGAGCGCTGCCCTCCAGGTCACCAAGCAGATCACGCAGGAAGAGGACGACAGCGATGAAGAGGTAGAGCCAGAGAACTACTTCTCCTTGTCTGACAAGAGCGAGCCCAGCATTGTCAGTGCTGAGACATATATGTATTCTGGCACAGTGGTGTCAGAGGACCCGCCGCCTGGGACCGAGCCGGAGCCGCAGTTCCAGGATGCCGCTGCCAACGCCCCGCTGGAGTTCAAGACGGGCGCGGGATCCAGCGGTGCGCAGCACAGCTGGGCGCCCAAGTCTGGAGAAGACTATGGCAGTCAGCCCTACAGCCAGTTCCCTGCTTACAGCGATGCCAACGTGACCGGCGCATATTATCAGGTGGGCGTGAGGTTAAGTTACTAGGAGGTAAAGCTCGATGGGGTTGTTCCGAAAAGCGGTCTTGGAGCAGTGGCTGTGAATTAGTTATTGGAGCAGGCTGTGGCTTGAGGAAGTCTAACTTGAGCTAGCTGGACAAGAAGTATGGATACGCAGCACTTAGTACAACAGGATCCCTCTGGGATGAGAGCCGTAGATGCTTTTTGCTGGATAAATGTTTAATAGCTGCTCTCATTTTAAAATGCCACTGCAGAACTGCCCCTGCTGTTGGGAAGGTGCAGAATCAGGGCTTGCCAGAACTGATCTCTGAAGCCAGGTTGTTTCGAGTAATCCAGCAAAGTATTTGTTGTTGAGTACCTCTGAAAAAATGTGCTGTACTGTTCCGTCAGTGCCAAAGCAATGAGAACTCTCTTAGCCTTGGAAGGAGGCATGTGTGTAGCTTACTGCAGTCTCCAGAGGCTGAGTGAAATCCGAGGTGAAAAATTGGAAGCTCAGTGTGAGGAATAAGATTCAGTGATGCCTGTTAAGGTCTGTGTTCATAGCTGTTCCAGGATCAGTCTCACTTCTCTGTGGTGATGAACTGGTTGATGAACTGGTTTTTCTTTTGCTGACAGGATTACTACAGCGGTGGATACTACCAGGAGATGGAACCAGCCCAGGGACCACCACAGGACATGGGCACCGACTCCTCCTTCATAGACGATGAAGCGGTTGGCACTTTACTATCTATCCCACTGAGGAGTTTGCGTTTAAGTGCTGCTAGAACATAGGATCTGCCTGGCAGCTACAGTCCTGACCCTCCAGCATGCCCTGTGCTTCATGCCGAGTTCGACCAGATTGTTGTTCCGTTGGGTCTAGCGCTGTGTTGTGGACACGTGCAGTGTCCTTCCAGCAATCCGTTGGGCTACTGCTCCAGATGGATTTACTTGTTTTATAAGTAGGTGATGTTTGCTATTTCCGCCTAGCCCAGTCTTGTTCTTGTTAGGGGGATGTAGGGTAGTTAAGGTGTATGGAGCGATAAGGTCTCTGCTTGCAGAGATGCAGGTGAGCTGCCATTCAGATACCTTTAAGCTATATCCTGTAGCACAGTGGTGAGCTCCCTGCTTGTTTGAGATGCTCAGGAGCTGTAGCTCAAACCTGTTTAAAACCCTCTCCTGTTGTTGATGTAGTGTGGAAACTGCCAGCTTTGCTGGCTGAATCAGACAGTGCTGCAGCAGGCAACAGCCCATCCAGTGCTCACTTCCTCTGAGTGGCCTCTGTACTTTGGAGGTGGATTTGAGTTAGGCGAGGTGGATACCTTAGCAGCTAAACTTCAGGTGATTTCATGGCACTTAAAGCTTAATGTTAAGTAGTTTGAGATGCTCTGATCTATAGAAAAGAACTCTTCTAAACAAAGAATTCCTGGTTGGGAAGATGTATGGTGGTGCATGCACCCTGTCTCGTGCTTGGGGAGCTTATGGATGTGTGCATAACTCCTGTTGTTTCTGTTCTGCTTTCAGTTTAAACGTCTGCAAGGCAAGCGGAATCGAGGGAGAGAAGAGATCAACTTTGTGGACATCAAAGGCGATGATCAACTGAGTGGAGCCCAGCAGTGGTTGACAAAATCCTTAACAGAGGAGAAAACCATGAAATCATTCAGCAAGGTATGGGCAGGAAGGGAGAAATGCTGGCTGGAATTTAGGAGACCTGTGTTCAGTTCCCAGCTCAACCACAGCTGAAGCTGTGTTAGGCGCTATGCAGTCATGGGGTTGGTGGGACGACCCTTCCCATCCTACTCAGCTCATGTTGTGTATTGTATAAATAATTATACACAGGAGACCGATAGGGCTTCTCACAACAAAGTCCCCATGTGCAGATGGTAAGGACCAACCAGGAACTGCTTTAGTCTAAGGAATTTGCCCAAAACTGTTGATGTGAAACAAATATGTCAGGCTTCTGAACTGGCTTTGTGCAGGCTCTTGTCCTGTTTCACTGCCTGGGACAATATCTTTGCAGGATTAACATTTAATCTGGCTTTACTTTTTAGAGAAAAGGAGATCAACCCACAGGACAGCAGAGAAGAAAACACCAGATCACGTACCTGATTCATCAGGTGAGTGGACTCCCTCTAGCATGGAGACGGTTCCAGGCACAGTTGCAAGGGTCGATGCTTAACAGCACAAAGCAGAGCTGGTGGAGTTGCTTCTTCTGCAGTTGGGAACCAGAAGCTCTGCACATCCAGCAATAATTAGTCCTTGATTAAAGAGCTCTGGATGAAGCCTGCAGCAGGTCTGGTGGGGAGCTGGGAGGCAGCGGTGCCTGCGGAGGCAAAGCTCTTGTTCCGGCGGCTGGAGCCCTTCCCTCGGCCAGCGCTGCAGCAGGGGCTGCGCGGCATGGAGGGTCCTGGGCGCCGCTGACCCAAACAGCGTCAGGGCTTTGGCTCGAGGGATTTCATGGCACTGCTCGTGGATAGAGCTCCTAGCTGTGCTTTGCTTTGCTTCTCTCGCCCTTCCCCTCCCACTCAGCTCGATTGCGTGCATAGTTTTATTCGCTTACAAGACTCTGCTTCCTGTCTTAAATTCTGTACCGTTGCTGTGTGGTTGGTAAGCAGCTGCTGAGACATCCCACAAAAGAAGCTCCATTTCAGTGTGAATGAAATGCCTGTGCATCCCAATTAATTCAGACCTCTGTCACGATAATTGTACTAACTCCTATAACAAGGCCCCTTGCTGAAGTGCTCTGTCATTCCTGTCAGCAGGGGCAGAGGAGGGTAAAATACTGCTGAATCAGTGAGCAGCGGTTCTGATTTTAATCTTCTCGATTTCTGCAGGCAAAGGAAAGAGAACTGGAACTGAAAAACACATGGTCCGAAAACAAGCTCAGCCGACGTCAGACTCAAGCCAAATATGGATTTTAACACCTCTCCCCTACTTTTTGGCTGTTGTCCCAGGTGACGTAGTGTGTCAGACTTCCGGCCTTCTGGAGATCACCCAGGCCCCTGCGTAGAAGGCTGTCTGCTCTGTGGGTGGGAGGATACTGCACTCCCTGGTCTGTCAGGAGAAGGGTTTAAATGCAAGCAAGTTTCTGAAACTCCACCTGTAATCTCCCCCCTCCCCGCCCCCCGAACAATAATGTAGATGGCTCAAATCAAGTGTGGCTTGTACAGCTGGGGACTGTCCCAGGGCACAGGGCAAGGTTGGAACTTTTGTCCCACGGCCTGGTGCGAGGTTTGGAGGTTTTGTCCTGTAGGTAGACAGGCTACTAATTCTTGAGAGTAGCCATAGCCGCTGGAATCTAGGCAGAGTCACAATAAACTTCCAATTCCCAGTTTTCTCCTTTCTTGGACTCACTGTGCATCGAGATTGTAATTTTTCTTTCTAAAAGACAGTGAGTTTCAAGAGCAAGCCTGTTTTTGTTGTCCTTTTTGTTGAGACATCCTAATGGCTGTTTATTTTTCTGAGTAAATACACTGCTTCTCTCATGCTAATTACTTTTTTGGGGGGGGTTGGGGAGGGGGAAGTGTGGCTGATTTAGTGTTTTTGTTCTCAGCTGCATCAGCCTCTGTTTCAAATCACGTCGAGGGGAAACTACTTTTTTGTTTGAAAGGGGACATAGACTAACAGGTCAGAGCTTGGGATACAAGTAAAAATACCCCAGTGTGTGGACTGCACAAAAAGCAATGAGGTTCTCTCTGCCAGCACAAGAAGCTGCTGAGGGCTTTTGGATATATATGGACATTCTGTATATGTATGTTTTTCTCGCTTTTTTTTTTCCCCCCCCGACCCAAGGCCTACAGTGCTGTAACATTCTGGTCTCCATACTGGTCGAACCAAGTATTTCCAGTGTCACATGGCGCATTGCAGCTGGCAGCGAGTTTAGTCAGTGAAACAGCAGTATTTCCTGTAATCAGACACAGATGAAAGCTGCCTACTGTACATTTTTTCAGCTCTTCAGCTTTGTTTGTATCAATTCTGTTTCCTATAAAAGCATCACATCTGATTAAGTGTTAACTTTATCCTCCTGGCTGGGAAGAGGAGACCACGTCCAGCCTTAACTTTTTAGAACAAAATCTTTCTTTTATTTAAGGTATTAGGCCTAGGTGGTATGACTGCAAATCATGTGCAAACTTGCTAGCCAGATCCATATATCTTTAGCCAGATCTCTGTGGCCTCACTTAGTTCATTGTTCACCAAAGTGTGTGATGCTGAAAGGAACAGAGAGCTGGTCTGGTTATTTAACTCACATTCCCAACACTAAGGGTTGTATTTGTTGTAACAGCAGCTAAACCTGCTAATATATTTGTTATTCCATTTAGAAAAAGAAAAAAAAAAAACTCCAAAAGGTTGTTTTTCTCCCATGTTACCTGTTTAAGAAAACAAAACAAAACCCTGATGAATGAAGTCTTTTCTTAGGATATTTTAAAATAATCTGATTTCTAGTTTAGCTCCCTGAATGTTTTAGTACTTTGCAGAGCCCATTTTGAGTATTTGAATGACCAGAATAAAGTTACTGTTGAGTAATTTATTCATATCTTATATGTACAGTGAAATCCTCTGAAAAGAGATTTGATAAAGGAATAAACTTTTAAATGAACCAAACATCACCTGTTTTCATCAGAGGTGCTTGTCTCAACTCTTTGCTTGAGGCACTGGTTTTGCTTCTCCTTAGTTCTCCTTTCTGGGAATACTGAAGCACCTTGAAGGCTGCCGGCGTTTCAGAGGCGACTGCCTTGGTTTACGCATAGCGTGGACAGTGCTGCACAGATGGGGACAAAACGCTTCTCCAAGGGAGTTTGCAAAGTAAAATCAGTCTGTGGTGTGAACCTGAGCAGCAGAAGGTCTTAGGGCTGTGGGTGGTTGTTGTCACCGCTGTGTATTTGTCCGTTTTAAAAGCCAGTTCTTGCCTGCATTGTCCTGCACCGTTCTGTTCGTTGGCCCTGGTAACTCATCGTGTTCAGTGTCCTCTTACCAGAACAGGCAACGGCACCGCGATCAGCAGCTTCTGTGGCCGATTGCCGTGAGGATGATGCCAGCCAGGGTTGACCCCGTTGAGTAGGTGGTGATATCATGGGCCTGAAAAGGAAACAGATCTTAGCAGCAGCAGTTGCTGAGCGTCTGAAGATCTGGATCATATGAATGGAGATGGATGAGGGGGGAAAAAATCACTGACAACGTTGCTGCTGTAGTGGCCAGCAGGGAGAGAGAGGCAGCAAACTGGGTTCAACTGTGTTTTTTAAATTGCTGTTGGATTTGTTGTCCTCTTGCCAGAAGGCTCTGCTGCTTCTGGAACTGGGGAGAAGGCTGAACTGGAATTCAGGCCACGGCTGCTTTCAGCGGAGGTGAGAGGGTGCAGCTCCCTGGAACAGCAGCACGGTGAGGGCTTTTGTCTGCTGTAGCTCTCGATGCAGATCCGTTGGCTTAGGAAAAGAGGTTCTGCTCTCCCCAATAGATCAGAAGCTCCAGAACTTGTTCAGCAGCAAACTCTTGTTTCCTGACCTTGGCTTGGTTATATGAATCCTGGAAAGGGCTGAGAGACTGATTAGAGCTTTCAAAAACTCATGTACTCGTGTTTTCTTTTTTCTGTCTTCAGTGTGTTATTGCTCATTTTTAACGCTAGAGGGGGGTTACAAGGACAGGAATCGAGAACCATGCAACTCTCACTCTGCTTTTAGCCATTTAAGAACAATAAAATGTGGGTTTGTGTAAAATGAAAGTGGTTTTCTGAGAGGTAAAAGAACAACTAGAAACCCCAGTCCTCCTTTTTCTTTTCCTCTCTTGAAGTTCTAGCACATCTGAGTCTGGGAAATTTTGCTGTTCTTGTGCACTTTCCATTCTGTCTAAAGCTGGATGCACTAAATCTTTTGCAAGAACGACATTAATTTAGTGTCATTGCACATATTGGAGAAAACAGAGCCAATGAGCTTGGGCCTCTGGCTTTAAGACTTGGACATAATGTTCCCCAAACTTAATTTGTCTGGGGTCTCTCATCACAGGAAAGTGTGCGGCGATGCCAGCAGCAGCCTGCGGCTCTGCTGAGCTGCTGGTGGCCGCAGGAGACAGCAGAAAAGGGGCAGGTCAGGTTTTTGCATGCTGCTTGGCCATAGTTCCTGTGCCCTGGCGTGTAGGCACCACCGCGGGGCAGCTTTCTGAATCTTTTTAAAGATAAATTTAATCCCTTCTTCCCTTCCCCTTCTTCTAACTGTCTCGCAGGGCTTGGGAAACAGACCACCACATCAGGAAGGGCGTGAGAATCCGAGTACGGAGCTGACCAGTATCACTGGTATGAGCAGGGCTGCTGTGGTGCCCGTTTCCTGGGGAAGGGGGAATTGCAGCTGTAAAAGGTCACCTTTTCTGAGGTTTGAAGAGCCGCCCTTGGCTGTAAGGGAGCCGGAGCCTAGGTGGCTCCTTCCATCGCTTCCTTTGCAGGCAGATGGACCTGGCAAGCGTGGGCTTGCCCTAGTGCGAGCCTGGAGCTGGGTCTCTCCTTGAACCTACCTGAGCCGGGCGGCTTAGAGCCGGTCTCCAGAAACCTGCTCGTAAATGTTCTCCAGACCCTCCTGTCCTGCAGCAGCTGCTGCTCTCTTTGGGGTGATGGTCCTTCTGCCGTAAAGCGGATCATCAAACTCCAGTGAAGGGTTCATGGTGGCCTGGAATAAGTCGTAGAGAAAGGAAGGGAAACGGCTGTGAATGTCTTGTGTTTCCGAAGGCCTATGTAGAGATGCACTTCCCTAATGTCGGAGATGGAGGTTTGGCTTGAACCGGGGCATGGTTGCAGCCAGTCATCTGCCCTCCCAGCCCTGAACTTCCCTCCCATCACTGTCTTACTTCAGCTGCGCCTCGCAGGCTGTCGTTCCCACTCGGGAGCCGAGGCAGGGGCTGCCCCCGTCTCCCCCCGTGCCCCCAGCGCGCCGTGGGGCTGGGTGGGACCTGCAGCAGCCCTGCCCGTGCTGAGGTTTGAGCTCCCCTGTCCCTGCGCGTCCGGCCCGCGCTCGTGGCACGCGTGCGCGGTGCAGAGCCGAGCGCGGCAGCCCTGGCTTGTCCAGGCTCGGTGGAGGGTCTTGCTGAGACGCCGTGTTGGGGACTGAGACCTAAAGCTTCAGGTGAAGCGGTGGCTCTGCAGAAGGGCCCCGGGGGGCTGACCCACCTCCGTGGCGGGGCCGGGGGGTCCGCTCTCCGCCGCGGGAGCCGCTGGGGGCTTCCGCCTCTTGGAGGCCTGGCTGGACTTGCTGCGGAAGAGCTGGCGGTGGGTCGGCTCCGCGGGGGGCCGCGCTTTGGGGGGCAGCGTGGAGACGGCGGCCTGGGGCAGCTCCTGCCGGGCCAGCGCCACCTCGGAGTAGACGTTCTCCTCGGGGCCGGCGCTGGGGGCCGAGCCCCATCCCATGGCGTAGAAGGGGATGCGCTCGTCCGGCCCGCGGCAGACACGGGGCCCCGGCGGCGCGGCGGCCTCGCGGGGCTCGGCGTAGGTGTGGAAGCACACGAGCTGCTGGTACTTGGCGTCGGGCGGCCGGGGTGGCGCGGCGGGGACGGGGACTCTGCGCACCCGGGCGTAGGCTTGCTCGGGGGCGGCAGCTCCGTCCCCCGTGGGGCTGCTCGGCCCTGGGGAGCCGACCTTAGCCGGGACGCCGGGAGCCTGCGGAGGAAACGGCCCCGTGAGAAGGTCGGGCGGAGGCACATCGATGCTTTGGCTTTTCCCCGGCTTGCAAGAATCCCCCCGCGGAGCAGCATCGGCCCTGCTTTTCGGCACCCGGAGGCCGCAGGGACCCGGCGGGAGACGGCTCGGCCCTCACCCGGCCTCGCGGCACCGTCAGGACCTCGTGGTAGGGCGCCACGGGTGCCGCCGCGTAGTGCCGCAGCAGGTCCCCCAGCTCGGCGTGGGCGCTGGGCTCGCCCAGGATGGCGTAGCGCCCGTCCGCCAGCTGCTCCAGGATGAAGTGCCGGCAGCGGTCCCTGCCCCTGCGGGGAGAGGGCCACGGTCAGCCCCGGCCGCGCCGGGAAGGGTGCGGGGCTGCGCGGCAGCGGGGACCGTCACCTGTACGACAGCACGAAGCCCACGGTGCTCTCGCTGAAGCGGACGAGGAAGCAGCCCGGCGGCTGGTCCTGCAGCAGCTGCTCCGTCTCCCTGCGGGAAGAGGATCCGGGCTGCCGGCGCCGTCCCGCCCGGCCCCTCCCCGGGCTGGAGCCGCGCTCTGGCTTTCGCCGCGGCCGCCCCGGCGCTCACCTCCGGCTGACGAAGCCGTGGAACCAGGCCGGGAGCTCCCCCCCTGCCCGCAGCCTCCTGGCCTGCGTCTGCTCGAACCACAGCCTGGTCTGGGCCTGCAGGGCTGCCAGGTCCCGCGGCGCCGGCGCCGGGCAGGAGCCCGGGGAGACCTGCAAGGAAGCGGAGAGCGGCTGGGGGCCACGGTGCCGGGATGCTCGGCGCCCTAGGGATGCTCCCTGAGGATGCTCAGCATCCCAGAGATGCACCACAGGGATGCTCAGCACCCCAAGGATGCTCAGCGCCCCAGGGATGCTTCCTGAGGGTGCTCAGCACCATGAGGATGCTCGGGGGTCCAGGGATGCTCCCCAAGGATGCTTGGTACCCCAGGGATGCTCCCTGAGGATGCTGCACTCCCTTCATGGGGTACCAGACCCCCCTTTGCAGCCGGGGGGGGGGCGAGCTTGGCCCCTGGGGGGGCTCTTTCTCCCCTGATGATTTTGGGGTAAGGATGGAGCTGGGGGACGGACCCTTCGCTCGCCAGCATCCTACCCTGCCACGGGTGTCCTGGCATCCCAGGGGCGGCTCCGCTCTCCAGGGCTCGGCCGGGACCCCGCGGGAAGCCTTGTCCTCGCTGACGGGTTTGAAGGTGCTGAAGAGGGGACGGTCGTCGTCCATGGGGTCACCTGTCCCGGGAGCGGAGAGGAACGGGGCTCAGCGCTCCGGGACGGCCCCATCACCCAGGCCCTCGTGGCCCTGCTTCTCCCCAGCATCGGCGTGGACCACCCGGAGTGGGTGAAGGGACAACGCTGGGGACCGTGATGGAAGAAAAGCCCTGGGACACTGGGATGGAGCCTGCAAGGAGCTGGTGAGCCCATTGCCCCGGGGTTTGCGCCGGGTGGGGGTGAGTCGGGGGGGAAAAGGGGAAGAGCTGCAAAGCTCCCAAAGGCGGCACGGAGAAGCCCAAATGCAGAGCACGCAGCGTGCATCCCCCCCGGAGCGTGCATCCCCCCTGGAGCGTGCATCCCCCCCGGAGCGTGCATCCCCCTGGGCTCGGCCCGCAGTCCTCCGACGCTGGGAAAAACAAACTTAATGGTGAGCAGATGCTCGGTGGGGGTGGAAGCGGCCGGGCGGAGGCCGTGCTGATGCGGGAGGCATCGCTGAGTCAGCGGGGCTGGCTGGGGCTTGCCGGAGAGCCGAGGAGCCGGCTGGAGCAGGGCCGGGCTTGTTGGCAGGCGTCTCCGAGAGCCTGGGGGCAACGGGGAAAGCCCGCGGGGCGGGAGGGCGCCCGCCCTCGTTGCCACCTTTAAAAGGGCGAAACGGGAACTGGGCGGCCCGAAAACACACGGGACGGTGCGGCGGGGCCCTTAGGGCCGGTGGGAAGCTGCCGCAGCGGGGCCGAAGCCGCCTCTCCGGGCGGCCCCAGCGCGGGGCTCGACGGCCCGTTTCCCACGGCTGGGCGCGCTGCCTAAACCCCCCGATTCTGGGCTCAAAACAGGCTGAAATCCGGCTTTGCTCCGAGATGCTGCTGCCTTTTTCGGCCCTGGGAGCAGGTCGGTGCTCCAGCTCCCAGCCCGATCCGGGTGCTCCCCATCCCGGGCCGCGTGCCGCAGCAGCCGTGCGGGTCTGGGGAGGCCAAATTTCCCCCATCAAAACGGGGTGAGATCTGTCCGGGAGGGCTGGAGCTGTCCCTGCTCCAGGGACAACGTCCCCCTCGCTGTGCCCGCTTGTCCCGCACCCCTCCGTGACCCGTTCCTGGCATCGGAAGGGGAGAGCGCGTCCATCTCCTCCCGGCACCTGCCGTTTCCAGGTCCCCGCGCTCAGGGCTCCATCTCGGGCCTTTCTCTGCTCCCTTCTCAGTGGAGCACGCGTGCAACCCGGGAGGACCGAGCCCTCTCCCTGTGCCCGTGCACCTACCTCCGCCCAGCGCTACGGGCACCTTGAAGTCCATGGCGGAGCCGGGGCAGCGAGCGGTGCCCGGGGCGGGCGGGCGGGCGGCAGCGCCGCAGGGACCCTGCGCTCTCCCCTCCGCTGCTTGCGAAAGGGCAGGAAGCAGCTACCGAAGCCGCAGGCGCCTCTGCGCGATGGGGTGAGCGAGGGGAGCGGCGCCCGGCCCGCGCCGACGTCATGGAAAAGCCGTGCGCGGCGGCTCCGGGCTCGCGGGCGGCACAGGGCCCGGCGGAGACGGCCCCCGGGAACCATCCCTCGCCCTGTCCCTCTGCTCTCCCAGCTCCCGATGTGCTTGCGCTCTGCAACCCCCCCGGGACGGGCGTGAAGGGGCTCGGGGGATGCGTGGGATGCATCCGGGCCGCTCGCCCTGCCGCCTGGGAACCCTCGACCTTCGCTCGGCTTCCCGCGGCCGGGTTGAGCCGGACGGGCGCTGCGGAGGGCTCCGGGGCCGTGCGGGGTCCCACGGGGACGGCGGAGCCGGGCTCCGGCTGCCTCCCTCCTCCCCGGCACGTCCCGCCTGCAAAGGGCTCTTTGTTCCTCGGAGCCGAGTCCCGGCTCTCTCCCACGCCGCGGGAAGCGGCCGGGCCTGGACACGGGGCTCCCGGCTCCGGCTGCCGACACGGTCCGAAACGGGCCGCCGGGTCCGGAGCTGCTTTCCTCCCGCCGCCGCGGTTGCACCCTTGCTTGCGCCACCCTTCCCGCGGCCGAGCGGCCGGGGCCCCTCCGCAGCCGGAGCGGAGCACCCCGGCTTCCCGCGGGAAAGAGCAGAGCATGGGTGAAAGGAGAAAGAAAAAGAGGTAAAATGGGGCTTAGCGCAGCTCGGCAATGCAGCGGCGAGGGCGCTGAGGCCGGCTCTGCCCCCGGCACGAGCGGAGCGGGCGCCGCGGCCCAGGGGGGAGTTTTTCTCCCATTATTCTCGCTCTGGGGTGCAAGAGCCGGCCCGGCCCGGCCCGAAAGCACGGTGCCACCAGGATTTGGGCTTCGCGTTGCAATGGATGCTTGCGGAGCTGCACGGAGGTGATGTCCCGGTGCCGGGGGCCGGCATGGGGCCGGGCTCCTCCGGCGCTCGCCGTGCAACCCGCGGCTCCCATTTCGGTGCCAGGGGCTGGCGCGGTGCCCGGTGCATCCGCATCCCCGGTGCATCCGCGTCCGTCTCATTCCACCTTAAGAAAGCTGCCCCTCCTCTACCTTCGCACCCTCCCGCTCCGCCGTTTCCCCTCCGGGCAGTTGGGTTACGGTATTTTTATCTGTCAGGCAGGTTTCCTGTTTGCAATCCCCTCGCTTGCGGTGCAGAGCGGGGGGAGCGCGGCCGGGCTCAGCCGCCCCCCCGGCCGTGCCGTGCCGGGGCCGGCGGCGCTCGGGGAGCGCGGCCCGGTTTTCCGCCCCTCGAGGGGCCGAGGCGCGGGAAGCGCTCTGGGAAGTGACCCTACAAGGCCTTTTCCAGCCTCCTCCGCAGCCGGGCCGCGGCTCTCCCAGGCGGAGCGGCGCGGGGGGCGTTTCTCGAGAGGCCTCCGAAGAAGAAACAGGCTTTTTTCCCTTTTTTCTTTTTTTTTTCCCGGAGCCGCTGCCCCGCCTGGGCTCCGGCAGCCGCGGTCGCCCCCGCATCCCGGGAAGCGCAGGGATTTCGAGGAAGCCTCGCGCCCGCCGCTGCCCCTCCGGGGAGGCCGGGCACGCCGGCGGCATCGCGCCCGGAGCCTGGCTCCGTCCCGGGGGGCGACACCGGCCCCTCCGCGGGGTCCCTGCCGGGGGGCAGAGGTAAGGGCAGGGGGGACATGGGGACGGGTCCCGCCAGCCGCGTTCCCGTGGGAAGCAGGGGCCCGACGGCACTTTCGGGCTTCTTCCCACGGCGTCTCCGCTCGGCGCCGTTGCTTCCCACTGGGATCCGCGTCGCCAGCGTTTGCATGGAAACCCGGCCCCGGGCGGCTGCTTTTCCTGGTGGCGCCGGCAACGTTTGCGCTGCGCAGCCGCCCGGCCCGCGGCCCCGGCAGGCGTCTCGCCCGCTGGAGGGATGATTGATCCCGGGAGGCGCTGGCAGCTCCGAGCCCCGGGGGGCCGCGGGAGATGCTCCGCATCCCGTGCCTCGGTTTCCCTCCGCGGGTTTCGGATGCTGCGCGGCTCCTGGAGGGCGATGGCGGGGGCTCGGGGCCGTTTGCAGGGGGGGAGATGGTCCTGCCTCCCCGGAGGACGCCGGAGCAGCCTGCGTGGCTCCGAGCTCGGGCTGCCTGGTCGTCCCGGGATGCCGATGGGGCATTTTCCATCCGAGCTGGGACCAGCTCCCTTATTGAGCTGTTTTTTCCTGCTGGGGAGAGACCCCACCTCCGGCAGACACCGCCGGCTTTTCCCTTTCCTGGCGCCCGTGAACGGCGGCTCTTCCCAACGTGGAGCCGGTGGACACCGCGCTTGGCCGGTGCCTCGGTTCGGGGCTCCCTGCCTCAGTTTCCCCCCGCAGGAGACGATCAGACGGGACCCCCCGGCCGCGGGTTTGGGCCTGGATTTGCAGCCGGGATGCGCCGGCGGGCACAGGCGCTGCCGCCTCGGTGCCGCGGGTGGCACGTCCTCCCTCGCCCCGGTGCCGCGGCCGGGCCCGGCTGCGGGAGCTGCAGAGCCGGGCAGCGTCCGGCCCCGGGAACTCGGCTCCGGCAGCTCCTTAACCCCTCGGCAGCCGGGGATTAGCCCCATTTTACAGCTGGGAAAACTGCGGCGCGGGCTGACGAGGCCGAGCCGGGGCCTCCGGCGTTCGCCCGCTGCCTGCGTGAGCTGGGAGCTCCTTGGAAGAGGCTTGTTTATCTCTTCAAGCTGCCAAGGATTAAAGCTGCTCCTTAAGGGCTCATTCCCAAGAGCCGGGCTCATCCCAGGGCCTCTCCCGCCCGGGCTGCGGCGCCAGCTGCTCCCCGGCATTGCGGCGGCTGCCTCAGAGCTCATCGGTGTAACGAGTTTGGGGGGCTCTGCCGGGACCGAGGTGCGGGTGGGGTGCGCCAGGCTCTCCGCGGGGCCCCCCTGTCCCCCCCCAGCCCCCTAACCTGGTGCCTTTCCGTCTTCGCAGGGATGGCTGAGGACGGCGGGGCGGGGGCCGCCCCTGACGCCACCCAGGTGGGTTTCTTGCCCTCGCTGCGACTTTGTGGATTAACTCCACGGACGGGGCCGTTACGCTCTATTGATCCTCTTTTTTTAAGTAGCATGAGCTTTCCTCTGCATTTGGCACCTCCCGTTTCTCCCCTGCGTGCTGGGGAAACTGAGGCACGGGCACGCAGCCCGTGGCGGGTCTCCCCGCGGGTCCCTGCGGTGCGGGGGGCTCCGGGAGGGCGCGAAGGTGGCAGCGAGGCCGGACACGGTGGCTCCGTGCATCGCCGGGAGCCGTCCGAGACTCCCGCCTGGAGCCTCCGTGCGTGCAACCAGAAAGAAGCGGATGGACGTCGGCCAGGCCGGCGGGCGGCCCTCCCGGCCGGGAGCACCGCTCCTGCACCCGGCTCCCTGCCGCTTCCCAGCGCCTTGGGCAGAGGCGGGAAGGTCTGCACAGCTGGAGAGTTTGGTGGAAATCAGGCGGAGGGGAGAGGGGCCGGGATGAGCTGGAGCACAACCGCGTTACGAGACACCGGAGAATCCCCGCCCAGGGCGTGCCGCGGGGTGCGGGAGGCGGCGCTGCTGGTGGGGACGAGGGGCCCGGCGCGGGCCGGGGGCCGGCACGCGGCGGCTGAGCGGGGTCCCGCGGCCCCGCAGGACGCGGCGAGGGAGGAGGCACCGGCTCCCGCGGCCACCTTCAGAGCGGGCAACGTGGAGGACCTCTACGAGCTGCTGGAGAAGCTGGGCAGGTGAGCGGGGTCCCGGGGGGGGACCCCAAACCTTGGCGCGAGCGCGGGAGAGCAGCGGGGTCCCCGGCTGGGAGCGGGCGCCAGGACGCCTGGTCCCCCCGGCGCTGCAGGGCAGGTGGGCGCCCGTGGCCACGCGTCCCCCCCGCGAGCCCCGGCCCGGCCGTCTCGCTGCAGCGGGCACTTCGGCGTGGTGAAGCGCTGCCGGGAGCGGAGCACGGGCACCTTCTACGCCGCCAAGTTCCTGAAGATGCGCAAGTGCCGGGGCAGCCGGCTGGGCTTGGAGCGGGCGCAGGTGGAGCGGGAGGTCTCCATCCTCCGGCAGCTCGACCACCCCAACATCATGCGGCTCCACGACCTCTTCGCCAGCAAGGCCGAGATGGTGCTGATCCTGGAGCTGTGAGTGGGGGGGGCAAACGTCCCCTCGCGCGTGCAGCGGGGCGGCTCTGAGCTGGGGGGGCCCAGGCGTCCCCCGGGGCGGGAGGGGGCCGCCGGCGGCTCACGGCGCCCCGACCGCGCAGCATCCGCGGCGGGGAGCTCTTCGACTTCATCGCCGAGAAGGAGGCGCTGTCGGAGGAGGCGGCCATCGAGTTCCTGGCGCAGATCCTGCGCGGGGTGCAGTACATGCACGCCCGCCGCATCGCCCACTTCGACCTCAAGGTGCCCGCGGGGCCCCCGGGGGGGGGGGGGGCGAGGTGGGACGTGTCCCCTTGCAGCCCCCTCCGTGCTCCTGCAGCATCTCCAAAGCCCCCAGCGAGGGTCGGCATTAACCCCGTGCCGGAGCCCCTGGCCGCATCCTGCTCCGCTTCCCAGAGGCTTCGGGGTGCTTTGGGGGCTGCCACGGCTTGGGGACACCAGCGTGTCCCCCCCGTCACACGCCGCCGCCCTCGCGCAGCCCGAGAACATCATGCTGCTGGAGAAGGACGTCCCCAAGCCCCAGATCAAGATCATCGACTTCGGGCTGGCGCAGAAGCTGGAGGACGGCGTGACCTTCAAAAGCCTCTGCGGGACCCCCCAGTACATCGGTACGGCTGCTGCCTCGCCGCGGGGACGGTGCCGCCGCGGGGACGGTGCCACCACGGGGACGGTGCCACCGCGGGGACCTGCCCGGCGGCGCCCGGCCTCACGCGGTGCCGTTTGTCCCCAGCTCCCGAAGTGATCAACTACGAGCCGCTGAGCGCTGCCACCGACATGTGGTGAGACGCGGGGTGGGGACGGGACGGGGACCCCGGGGACGCCCAGGGCGGCCGGAGCGCGCCGAGCCGGCGGTGTCCCCGCGGGGCTGGGGACGGCGGTGGCCGCCGGGGTGGCAGCGCCTGACCCCATCTCTGTCTTGCAGGAGCATCGGGGTCATCACCTACATCCTGTGAGTCTGGGGGCGCGGGGGGGACCCGGGGGGCGCGGGGGGGACCCGGGGGGCACGGGGGGACCCGGGGCGCGGGGGGCTCCGGCGCTCAGCGGCTCTGTCGTGTCCCCGCAGGCTCAGCGGCTTGTCCCCCTTCCAGGGCGAGACGGACGCCGAGACCCTCGCCAACGTCGTCGCCGGCGCCTACGAGTTCGAGGAGTGCTGCTTCGGCCAGACCTCCGACATGGCCAAGGACTTCATCCGGCAGCTCCTGCTCAAGGAGCCGGGGTGAGTCCCCGGCGGGGGGCTGGCGCGGGGGGGCCCCGCCGCCCCCCCCTAAAGAGCCCGGCGGGGGCTGTTGCAGGAAGCGCATGACGGCGGCCGAGTGTCTCGTGCACCCCTGGATCAAGGTGAGGGCGGCGGGGGGGCTGGTGGCACCCGGCGGCGGTGGCAGCGTTGGGGACCGGGGCCGACCCGCGTCCTCGCTGCCGCCAGCCCCTGAGCCGGAAGCAGGCGGCGAACCGGAGCCGCTCCTCCATCAACATGAAAAGCTTCCGCAAGTTCAACGCCCGGCGGAAATGGAAGGTGAAGGGGGGCGCGGGGGGGGCGCGGGGGGGTCCCGCTGCCCTCGCCTCGGGCGGGAGCTCCCCGGCCGTGGGGGCGTTGCGGGGGGGGGGGGTCCGTGCATGGGATAGTGCTGCGGTTTGGGGGTGGGAGAGGAGGAGATGCCCCCCCCATTGCATCCTGCCCCCCCCATTGCATCCTGCCCCCCCAGCTCTCCTATAACATGGTGTCAGCCTGCAACCGGCTCTGCCGCATGCGGCTCCTGTGCCACCGGAGGAAGGAGGACGAGGAGCTGGTGAGCGCCGGGAGCCCCGTGCACCCCCCAGGACGGGGCCAGGGGCGGAGGGCTCGGGGGGGGGGGTCAGGTCCCGGCGCTGCCCCCCAGCCCCTCCGTGTCCCCCCCCAGCGCTGCTGCGAGAGCGACCAGGAGGCCGACGACAGCCGCCCCGTGACGCTGCTGCGCCGGCAGAGGAGCAGCTGCTCGTGAGCGGGGGGAGGCGAGCGGGGCCCCCCCAGCAGGGCTGTGCCGGGGGGGGGGGGTCCTCCCGCCTCCCCTCCTGGTGCCCCAGCTGGGCTGGACCGGAGCATCCCTGTGCCGGAGCCGCTGTCCGGTCCCATCGCTCCCAGCCCTGGGGGGTCCCCGGGGCCGCTGGGGCAGTGAGACCCCCTTTCTGCCCCCCCCCCCAGGCCCTGCTGGCTCCCCATTTCCGTGGTATTTGGAGAAATAAATGTGTCCCCCCCCCGCCCATCGTCGTGTCTTGCATCTGCGCAAGGGGCTGGGCCAGCACCGAGCACCTTCAGCTTCCTCCCGCTCCTCCTCCTCGCCGCAGCCTGGGGCCATGGGACGCCCGGAGTGGGGGGGGGGGGGGGGGGGGGGGGGGGGGGGGGGGGGGGGGGGGGGGGGCATGGGGACATGCTGGTGTGCGGCTCCATGCAGGGACCCTGTGCCCTGCCCCGGCTGGCAGCGGCCCCACTGCATCCCGCTTCGCCCCGTGCAGGGGGTCCCGGCTCGCCCCCTCCCCGGGCTGCTGCTGCTCTGGGCTCTGCAGAGCATTGGGGGCCCAGGGGGGGCCTGGGGGGGCCCCTTCCCCTTGCTGGCTCAGGAGAGGGGGGCACCGGGGGCCCAGGAGGCTGCAAGAGCTCCAGGGACCGTCCCTGTGCCCCGGCTGGGGAAACTGAGGCACGGGGAGGCGGCGGGGGCCAGACCCCCCCTTCCCGCCCGGGGCCGCCCCGCTCTCCTCCTCTCCCTTCTCCCCTCTCTATTTCCCAAACAAGAACCAGGCGGCCCTGGCCCGGCCCCGCACAGTTGTCAGGCTAAATATTTTGTGTGCGGCAGCCGAAAACAAAAGTGAAGGGGCCGCGGGCCCGGCGAGGGCCGCGGGGCCGGGCAGGGAGTGCCGTGGGCCGGGCCCAGGCATCCGGGGCTGCACCGGCGCCTCCGCGCAGCAGCCACGGGACCCGCCGCCCCCGGAGCCGGTGTCGGCCATGGGGGCGAAGGCGGCGGTGCTGCGGCTCGGGGTGGCCCTGCTGCTCCTCGGCCCCCTCCCGCTGCCCCCGGCGCGGGCCACGTCCGAAAGTAAGTGTCTGGGGGGGGCGAGGGGGGGTCTGGGATGGGACAGCCCTGGGTCCGGCCCTGGGGACGCTGGCTCCGTGCCCGGGGGCTTCGGGGCTTGCTCGGATGCTCCCTGCATCGCTTTGGCTCCTCTTTCGCTCCCTGCCTCAGTTTCCCTCTCTCCCGTCTCCGCTGCAGCCCCCCGTCGTGCCCGGGGCCATTTTGGGGCGAGGGGGGAAGATCCCCGGGGAGGACCAGGGCTGGGTCGGGCGGAAAAGCCCCGGTGGGATCTCGCGGCTGAGGTCGGCACGTCCCTGCTCCCCTCTTGGCCGGGGGGGCCGGGGCGCCTGGGCTCGGCGCTGCCTTTGCGGGTGCCCCCCCTGCTCCCTGTGCCTCAGTTTCCCCGCCGGTACCACCGTGGAGGCGGGAACGGGAGGGGCGGACGGCGCCGCGGGAGGACGGAGCATCCGAGCGAGCGGCTGTGCCGAGAGCTGCTCCGGGCACCCTCCTCCCCCCATCTCTGCCCCCCACGAGGGTCCGGAGCACCCCGGGTGCCCCCTCTGCCCCCCACGAGGGTCTGGGGGACCCCGAGTCCCCTCTCTGCCCCCCATGAGGGACTGGGGACAGGACAGGTCCTGTATCGCAGAGGGATGGCAGCGGCTTTGCCAAGGTGGCAGGGGGACGCAGTGGCAGAGCCGGGCCGTCACCCGGGGGCTGCCCACGGCCAGGTGGGGCCGGACCCATAGCCGGTCCCTTGGGCAGCCGGAGAAGGTCCCCGTCCCCCCGCCGAGCATCCCGGGGACATGGCGAGGGGGGACGACGGGGCAGGAGGTGCCTGGCGCTGGTCGTCCCTCGCCCGGTCCCCTCGCAGCGGGGTCGGCACCCGGCGCGTTTGCCGGCATCGCCCCGTGGGAAACCCGCACGCACGGAGCCGGGCAGAGCCCCGGCGGCCCCGAGCCCCGCGCCGGCTCCCGCGGTGTTTAGGGTTCGGGCCAAGCCGGCCGTGTTTGTTCCCGGTGTTTACAGTAAATCCCTGGCCGGTCCCGCCGCGCTTCTGCCCGCGATAACTCGGCATCGGGTTTCAGGCGCTGGGCGCGGAGGGGATGCGGCTGCGGGGACGCCGCCGGCTCCTCGCCTCCCCGTGGGGCGCTGCAAATGGGGGGCTCTTGGCCCCGTGTCCCCTCCACCGCGCCGGCTCCCTGCAGCAGCCCTGGGGGAGATCCGGGTGGAAAAGCCCCGGGGTGGGAAACCGCGCCGTTCCCGGGGGCCGCGGCGGGCGCCGAGCATCGCCCCGCGGCTGCCGGCAGCCAGGGCTCGTCAGCGTCACGGCTCGCACCGGGCTCGCGCCGCTCGCGGACGTCTCGTGCCCCCAGAGCCGAGGCGCGTGTCGGCTCGCTGTCAGGGCCGCTCGCGTCTCCGCCGAGCAGTCAAAGCAATTTCAGCCAAATCTGACAGCGAGGGCGAGGATGCTCAACCCCCCCGCGGGTTCGGCCGCAGCTGCGTCGCGGGGGTCCCCGGGGGCGGCTGTCCCCCTGCCCACGCCGGCCCTCTCGCCCGCAGTCTGCGGCAGCATGGACATCCGCAACGACGTCTCCCAGCTCCAGAAGCTGGAAAACTGCTCCATCATTGAGGGCAACCTGCAGATCCTGCTCATGTTCACCACGGGCGCCGAGGACTTCCGGGGGCTCAGCTTCCCGCGCCTCCTCATGATCACCGAGTACCTGCTGCTCTTCCGCGTCTACGGGCTGGAGAGCCTGCGCGACCTCTTCCCCAACCTCTCCGTCATCCGCGGCACCAGCCTCTTCTTCAACTACGCCCTGGTGATCTTCGAGATGCCGCACCTGCGGGACATCGGGCTGCACAGCCTGACGCACGTGCTGCGCGGCTCGGTGCGCATCGAGCGCAACCAGGAGCTCTGCCACATCTCCACCATCGACTGGGGGCTGCTGCTGCCCGACGCCGTCGACAACAACTACATCGTGGGCAACAAGCTGGTGGAGGAGTGCGCCGACGTCTGCCCGGGCATCCTGGACGTGGAGAAGCCCTGCGTGCAGACCAGCGTCAACGGGCAGCTCGATTACCGCTGCTGGACCTCCAGCTACTGCCAGAAAGGTGGGTACCGGCGGTCGCCCGGCGCCGCTGCATCGCTGGGAACGCCGAAACGAGCCACCAGCTTTGCAACCCCCGGGTCGAGGGGGCTGGGCATCCCCTGGCCGGGGGGTGACCGGGAGGGTGGCTGGGCCCAGGGGTGGCCTGGCACGCGGCCGTCCCGCTGGCCCTGCCCTGCGCCGGGCGGGTGCCGCGGCGGGGGTAATCGGATCCGTGCTGTATCGTCGGCCGGGGGAGAGGCCAGCTCCCGGCTGCCGTGTTTTCCCAGCGCGAGGTAAATACAGGCCCCTCCCGGGCTCGTTTGCTGTAAACAGGAGGCCTGGTAATGAAATATATACTATAAACACAGATCCTTATCAGGGCTGTAACCTCGGCCACTGCCCCAGCACCGGCTGCACCGTGCGGCTCCCGCTGCTCCGTCGGGAGCTGGGGCTCCGCAGGGGACGGGCCTCAGCAGCCCTCACCCCCCCGCCACCCATCCGTCCAGCTCTCCGTCCATCCGCCCCTTCGGCCACCCATCTGGCCACCTCTCCAGCCATCCATGCTGCTGTGCATCTACTCATCCATCCTGCTATCCATCCATCCATCCACCCATCCTGGCATCCATCCCTCCATCTTCCAACCCATCTGTCCTGCTACGCATCCACCCATCCATCCACCCATCCATCTACCCCTCCATTCTGCTGTCCATCCCTCCATCCACCCACCTTTCCTTGCCCCCTGTGGCAGGAGGGTGCCAGAAACCCCCTCCTGCCCCAGCCCTTCCACCTCCTCCTCCTCACCCCGTGCCAAGCCCAGGTCCGTTGCTCCCACCCCGCTGCGGACGGGCAGCCCCTCGCCGGCTCCGGGCCGGCAGCGGCACGAGGGTCCCCTGCAAACCAGGGCCAGGCGGTCGCTAGAGCTCCTTTTCTCCGGGAAAAGCCCCTTTTGGCCGGCGCCGCGGCGCGCCGCGTGTCTCCCCGCAGTGTGCCCCTGCGGCGCCGGCTCGGCGTGCACGGCGTCGGGCGAGTGCTGCCACGCGGAGTGCCTGGGGGGCTGCGGGCGGCCCCGCGACAGCCGGGCCTGCGTCGCCTGCCGCCACTTCCACTTCAACGGGCACTGCCTGCCCTCCTGCCCGGCCCGCACCTATGAGTACGAGGGCTGGCGCTGCGTCACGGCCGAGTACTGCGCCAGCCTCCGCAAGGTCTCCGAGAACCCCCGCGACGCCTCCAAGTTCGTCATCCACCAGGGGCAGTGCCTCTCCGAGTGCCCCTCGGGATACACCAGGAACGAGAGCAGGTGGGAGCGCGGGGTGCCGCGCGCCGGCGGCGGAGGGGACCCCCGCGCCCCGCTCACGTCCCTCCCTCCCGCAGCATCTTCTGCCACAAGTGCGAGGGGCTGTGCCCCAAGGAGTGCAAGGTGGGCACCAAGACCATCGACTCGACCCGGGCGGCGCAGGAGCTGGCGGGCTGCACCCTCGTCGAAGGCAACCTCATCGTGAACATCCGCCGCGGCTGTGAGTGCCGGCGCCCTCGTCCTCGTGCAAAGCCCTCCGCGCAAGCCCTGCACGCCCCGGTGCTCCGGGGACCAGAGATGGGGCGAGAGGGGGGCGTCTCCCATTGCAGGCGGCACCAGTGGGTGGATTAACGGGTGGGTATTGCCGGGTGCTGGGGTCCCCTCCGTGGGGTCCCGCGTGCTGCCAGGTGAGCCGGGGGTGATGCGAAGGCCAGCGCCGCTCCCCGCACTGAGCTCAACGCCTCGGGTGTCCCCAGATAACCTGGCCTCGGAGCTGCAGAGCAGCCTGGGCCTCATCGAGACCATCACGGGCTTCCTGAAGATCAAGCACTCTTTCGCCCTCGTCTCCTTGTCCTTCTTCAAGAACCTCAAGCTGATCCGCGGTGACTCCATGGTGGACGGGTGAGGACAGATGGACCAGTCCTGGGTGCAAGGGTGGGACATGGCTTTGGGGGCATCCCTGCCCACCGTCTCCTTGTGCATCTCCTCCTCCAGGAATTACACCCTGTACGTCCTGGACAACCAGAACCTGCAGCAGCTCTGGGACTGGAGCCACCACGTCCTCTCCATCCCCGTGGGCAAGATGTACTTCGCCTTCAACCCCAAGCTGTGCCTGGCCGAGATCTACCGCATGGAGGAGGTCACGGGCACCAAGGGGCGGCAGAACAAGGCCGAGATCAACCCCCGCACCAACGGGGACCGGGCGTCCTGTGAGTGCGGGGCCGGGATGGTGGGCTCTGTGGTGGGCACCCGGCCCTGGGGCTGCGGAGGGGCACCACGACCCCCGGCCCGAGCCCCGCGCCCCTCCGCAGGCAAGACCCAGACCCTCCGCTTCATCTCCAACATCACCGAGTCCGACCGCATCTTCCTCAAGTGGGAGCGCTACCGGCCCCCCGAGTACCGGGACCTGCTCAGCTTCATCGTCTACTACAAGGAGTCGTAAGTGGTCCCCTGTCCCCTGCTCACTTGTCCCCCTCGCCTCGAGCGCGGGGCGGCGGGTGCAACCCCTTCCCGGCAGCCCCCAGCCCGGAGCATCCCCACGGAGCTGGCTGCGACTCTCCCGGGGCTGGTGGACCCCGGTGGCGTCCCTGGGGCCGGGTTCCCGCGGGGAGGAGGGCCGGGGCCACCGCGTGGTCCTTGATGCCCGGGGCCAGGCCCTTCCAGAACGTGTCGGAGTACGTGGGGCAGGACGCCTGCGGGGCCCACAGCTGGAACGTGGTGGACGTGGAGCTGCCCCTCAGCACCGAGCAGGAGCCCGGGGTGGCCCTGCTCAACCTCCGGCCCTGGACCCAATACGCCATCTTCGTCCGCGCCATCACCCTCACCACGGCCGAGGAAGGGCGCAACTACGGGGCGCAGAGCGAGGTGGTCTACATCCGCACCATGCCGGCGGGTAAGGGCCCTGCCGGGAAGAGGGGGCCGTGGGAGGGATGGGGGGGTCTGGGCTAACGTCCTCGTGTCCGCCCAGCCCCGACAGTGCCCCGGGACGTCATCTCCATGTCCAACTCCTCCTCGCACATCGTGGTGCGCTGGAAGCCGCCCACGCAGCGCAACGGCAACATCACCTACTACCTGGTGCTGTGGCAGCAGCTGGCCGAGGACATGGAGCTCTACGTCAACGACTACTGCCACAAAGGTGACGGCTGGGACGGGGACAGGGATGGGGCAGGACAGGGACAGAGCCGGGGGCAGGCAGGACGGGCAGGTCCCCCCGAGCCAGGGGATGGGGATGCCAGGGCAGGACTGCTGGGTCCCTCCTGCCGGGATGGGGACGGCGGGGACGGCATTGCCAGCCCTGCCCGGCTGCTCCCGCAGGCCTGAAGCTGCCGACGAGCAGCGCGGACACGCGCTTCAGCGCCGAGGACGGGGCCGGCCCCGAGGTGGAGCAGGACGCCGAGGAGGGCTGCTGCCCCTGCCGCCCCGCCGACGGGCAGCTCCCCATGGAGGGCGAAGCCGAGTCCTTCCAGAAGAAGTTTGAGAACTTCCTCCACAACTCCATCATCATCCCCAGGTGTTGTCCCCGGGACGTCCCCCAGGCTGGGGCCGGGGGAAGGGTTCACCACGGCGTGGGTCTGCCCTGCGGTGCTCCTGGCAGATCCTTTAACTGATTTCTCGCTGTCTCAGGCCACCGTGGAAGGTGACATCGGTGAACAAGAACCCGCAGAGGTGAGCAAGGGCCGGGCTGCAGGCTGAGCACCAAACCACCTGCAAAAGCAATGGGGGGTCTCCTGCCTTGCTCCGTTTGGGGAGGGAGCCTGGGCGTCCTGCCTCCCCGCGTCCCATCCCTGCCTCCCCGCCCTGCAGGACCCCGAAGCGGCGCCGCGACGTCCTGGCAGTGACCAGCACCGGCCAGGCCCCGGCGGACACCTCGTCGGTGGAGCCGCCGGGGAACGCGCCGGCCCCGAACCACACCAGCAGCGAGCCCAAGCCCGACTTCCAGATCTTCGAGGACAAGGTGGTGCGCGACCGGACGGTGCTGTCCCAGCTGCGGCACTTCACCGAGTACCGCATCGACATCCACGCCTGCAACCACGCCGCCCACACCGTGGGCTGCAGCGCTGCCACCTTCGTCTTCGCCAGGACCATGCCCGAACGTAGGTGCCGGGCGTGCGGGGGCAGACCCAGCCTCCTCTTTGCCCTGAGACGAGACCAGGGCCTGGCCCCGCTCCGATGCCCGGGATGCCCTTGGGTCCTGGTTCCTTTGGGAAAGGGTTTAGCACTGGATCTGGAAGCTCATCCCACCGTGCCCTTCTCTAGTGCAAGCTGATAACATTCCTGGCAACGTCACGTGGGAGCCGGCCAGCAAGAACAGCGTCCTGCTGCGCTGGGAGGAGCCCAGGAACCCCAACGGGCTCATCCTCAAGTACGAGATCAAGTACAGCCGTGAGAACGAGGTGAGGACCCCACCACCATCTCCAGGTCGGTCCGTGTGGTCCGTGTGCTGCCCAGCTGGGCGCCCCGGCCCTGGTCCCCAGGTTCTGGTTCTGGGGCAGGGACCGGAGGCTTGTCCAGCCGAGCCCGGGCTTGCGGGGGGGGGGGGAAAACGCCACTGCTTCCTCACCCTCCCCAGGAGGTCACCACCGTCGTCTGCGTCTCCCGCCACCGCTACTCCAAGTACGGCGGCGTCCACCTGGCTCTGCTCCAGCCGGGCAACTACTCCGCCAAGGTGCGGGCCACCTCGCTGGCCGGCAACGGCTCGTGGACGGGGCTCATCAAGTTTTACATCCTGGGGCCAGGTACGGGGCAGGCGGCGGGGGGACGCGGCGTCAGCGGGGTCCCCGGGCTGTGGGGCAGGGAATCGGAGGGGCTGCTGGGCCGGGCAGCTGGGGGCTCGGGGGATGCTGGATGAAGGCACCAGGGAATTGGGGGAGGCAGCTGGACGAGGGCCCTGGAGGATCAGGTGATGCTGCTGGACTGGGGGGCTGTAGGACTGGGGGATGTCCACGGCCTGTGGGGCAGGAGACACCTTGGGGTGCCAAGAGCCCAGCCCTGGCCGTGGGGGGGGGGGTGTCCGGCCATGCCGGGGTGCAGGGTCTGCTGGGCACTAGACCCATCCCTCGCCCACGGTCACGTGTCCCCGGCAGCCGAGGAGGAGTCCGGCAGCCTCTACGTCCTGCTCACCGTCACGCCCGTGGTCCTCATGGTGCTCATCTCCTGCCTCGCCGTCTTCGTCTTCTTCTACAACAAGAAGAGGTAGCACCCCCGTCCGCAGCCCCCGGGCTCGGTCACAGCCCCGGCGGCCCCCGCGGCCGGCGCTGAGGCTGGGGAAGGGCCGTGGGAGGTGGCGTCGCACCCTGGTCCCTCCGTGCCCCTCCCGGGCCGGGGCAGGAGCAGCCCCTGAGCGATGCCCATCCCTCGCAGGAGCAACGACGGCTACCCCAGCGGGACCCTCTACGCCTCCGTCAACCCCGAGTACTTCAGCGCCTCGGACAGTACGTAGAGACGGGCAGATGTGCCTCCCCGGAGGGGGTCCCTGTGGGACCCTTGCGGGGGGGACACTGAGGCAGGAGACAGGGAGGGTCCTCGAGGTGCCCAGTGGGAGCTGGTCCCTGAGCTGGTCCTTGCCGGATGGTCCTGGCGTCCCCACGCTTTGCCCCCAAAGCTCTGCGCCCCTCTGCAGGCAGCACGAGGGGCTCACCCAGCTGGGACCCCCAAGTCCCCGGGGGGGCCATGCCCATGGTGACGGTGACGGTGACAGGGTGGTCCCCCCCCTCGCCCCGCAGTGTACATCCCCGACGAGTGGGAGGTGTCGCGGGAGAAGATCACGGTGATCCGGGAGCTGGGGCAGGGCTCCTTCGGGATGGTGTACGAGGGGCTGGCGCAGGACATCGAGGCCGAGGGCCAGGAGACCAAGGTGGCCCTGAAGACGGTCAACGAGCTGGCCACCATGCGGGAGCGCATCGAGTTCCTCAACGAGGCCTCCGTCATGAAAGCCTTCAAGTGCCACCACGTGGTAGGTGGGCGGCCGGGACGTGGGGAGGGAGGGAGGACGGTGCAGGGGGGGGTCTGCGACCGCTGACCCGTCCTCACCCCTGCCCAGGTCCGGCTCCTCGGCGTCGTGTCCCAGGGCCAGCCGGCCTTGGTCATCATGGAGCTGATGACGCGCGGGGACTTGAAGAGCTACCTGCGCTCGCTCAGGCCTGACGCCGAGGTGAGGGGCTGGTGGGAGAGCAGGGCCCCAGGGGGATGTGGATCATCCCTTGCTCACCCCGGATGCCCTCGAGCCCCGTTTTTTTGGGGGTCGGGCACGGCGTGTGCCCAGCCCCGTCCCTCTCTTTCTCCACGCTCGGTGCAGAACAACCCCGGGCTGCCCCCGCCGGCGCTCGAGGACATGATCCAGATGGCGGGCGAGATCGCCGACGGCATGGCCTACCTCCACGCCAACAAGTTCGTGCACCGGGACCTCGCCGCCCGCAACTGCATGGTCTCCGAGGACTTCACCGTCAAGATCGGAGGTGGGCGCCCAGCGCTGGGTGGGCACGACCCCGGCACCCTGCACCTCCTGGGGCTCACGCCTCCTCCTCCTCCTCCTCCTCCTCCTCCTCCTCCTCCTCCTCCTCCAGATTTCGGCATGACCCGGGACATCTACGAGACGGATTATTACCGCAAAGGTGGCAAGGGGCTGCTCCCCGTGCGCTGGATGTCCCCCGAGGCCCTGAAGGACGGGATCTTCAACACGCACTCGGACGTCTGGTGGGTGCTGGGGTGAGCGGGGGGCGAGCGGGGGGCGAGCGGGGGGCCCCGGGCTGACCGGCGGCGCCTGCCGGCAGGTCCTTCGGGGTGGTGCTGTGGGAGATCGCCACGCTGGCCGAGCAGCCCTACCAGGGCATGTCCAACGAGCAGGTCCTGCGCTTCGTCATGGACAACGGGGTCCTGGAGAGGCCCGAGAACTGCCCCGACCAACTGTGAGTGGGGAGCGCCGCGCCGGCCCCGGCGCCCGTCACCCTGGCTTCTGGTCTGGCAGCGGGCCTGCGGCGGAGCGGTGCCGTGGGGAGGGACGCGGGGCGGCCTGGGGGCGCCGGGGCCCCCCCAGACCCAAGCGGGCGCCCTCTCTCCCGCAGCCACGAGCTGATGTGCCTGTGCTGGCAGCAGAACCCGCGCCAGCGCCCCTCCTTCGTCCAGCTGCTGGAGCGCATCAAGGACCACATGGCGCCCGCTTTCCGCTCCCTCTCCTTCTTCTACAGCCCCCGGAACCGGCGGCGCGGCTCGGGCGAGCCCTCCGACGCCGAGACGGACCCGCTCCCCGAGGAGCACGAGCCGCCCGCCTCCCCGCCGCCCGCCCGCCAGGACCGCGGCCGCGGCTGGCTCCCCAACGGGGCGCCCGGCCTCTGACCCCCGCCCGGCGCTCGGCATCTCCTCCAGCCCGCTCCGGACTTCTCCCCCCGTCCCACATGCCCCCGCGGGGGCCGTTCGTGTTATTTATTGCAGGGAAGGGCAGGGGGGTCGTGGGCGGCGAGCGGGGCCGCGCGCTAGGAGCTGCACGCGCTGCAGCAGCCCGGGCGCAGGCAAACCCAGGGCGTGGGAAAAGGGGGGGGGGGGGCGAAGAAAAGATGCCCCGGGCGGTCGCGTGTCCGTGCCCGGCCAGGCTCCCGGCGGCGCCGACCTTCCCATAGAAATAAAACTGGGTGCCCTGAGCCGGGGGAGAGAGCGGGGTGCCGTCCTCCGCGCGGTGGGGGGGCCAGGCGCTCCCCGGGGAGGGGGTTTCTTTCCTTTTTTTCTTTGAAGGCTGGTGGTGGGTGGAGAAATGGGGGTCTGCGGGGTGGGGAGTGGGGTTTGGGGGTCAGGGCTGTCCCCCCCCCGCTGCCCTCTGCCCCCCTGCCTCTGCGCCGGCGCCCCCCAGCCCGTCTGCGAACCAGGTCAGTAGCATCATCCCCATTTTACACATGGGGAAACTGAGGCAGGGGGTGGCCCCCAGCAGTGGGAGATGCCTGGGGCCTCCCCGAGCGACCCCCAGGTCCCCGGTGCTGGGACCGGCGCCCAGGTCCCCGAAAGGGGCTTCGCTGTCTTCCCCGCGGCCGTGGACGAGTGCAAATAAAGCGGGACGAAGCTCGGCGGTGCTCTGGTTTGTGGGGGGCACCGTGGGGCCGGGCAGGGACCCCCCCCTGCCGCCGCTGGCCCCATCGCTTCATGCACACGCTGCCCCACATCTGCCCCCCGCGGGGACGGTCCAGCTCGCGGCGGCAGGAGCCTGGCTCGCTCCTGGGCTCACGGCTGCGAGGAGCCGACCCACCCGCCACAGCCCAGGCTGAGAACGCACCAAACTCAGCACCTGCGTGAGCCCCCCCCGAGGGCGCGGGGGCCGGATCCGGCCCTGCGGCGCCCCGGAGCCCCATGTCCTCGTCGCCTGCAGGCTCGGGACGGGCAGCGGCGTCGGGGCCGTCCTGGCCCCCGCGCGGTGCGTCAACCCCCCGCCCGACGCTGCACGTTCCCGGCAGTGCGGGCGGCTTCCCGCGGCCCCCGTGGCCTCTGCCGGCTCCCTCGCTAAGGGAAACCCGCTGCCGTGGGGCAGCAGGGCAGGCTCGGCCCGTGTCCCCCCCCCCCCCCAKGGMCCCCMCTGCCGGGGGGAGGAGGAGGAGGAGGAGGAGGAGGAGGAGGGTCCCTGCCCGGGCCGCCCCGAGGGGCGACGGCTGGGGACGGGGGGACCCTGATGCTACCGGGATGCTCTGCGCTGCCCGGTGATGCTTTGGGATTTTGGGAGACGCCGCGGGGCAGGGGTGAGACCTGCTGGGGTGGGGTGGGGGTCCCTGTGGCCTTTCCCCTGAGGGTCCTGCGGGGCTGAGCCCCCTTGTCCCCAGGGGGAAGGATGGAGAGCGGCGGTGGCCCCACGAGCCCGGCAGCGCTGGTGTCTCCTCTGTCCCTTAAGTGCAGCCAGCTCTGGGCTGGAGCCAGGCAGCAGCGGGTGTGCGTGTGTGTGCGTGTGCGTGTGTGTGTGCACGCGCGTGTGTGCGGGGGGGGGGGGTTGTGCATGCGTGTGTGTGTGTGTGTGTCCCACGCCAAGGCCGGGGGCTGCGCGCGGCGCAGGGGGTGCACACGGGATGCCCAGCTTGTAGGTGCCCAGGGCTCAGTGCAGGGCAGCAGCAGGGGCGGATGGGGGCCGCCTCAGTGGCACGGGGGGGGGGGGCACCGGGGCTATTTGCTTTGTGCCCCCGCGTGGCTGCAGGGTGCTGGGCTGTGGGTGCGGCGTGGGCGAGCGCGGGGTGCTGGGCTGCGGTGCACACGCCGGGGGCGAGGAGCTTGCCTGTGGGGTGGGGGGTGCAGGCAGGGGGTGCCGGTTTGCAGGTGCGGGGTGCAGGTTTGCGGCTGTGGGGTGCAGGTTTGCAGCTGTGGGGTGCCGGTTTGCAGCTGTGGGGTGCCGGTTTGCAGGTGTGGGGTGCCGGTTTGCGGCTGTGGGGTGCCGGTTTGCGGCTGTGGGGTGCCAGTTTGCAGCCGTCGGGGGCCGGTTTGCAGGTGTGGGGTGCAGATTTGCAGCTGTGGGGTGCCGGTTTGCGGCTGTGGGGTGCCGGCTTGCAGCCGTCGGGGGCCGGCTTGCGGAGGGAGCTGCCGGCGGCGGGGCCCTGCCCTGCGAGGGGCCGCGTGCGGAGCGGCTCCGCCGGCCCCGAGCGGGTTAAGGGCCCCCCCGGGGGGGGGTGGGGGCGGCGGCGCAGGATGCGGCGGGGCCGCTCGGTCCCCGCGGACCAGGGGCTTCCCGGGGACCGAGTCACGGTGACTCACGGGCTTCCAGGGAAGCGGCCGCCCGGCGCCCAGCATCGTCCCGGCGCCCAGCACCGCCCCGCCCGCTCCACCCGGTCCCCCCCCCCGCTCATCGCTCCCCCCGCCCCGGCGGGGCTGGGACCCGCCGTGCCCGCGGCGGGGGGCGGCGGGGGGCGGCGGGCGGCTGCCGGCTCCTCCCCGGGAGGCCGGTCCTGCGCCGCCTTTAAGCCGCCGCGATGCCGGCGCACACACATGCTCGCGGGCGGCAAGTGCGAGGGAGGCCGGGAGCGGGGCGCCCGCGGCCCCGCGATGCTCCCGCCGCCCGCCCGCCTCTGCCTCGGCCTGGCCGGGCTGCTGCTGCTGGCGCCGGGCGCCGCGGAGCCCTGCCCCGGGCCCTGCCGCTGCCCCGGCGCCGGCGCCCTGCTCTGCCGGCAGCCCGACACCCTGCGCAGCCTGGCCGCGCTCCGGGGCGCCCGCGCCTTCACCGACGTGTGAGTGGGGCGATGCCGCGGGGGCCGCGGGCGGGGGGCTCCGAGGGGGCCGCGGGCGCCGTGGCCTGCGGGCGGGATGCCGAGGGCGAGGCCGAGCCCCGGGACCCCCGGACCTGCAGGGCGTTTGCTGGCGGTGATGCCCGGCGCGGTGGCACCCGGCTGGGGCGCAGGAGGGGTCGAGGGGTGTCCCCGAACCGGCTGGGTTGGGGGATCCCCGCTGCCTCTGTTCGTCCCGGCACCGGGACGCGGGCTGGGGAGAGGAGGGCTCGGGCGCACAGAGGTGCGGAGGATGCCGAGGGCGGTGGCGGGTGCTCTGGGTGCCGGCGGGGCGCCTGGGTCCTCCCCGCTGCCGCAGCCCCGGCCTTGCCGCAGTGCCGTGCGGCAGCCGCCGTGCCTCAGTTTCCCCACGGGCCGGGGCGCTGCCAGCTCTTTGTTCGCCGCTGGCGGGGTGGGGTGGGGTGGGGCGGGCGGCAGCGGGGCCGCGGCGCTCCCCGCGAGACCCCGCCGCCCTCGTCCCCATCGTCCCTGCTGCCCTCGTCCCCATCGTCCCCGCGGCCTCGCACGGGGGCACCGGCTCTGCGTTGCTGGGGGCATCCCGCCGCGGGCGGGGGTCACCGAACCCTCGGTCACGGGTTCAAATCCCCAACTGGCCCCCGATTACTTGGGGGTCCCCGGAGCAGCCCCGGGGTGTGGCAGGGGGGTGAAACCCCGCACTCAATCCCAGGGTTTTCCGTCACCGCACAGCCTGGGAAAAGCGGGGGGAGACGGCGCCTCGGTGCCCCCCGCCACGCCGCGGGGACGCGGGCGGGTGCCAGGCGAGGCGGGCACCCGCGGAGGGTTGGCAGGCGGGGGGCTAAGGGGGCTGAGACCTGGCCAACTCGCTCGCCGGGTGAGGTTGCGGGCTGCCCGGCCGCAGAGCGGTGGCGAGGCCAGGGCCGCCCCAGCCCGTCCCCGCAGCGGCCCGGGGGCGAAGCGCCGCGCTGGCGCTCGGCAGGGAGGGCTCAGCGCCGGCGGGTGCCGCAGCCGGGCACGGGGAGCCACCGCCGTCCCGGCCCCCTTTCCCGGCTCGTCCCTATCTGCCGAGGGGGAAACTGAGGCCCGGCGGGGCAGCCCGTCCCCGTCCCCTGTCCCCCAGGGTTGGCGTGGCCGCGGCGCAGCTGGGACGCAGGCGATAACGGGGGAGAAAGCTGCTTTATGGCCGGGGGAAGCCGTGGCCGTAAATCACCGCTCGGTGCCTTTCGGCTCCCTTTCCCCAGCACGGGGCCGGCCGGGGGTGTGCGGAGCAGGGGGGCATCTTCCCCAGGGGGTGCTGTCGGGGGGGACACGGCGGGCACCCCGTCCCCTCCGCCCCGCGTTTCGCAGGGTGGGGACGGCGCGGTGCGATGGCGCAAAGCGGGCGCGGACGGGGTGCGGGGTGCTGCCCGCCCTCCCCAGGGCGCGTTTCCCGGCCGTCCCGGCTGCCGGGGGGGCCGGAGCCCGGCGTGGCCCCCGGGGGCCTGACCCCGGCACCGGGCCCCTTTGCCCACCAGGGTCATCGAGAACCAGAGGACGCTGACGACCTTGACCCAGGCTGACACCAGGATGCTCCGGGACCTCAGGAACCTGTGAGCATCCCGGGACGGGGACGGGGATGGGGATGGGATGGGGATGGGAAGGGCCCCGGTGCTCGATCCCACTGCAGGGAGGCGGAGGGCAGCGCTGGGGGGGTGGTTGCACCCCCGGGGGGCGGAGGGCAGCGGGGCAGGGGGCTTTGGGGTGCGGGTGCGGATGCTCAGCCCTTCCCTGCCCCCAGCACCATCGCCAATTCGGGGCTGCAGCACATCTCCGAGGACGCTTTCCGGGACACCCCCAGGCTGAGCCACGTGTGAGTAGCCCCCCCGCGCAGCCCCATACGCCCCCCCGGCTCTAGGGCTCGGGCCCCCGTCCCCGCGCTGTCCCCGCACGCGCTCGCCCCGGGCGTGGGGTGGCTTGTCCCCGCGCCGAGGGGACGATCGATGGCGTCCAGCTGCCCCAGCGCCTGCCATCGGCACCGCAGCAAAACTCGATCCGCGGCAGCGGGGCCGCGGGGGGGATTGCGGGGGGGGGGGGCTGCCGCTGAGTGGGAAACCATCGATCAGCGCAGCAGCGCGGGCGGCTCCCGGCCCCCCGGCAGCTCCGTGCCGCACCGGAGAGCGGGGGGGCTCGCGGAGAGGTGTCTGACGGGCGAGGGGAGTCGCGCTGGGCGCCCCGCGCTGCTGGGCACGGCGTGATGGAGGCGGCCCCGCCGCCGCGCCGCAAGCGCAGGGGGTCCGCGGCCGTCCCCGGGGAAGGGGCCGCTGACGGGGTCCGTCCTCGCAGGAACCTCTCCCACAACGCGCTGCACAGCCTGTCCTGGAAAACCTTCCAGCATCTGCCGCTGCAGGAGCTGTGAGTCGCCGGGGAGGGCGGCCGGGGTGGTCCCGGCGGCGCCGGCGGCCCGCTCCCAGCCCGCTCCTCTGCCCCCCTCAGCGTCCTCGTGGGAAACCCCTTCAACTGCTCCTGCGGCCTCCGCTGGCTGCAGCTCTGGCAGGACGGCGGCCGCGCCGAGCTGGGCAACCAGTCGCTGGGCTGCTGGGAGGGCAGCGTCTTCGTGCCGCTGGGCGGCCGGCGCCTCGGCGGCTGCGGTACGTGCCGGGATGCGGGATGCTCCGGGGAGCGGCGCGCCGGGGGCCGCCGCTCACGCCGCCGCCGCCTGCCCCGCAGAGCCGCCCACGGTCCGCATCGAGCCCGCCGACGTGGTGCTGCGGCAGGGCGACAGCGTCAACCTCACCTGCCACATCGCCGCGGAGCCGCCGGCCGCGGGGCACTGGGTGGTCCCCGACGTGGGGCCGGAGCCGCCCGTCGTCACCAAGGCAAGCTGGGGCGCTGCCGGCCGGGGGACGCGGGAGCCCGGTGCGGCCGAGCAGCCCGTGCTCTCCGGGGGTGGGTGCTCGCCCCGACCTAACGCCGCCGCGTTTCGGCCCCGCGGCTGAGCGCGGGACCCCCCGCCAGCCCCGCGCCCTCTGCTCTGGCTCCCCGCAGCTCTCGGAGCGGGAGCTGCTCCTGGAGATCAGCAACGTCTCCTCCAGCCTCAACCGCAAGGACATCACGTGCCGGGCGGAGAACGCGGCCGGGCCGGCAGAGGACAGCGTGGTCCTGAACGTCACCTGTGAGCCGCCGGGGTGGCCGGCGGGGGCGGCGGGGGGGGGGCGCGGCGCGGCCCCCCCGGCCCGGCGCCGGGCACCCAGGCGGCTCCGTCTCCCGCAGTCCCGGCGGCGATCCTGCTGCTGCAGGAGGCCATCCCGCAGCACTTCTGGTGCATCCCCTTCTCGGTGGACGGCAACCCGGCGCCCAGCGTCCGCTGGCTCTTCAACGGCTCGGCGCTGGCCGAGGGGCCCTACATCCACACGCGCATCGTGGAGTACGAGCACAACTCCACCGTGCTGCACGGCTGCCTGCAGCTCAACCGGCCCACGCACGTCAACAACGGCAACTACACGCTGCTGGTGCGCAACGCCCTGGGCTCCGCCGCCCGCACCGTCCAGGGCCGCTTCATGGACAACCCCTTCAGCTTCAACCCCGAGGAGCCCATCCCCGGTACCGAGCCCCCAGCCCTCCGCGGGCCGTGCGTGGGCCTCGGTTTCCCCGCGGCGGGGAGGACGGGGCTCACCGGGCGCGCGGTAACGGGCGCTTTCCTTCTCTCCCCCGCGCTGCGCAGTGTCGCTGTCCCCACTGGGTGAGTGACCGGGGACGCCGCTGCCTGTCCCCGCGGGCGCCGGGCGGGGGTCCCGTCCTGCGCGGTCCCACCCTGTGCGGTCCCGTCCTGCGCCCATCCTGCATCCTTCTTGCAGCCCCGGGCACCAGGAACAGCTCGCTGCAGGGGCCCGTGGAGACCCCGGACGAGCACGCGTTTGGGGTGAGCTGCTTCGGGGCCACTTGGGCTGGGGGGGGGGGGCAGCCGGGGGGGTCAGGCCTGTCCCTGCTGCGGGATAACGTTAGAGCAACAGGGAAAAACGAGCCTGGGGGAGGTGGGGAGGATGCGCGGTGAAGGGGACCGCGGGGATGCTGCCGTGCCTCAGTTTCCCCAGTGGCAGCTCCCGGGGTTGGCAGCAGGGAGGAGGAATTTGGCCTGGAAACAGGCTCTCCGGGGGGTCCCCGAGCTGAGCCCCCCCCCGCCGCCACCAGGTCTCCGTGGCCGTCGCACTGGCCGTGTGCGCCTGCTTCTTCCTCTCCGTCACCCTCATCGTCCTCAACAAGTGCGGGCGCCGCTCCAAGTTCGGCATTAACCGTAAGCCCCCCCTCTCCCCCCCCCCGGCTGCGGGTCCCCGTCGGGTGGCGGGGGGGGCACCCCGGGGCGCCGGGCTCCCCCAGCGTGGCAGCCGCTAATTCGCCGCTGGAACGGGTTCAGCCGCTAAGTGGGTTCGGCGGGGCCGCGCGGTCCCCGGGGGCCGGCCGGGATGCTCGGCAGAGCCCGGCGCGGCACGGCGCGGCACGGCACGCCACCCCCCCCGGTGACCCCCCCCCGTCCCGCAGGCTCGGCCGTGCTGGCGCAGGAGGACGACCTGGCCATGTCGCTGCGGTTCATGACGCTGGGCGGCAGCCCCCCGTCCTCGGCCGAGAGCAAGCTGGAGGGGCCGCAGGGCACCGTCGTCGAGAACCCGCAGTACTTCTGCGACGCCTGTACGCGCCGGGGCCGGCGGCGGGCCGGGGGGCGGGGGGGCCGCGCTCACGGGCCCCCGGCCGTCCCTGCCCGCAGGCGTGCACCACGTGCAGCGCCGCGACATCGTGCTCAAGTGGGAGCTGGGCGAGGGCGCCTTCGGCAAGGTCTTCCTGGCCGAGTGCTACAACCTGCTGCCCGAGCAGGAGAAGATGCTGGTGGCCGTGAAGGTGAGCAAGGGGGGGGCCGGGGGGGTCGCCCCGCCAGCGGCCTGACCCCCCCTTCCATGGCGGCAGGTGCTGAAGGAGGCGACGGAGAGCGCCCGCCTGGACTTCCAGCGGGAGGCCGAGCTGCTGACGGTGCTGCAGCACGAGCACATCGTCCGGTTCTACGGCGTCTGCACCGATGGCGAGCCCCTCATCATGGTCTTCGAGTACATGAAGCACGGCGACCTCAACCGCTTCCTGCGGTGGGTCCGGCCGGAGCGCCGGCCCCGCGCGCGGCCCCGCGCCGCCCCCCCCGTCAGTGCCGCGGCTCAGACAGCCTGCTCCGCGCTCGCTGCTAATGCAGCCCTCCTTGCAATATTGATTAGATTAGCTGTCTGAGAGGCTTAAATAGAGAGAGATTGGCCATCAGCTGGAATAAGCAGAGACTTTTCGATTGGCCCCCCAGGTATTGCTGATAGACGGGGGGGCTGCCAGAGGCATCGCTTTAGTGGCCGCGCGATGAGCTCTGAGACGTGGCTTTTATGATTATTGTTATGGGACTTGGCATTAATGGTTCTGCCGAGCAGAGCCCCCCGCTCCCGGCCGCGGCCTCCTCGGCCCGGCTGTCAGCAGCGCTCGGCATCAAAGGCAGAGGCGGCTCGCGGCGCCCCGAGCCCCGCTGGCCCCGGCTGGCTTTCACACCCTGCTCGCGGCCGCGCACGCGGCCCTCGGCCAGCACGCACGAGCATGCACGAGCATGTCCTGCCCTTGCACGGCTGCACACACATGCGTGCACGCCTTTCCCTTGCATGCATGCAGCATGCATGCACCCCTCTGCATGCACACGCAGCTCCGCGCCACGCACACCTCTGCCTCCGCGCGGGGCTGTGCCCCCTCTCCCCGCAGCCCCTCTCGGCCCCGGCCCGCTCCGAGCAGCCTCTCCACCCCGGCAGGTCCCACGGTCCCGACGCCAAGATCCTGGACGAGGGCAAGGGGCAGCCCTGCGGGCAGCTCACCCTGAGCCACATGCTGCAGATCGCCACGCAGATCGCCTCGGGCATGGTGTACCTGGCCTCCCTGCACTTCGTGCACCGCGACCTGGCCACCCGCAACTGCCTGGTGGGCCACGACCTGGTGGTGAAGATCGGGGACTTCGGCATGTCCCGCGACATCTACAGCACCGACTACTACCGGGTGAGCGGGCTCCCCGCGGCCGCTCTCCACGGCGGAAAAACACCCCGCAGAGCTGCGCCGCGGGGCTATCTGCACCTGGGGGGCCGCCAGCCCCTGGGGGGGGCCCGCTTTCCCACCCTGCCCAGTCCTCCCAGTGCCAGGGGCTGGGCCAGACTGGTCCCAAGCAGCTTGGGGCCATGGGGAGCATCTCCATCATCTCCATCTCCATCATCTCCATCTCCATAGTCTCCATCTCCTGGTGGGAATCGCACTCAATTTTTCCCTTTTAGCCGCTGCCCCCTACCCCGGCCCCGTCCGTGTTTAGTGGGGTGATGGAGGGAGATGCAGAGCACTTGGGGGGCCGGGGGGTCCCGGGCAGTGCCCCACTGACAGCCCCGCGCCGGGCAGGTGGGCGGCCGGACCATGCTGCCCATCCGCTGGATGCCCCCCGAGAGCATCCTCTACCGCAAGTTCACCACGGAGAGCGATATCTGGAGCTTCGGCGTGGTGCTCTGGGAGATCTTCACCTACGGCAAGCAGCCCTGGTACCAGCTCTCCAACACCGAGGTGATGGGCTGGGGGGGCCGGGCGCGGGGGGAGGACGGGGCCGGGCCAGGCGGTGGCAAGCGGGCACCCGCCTGCTCCAGCATGGGAAGCAGCACGGAGCAGAGAGCCGGGCTCCTCGTCCTCTTCCTCGCTCGGGAGAGGAGGATGAGGGAGGCGTGAGGATGCCCCAGCCCCTTTGCAAGCCCTGGGACGGGCCCTGCGCTACGGAGGTGGGAGCAACGCGGGGGGGGCCGGGACGCCTGGGTCCCGTTGCCCTCCCCGGCGGGTTTCGCGACCCCCCTGGCTCCATCTCGGCCCCCTGCGCCCGCAGGCCATCGAGTGCATCACGCAGGGCCGGGAGCTGGAGCGGCCGCGGACGTGTCCCTCCGAGGTCTACGACATCATGCAGAGCTGCTGGCAGCGGGAGCCCCAGCAGCGCCAGGGCATCAGGGAGCTGCACAGCCGCCTCCAGGCCCTGGTCAAGACCCCCCCCGTCTACCTGGACATCCTGGGCTGAGCGGGACCCCGCGCCCCCCCGCCGGCCCCCCGCCCTGCCGCGGCCCCGAGGAGGCGGCAGCCGGGGCCGGCCGAGCCCCCCGCACGGACACCCCGGGGCCGCGAGACCCCTCGATAATAAACCCCTGCCCGCTGGCTCCGCGCTGGCTGCCTGGGCTGCGTCGGCCGCGCCGGGGCTTCCGAGGAGAAAGGGGGGTTTGGAGCCGGGATGCTCCGGCCGGGGAAGGGGAGTTTTGGGGCGGCGGGTGCCGTGGGGGGGCTGGGCATCCTGGGGCTTCTCGCTGCCGTTTGCAGAAGGAGCAAAAAGGAAAACGACCCAAGCGAAGGGAGAAGCCCCCCCCTTCCTGGGCACCGTCATCGGATCCGAGGGGTTATCGGATGCCCTGTAGCGTCCACTTAATCATCCTTCCGCGGGCTCTCCGGCCGCCCGGGTAATGTTTGAGACCTGGATCTGGCTGTAATGGAGCTGAATTGATTTCATCTGGCTAATTAGGCAGCGCAGGCCGGGCCCTGGCAGCTCCCCGGCCACCCGCCGCGTCCTGGGTGCGGGGAGCGAAGCGGGGCGCCGGGCCGCAGGGGAAACTGAGGCACGCTGCCGGGGGGAGCCGCGGCCGGGGGCTGCCGGCCAGCGCAGGGGAAACCGGAGCCGTCCCCAGCGTCCCGGCTCGTAATCCATCCCCCGGCCATTACCGGCCCCACGCTGGGGACGGCTCCGGGCCCCCGGGCCGGGCAGGGGGGCACCGGGTGGCCCCCGGGGGTGCCCTGCAGCCGGGCCCCTCTCCGGGCTTTGCAGCGCGGGGGTCTTGGCCCCGGGGAGGGCTGGGGGCTCCCGGCCGCGGTGGCAGCCGGCACGGCCGGGCGAGCGACCTGCTTCCTTGGGCTTTCTCTAATCGCTGCCCGCGCTGATTTATGGGCTTTTCCGCCTTATCTAATTTGAGGAAGGAACAAGATTACAAGTTTGAGCTTTTCCAGCGCCGCGCTGCACATTGCCTCTTGGGTCAATACCGCGGCCTCGGGCCGGGCAGCCGGGCAGCCGCGGACCCCGGGGTGCCGGACCGCGCGGCCGCGAGCTGCCCAAGGGGCCGAGAGCTGGGCAGGGGCCGCCGAGCCCCGCGGGCAGCGTGCGGTTTCGGGGTGCCAGGGGCTCCGCGGGGCACCGCGACCGGCCGTGCCTCGGTTTCCCCCGCGGGGGTGCAGGGGTTAAGCGAGCCGGCTCCCGGCCAGCCCCGCTCCCCGCTCCCCGGGGCCTGCAGCCCTGATCGATCTCCTCCCCACCCTGCAGTTTCTCCATTTCATCGGCTCCGGGGGGAGCCGTAATGGACTCGGGCAATGAGGTAATTAACGGCTCTGCTCCCTGCAAAAGTTCCCGGTGGCCCCAGCGGCACCGGGGGGCCGGGCCAGGGAGAGGCCCCGTTAATGAGGATTAACGACGCTCGGGCCTGCCGGTTTCCCGGGGGCTCATCCGAGGCCGTTTCTCTCCCTGGAGCATCCCCAGAGCTATGGGCCGGGAGGGATCCCGGGGCGGGAGGGATCCCGGGGCAGGAGGGATCCTGGGGCAGAAGGGATCCCCAGGACTCTGCGCCGCGGGTTCGGGTCCCACCAGGGCCAGCTCTGCTCCGCAGGGCTCTCGGTGGGGGTTTCCTGCCCTTTGGGGGCTTCGCTCCCATCTCGGATAGAGCCAGGAGCTGCAGATCCGGGGGGGAGACCCACGGCGGTGAGGGGCAGAGGCAGGCGGAGACCCTGGGGCCGGAGTCCTAATGCGGCCCTGGGGGTCTCGGGGGGGCTGCGAAGGCACCTCCGTGCCAACGCGGCGCAGCCGACGTGTCCCCCAGCAACGTTTCCCGGCGGCCTGGGGGATGCCTTACCGGGGCGGGGGGGGGACATCTCTGCTGGGCTCCCGGCCCCCCCCACTCGCTCCCCCGGGCCGCGAGGCCTCGGTGCCCAGCTTGGGAAAAGCCGCGGGGCTCCGGGAAAAGCCGTTCGGAGGCGCTCGGGGCGGCCGCGGCGGATCGCGGGCTGCGGGTGGGCTCGCTCCTAATGGAGCACCGGGGGGGGGGGGCTGCAGAGCCACGCTGGGACATGAAAATCGTTATGAGTGATTAGAGCTATTAGTGTAACGAGGAGAGGCAATTAACGGCGCCTTGACATCAGTTGAGGCCGGCTAATGTACACGCTCGCTGGGACCTGGG
>PTFA01000356.1:604868-626021 GCA_003342895.1 Casuarius casuarius
CCCGCACGCCATCGCGCCGAGCGCTGGCTCCAGGCTCTCCCTCCTGGCTCCAAAGGCAAATCTGTGGAGCCAGGGAGGCAGCAGGATCAACGAGCTGAGCTGACCCCATGCCCGACCCCCTCCCGATGTCCTAGCCCCCAAATCCAGGGAGAGAGGAGCTCCCCGCGCCGCAGCCTGGCACTCACAGGATGTCGCCCAGCTGGGCGAGCTGCTTCTCGGCCACTTGGCGCTCCTTCTGCGGGTCCCCGTCCAGGTCCAAGAGGTCGTTCTCCCCGTACAGGCTCCCCAAGCCCATGGTCCGCTTTGTCCTGCAGAGAAGCAGACAGGGGTCAGGCCACGAGCCACGGCCACCCGGCACCGGTTCCTCGCAGGTGACAGGATCCCCGTGCGGTCGGCAGCGCGAGGAGGAGCACGTCCAGCTCTGCGGGGTGCCCAGGCCRCTCTGTTACCTGTAGTCCTGGATCTGCTCCTGTATCTCGGGCATCACCATCTCCTGAGCTTCAAAGAGGGCAACTCGGACATCATCCCCGTACCGCAGGCGAGTCTCTGGGGACACGAGAAGAAAGCCAGCGTCACCAACTACGTTTGGCTTGCGAGGAAGGGAGCAGAGGATCTTCTGGCAGCCCCAGGTCCTCAAGCAGAGCAGGGCAGGCTGGGAGAGCTCAGGAGCCTCTCTGTTAGCCTTCCCCCTCCCAGAGCTCAGCTCCCCGCTCTTTGCTAGCTGGAGTTTTAGCTTCCCCGAGCAGGGACTCTCTCTCCCATTCTGCATAGGCAGATTTAGATACCCTCTCCTGGTAGAGAAGAGACCTCTCCAAGAAGAGACTTCTGCAGGACAACAGAGTTGGGAAAGGACCAAGGAGTCCCAATTCTAAACACGTTCCCTCTCCAGCAGGGCAATATGCTGGGGAGCGGAGAGGGGTGGGCTGCCTGACCCCTCTCAGATGATAGTCCACTCTCAGGAAAGTCCTGAAGAAGTCCTCTGGCATCCTAACGAACCGTTTTCATTCAAGGTGAAGAAGCCAGCGGTGCTGGCACGCAGACAGTGGCTGTGGATGTTGTGGCAGACCCTGTTACACGCTGCCTGGGCTCTGGCAGAGCCACATCCTCACTCACCGATTTCAGCCAGGAGCTGCTCAGACACTTTCACTCTGAGAGGCTGGGGAGGGAAGACAGAACAAAAGAGCAGTTCAGCATCCGTTCGCTTTCACTGCAGAACAACGTGGTGAACGTGGCTGGGGGGAGGATGGTGGATATGGTGCATGTGCTGGAGCCGCGCTCAAACCAGCACAGAGGAGAGCTGCTCAGAGGGAGCCCATGCTCCGGCACCACCGCCACTTGGCAGCATCTGCAGCCAGAGGGGTGAGAAACGGGAATCTCACACATCAACCGAAACACTCCGATAACCGAGCACTCATCTCAGCACCCAACACACGTGTCCGTGCTGAGCAGCATAATTGAAGCCTGCTCCCGCAGAGGAGGCACTGGCAAGAGGTGCCCCAGGAGTGCTGAGAGCCTGCAGCCATCGCCCCACGTCCCGGAGCCTCCTCTCCGGCCTGCATCGAGCTGCCACGCACGGAGGCAGCCGCGGTTGTGCAATGCTCGGGTACATTCGTTATGCAAGTGCAGCTACTTGCATCAATGCAGTACTAGCACATCTCAGCGCAACGCAGCACTGGTCAATGGCAAAAACGCGCTGTTAAAAAAGAATCCCCACGCAGGGATGCCACACGGAAACGCAACGTTGGTTGGCTTTCCAGCTGATTCGCCTCCCGTCTCCGGCAGGAGCTGGGACTCCCGTGCAGGTTCACGACCGAGACGCAGCCGAACTCCTGCCCTTACCGCGTTCCTGTCCAAGAAGATGTTCCAGATATCCTTCCCCAAGATCCGGGAATCCTTCGTGGTCGTCTGCTGGCAAACATCTGTGCATAAGTAGAACAGCTGCAAGGAGGGGAGAACAGAGAAGATGGGCAGGGGATAAAAAGGAAGAAGATTAAGAAGCAGGAAAGAGAAATACTTAATAGAGCAGCGGCTGCAGTGACATGAAACAGGAAATGATCACAGGGATCTCGGCGAGGGCAGTACCCTCACCCGTGCCATGCCCAGGAGAGGAAGGGGAGGAAGTGAAACCCTGCGCTGTATTTCCCTCTCACGTGCACACACAGCTGTGGAAACCACTGGCAGGCAACCTGCGTACGGCAGGCAACGGCAGAGAGCGGGCCCTGCGCGGCGGCTACTTCAGCCCCCCGCAGCATCCCGAGAGCTCGGCACGGGGGCTGTGGGCGCGGCAGAGCCCAGGATGGAGCCTGCGCCTGCTGGATGTGCTCAACAAACACGCACCGCCCTGGAGCCCCCGGGGCAAAGGAGAAGGTACCAAATACACCAGCCCATCTGGACTCCCCCCCTCCTTGGTGCCTCCAGCCACCGTCAGCGACAAGCACTTCGCTTACCAGGGGGCTGGGATCTGCCTGGGAGAAGATGTAGCGCAAGAAGACGCCCAGATGCGCCGGCCGGGATTTCAGCTTCCCCAGGTCTTGGAAGAGGGAGTCACACTGGGCAGACGAGAGCCCCAAAGGAGGACACGGCAGTTAGGAAGGAAAGGCACTCACCGCTCCGGAGCGGGTCCACCCCACAGCTCATCACCAGGTAAACCTCAGCTCCTTTAGCCCTTTCCTCACCGCGGCAGAGCACTCGCAGCGGCCGCCCCCTCAAACCAGCACAACCAGCCCGACCTCGGATATTCCCTCCGGGCTGGCTGCGGCGCTGGCTGTCCTCGGGGAGAGCCCTCTGCACCGGCAGGGACCATGGTGGCAGATGAGGCCGGTAAGTGAAGCCTCCTTAGGAGGATTTCTAAATGCCACCGCTTACGGGGTGCCAGGGCACGCGGGCCCACAAGGGGAGCCGCGTGGAAGGGGAGGCCGGGGCCATGCCCCTGGACAGCTGCCCCTACTCTACGCTGATGGGACAAAAGCCAAGGATATTGTGGATGCTGTTACCTCGTTATTGAAATAGCCTGGGTCGTAATCCTCCTCTGGCCCGATGATGAGGGGCTGTGCCGTCCGGTCTAATCCCTGCGGGAGACGGGAGAGAGCTAGGATCCCAGCGACGGCGGGCGCCCCGGCTTTGAGCGACTCCGCGTCACTGCTGCGGCCGAGCGCTGCCAGACTCCCGTCCCGGCAGCGAGACCCCAGCCCGCGCCCCTCCGACGGCCCGTCCCGGGCGCGTGCCCGTCCCGTCCCGTCCGCAGCCCACCTGCTCGGCGGAGGGGGCGAAGGCGGTGTCGGAGCCCTGCCGGCGATGGTGCTGGCACATTCGGGAGGTGACGATGGGGGAGGTACGCGGGCTGTCCAGACCGTGGTCGGAGAGAACGGAGTTGCGGTTCAGAGAGATCTGCTCAGGGCAACGGCGAAGGCGCTGGCGTCAGGGGACGCAGCGTGGGGCCAGCCAGCCCCCACGCCAGCCCCCGGAGTCGGGGACACCTCCCACCCCCCAGGTGACAGACACCCAGGGCTGTCTCTAGAGCCGTTTCCAGGTCAGAGAATATAAAAGGAAACGTTCTCAAAGGATCCAAGGAACTTGCAAACCACATAAACCCTTGAGCGCTACTGGAAATGCTCCGCTTTGCTAAGATGAGCTTTAAGATTAGGAACACAAACTAGGAACTTAAGGCTTCAGGGCTGATACCGTCATGTCAGACTGAGGAAATTCAGAGCCGTGACTGCATTACGAGAAATTCAGCTTGTTAAGAAGGTAAATAAATAATTACAATTGCAAAATTAGGCCCTCAACTCCTAACGGCCCTGTGAGGGCTGGATGCACAGACCCCGACATCTGGGCCTTGCTGTAGTTTCCATCCACCCCAGACTAGATTTAGACAGTTTTAAATTACACTTTTCTTCCCGCTTCCAGGGCCCAGCAGAAGTAGAGCTGGGCTGCCCTCCGCGGCAGTAAGCCCGCTCTTACCTCGCTCACGGAGGGGAACCGCTCTGTGCCGGACTCCAAGCCGCTGTCACCGTCCTGAGAGTCCAGAGAGAGGCGTCCTGGGCACAGAGAACAAACTGAACCACGTGGAAATGGGCAGGAGAGCCCGTACGCGTCGGGGAGTGGGAAAGGTGCAAAACACCACCGAAACTCACCTTCTGTCGCCCTGGAATTGGCCAGGCCGGCGTCACCACTCAGCCGCCCCAAATCCTGGAACGCAAGGACGTGCGTTGGAGCAGCGGGACGTTACCCAGCACGTGGGGACACCCAGGCACAGAGCAAGGGACAGGGCACAACTGCCCCCACGAACTGCAGTGAGTTTTGGAGAGCAGGAGCAGCTCCTTCTCCTGAGCAGACCCCACCGAGAGACGGGTCACCCAAGCCAAGCGCAGGCATCGCGGGCAGCCGCGCTGCCTTGCTGAGCTCCCCGCACCCAAGGCCAGCTGGCCACAGCACGCACGTCCTGCTGCACTCGGAGGGTTTTCTTGGCCAGGTGACAAGAGGGAAGCAGGGTCACCTCACTGTGGCTAGAACCAGGCCAGGCTCCAACCCGGAGGGTGGCAGCACGACTGAACCAGGAGCAACTCTGGTAGTTCCCTGCGCAATGCCAGGGCATTTCACGTACCGCAGAGCCGCCGGTCTCCTGTCGGATTTTGAGCTGCAGCTGGCTGACGCGCCGGCGCGCGCCTTCGATCTGCTCCTCCACGACGGTGGCGGGGTTTCGGCTGTACACCTCGTAGAAGCGCTGAGCGGGGAGATGAGACACGACACTTGTGGCAGCCCCATCGCCGCAAGTCTGTCCTGGCACCCCCAGGAAAGGGGCCGCGACGCCCAGCACCGATGGATGGGCTGAGGTGTGTGCAGGGAGGGGCCACCCGTGTGCTCCAAGGGCTCCACGGGCGTCAGCAAGCAATGACACCACCTGCCCCCCCAAATATTACACATCTCAGGCACCAGCCAGGCCTCCAGCACAAGCAGGAGGGTGTCAGTCCCGCCTGGCAGAAAGGTGGGATGAGCTGCTCCCAGTGCGGAGCAGGGAATAACCAGCCCAAGGGCTGCTCTGCTGCCGCTCCCCCAAAGGAAAGAGCTGGCAACCCCGTCGCACCTGCAACTCTGCCTCCTCCTGCCGCAGCATGTTCCGGAGAATCTGCGTTGCGTGTTTCTGAACTTCGGGGTCCTGGAATTTAGGACGGAGACAAAGAGATGGACTGAGCTTCACCCTCCTCTCCCCTGCGGTGCAGGCGGCGCGGAGGGTCACGGCAGGATGGCGGCGCAGGCAGGATGGGCCCCGCCTGCCTGCCGTGTGGGAGCACCGCACAGCTCGTTACCTGCAGGGGTTTGGGGCCGGTGATGCGCTGCGGAGGTAGCGGCGGCGGGGGAGGCGGCGGGGGACACGTGGGGGTGACACGGGGAGCCCCTGCCGTGCTCACATCTTGCTGAGAACTGCAGAGCCCCACCGAGGGCGGGGGAGAGCCCAGGAGGGTCAGAGCGACATAGGCACCGGCTGCAGAGGAATTCAAGGAGCAGGAAAGGGAGGGAGAGAAAGATTCCCATTATTTGTCTGGCAGAGGGCCGCGGCGAGGGCTGAGCTTTCTCCAGACGTCTGTCGGGCAGGCTGGGGGTGCACTGCTCGGCCTGGCCCCAGCCTCCCCGGCGCTTTGCCCTCCAGTGGCTCCCACTAATCTCCCTAATCGTCTGATGGAAACGTGCTCCTACGCGCCTGCACCACCTCCTCCCTGCCCCGCGGCGAGGGATAAAGCGCTGCAGCAGCTCGGGCACGCTGCCCGGCGAAGGAGAGCCACCGGGACGGCCGGGCAGAGCGGCCGGGCAGGGGAAGATGGGGGCTGCAGTCATCTAAGGTCACGAGGCATCGGGCTGGCCTCGGAGCAGTGACAGCTCCCCCAGCCATACTCACATTTGATTAGCTTCACCACTTCGAGATGAGAACTGTTTGTCACCATCGTGCCGTTCACCTGGGAGAAGAGAGAGGGCATCAGACTGGCAGGCGGAGCAGGGCACGCTGCCCTGAGCAGAGACCGGAGAAGCGCCGGGGACGCCTGAAGGCGATGGCTCTGGGTGCTCACCTTGACGATCCGGTCCCCCTCTTGCACCCCTGCTCTCATGGCTGCTCCTCCTGCAACGCAAGGGAGAGACAGACCACTTTTAACCCACAGTGAATATGGAAAAACCTTCTTCTGCCCACAAAATGGGACCCAGCACCTCCTTAACAGCATTTTCCATATCATGGTGGACGAAGGGCCCCAACCCACTATCTCACCGTCCAGGATGACTCCTGCACATCTAGGGAGCATTAAGAAGCCACCATGTGCCTGGATCCAAATGCAGGAGCAGGACCCAGGAAGAACAGTGTTATTCTGCCTTTTCTCCCCCTGCCCACTCTTTAACAAAACTGTTGGGGTTGAAATCCATGAAAAATTCTCTTTTCCTAAAGCCAAACCCAAGAGGAAATGTTTCCATTAGGTTCACTTCCAAGCTGAGGGCCTAGGACATGGCAGAGAGCTCCGAGAGTGGAAAGTACGCCGGATTGTTCAGATTCCTTCAGCTTTAACAGTCTCGTTATTGGCAGCTGAAGGGAGAACCGGGGGGCAGGACTCCCCGCCGTCCGGCACCCGGGGTGGTCACTCACAGCGGGGCGAGGCGGGTGCGAACGCCTGTCAGTGACCACACAGACAGCAGCACCGCAGGGGACGGGGCCCAGGCGTCCCCCGGGGCGAGGGGGGCCGATGCGGGGGTCTCTCCCAGCAGCTCCTGCTGCAGGAGGGAGGAATTCCAGCATTAACCTGCCCTTGAAACTCGCTGCATTTTCCCTTTCCTATATTCTCATTTTTCCTGGCTTTAGGGCTGGAGGGGGGAAGGGGGAGGAGGCGGGAACATCCGCTGTAAAATAAGCAGTTCATTGTCTATTTAAATTGCTGCTCCAAGCCCTGCCACCCCGCAAAGTCATTATACAGCAAAACCGGCAGCGTCTCCCGCAGCACCGCGCCAAGAGCGAGCGCTGCTGGATCTGTGTTTACCGAGGGCTACAAAAGGGAATTCCCCACCCACCCACAGTCAGCAACTCCCCGGATTATATAACAACCGGGAAAAGCGTGGCGGTTAACCGGTCGCTGCCCGGAGAGCTGCCGCGGTCGGGGAGCAGCGCCGCCCCACGCGGGCGACCCGAACGAGCTCACCCCACAACCTCCCTCCTTCCCCAGCATCCGCGTCCTCCGCTGTCCCCGTCTGAAGAAAGACGTCAAGCCAGCGACTGGAAGGAAACCCCCTTCTCCCGTTTCCCCAGCCCCGTGGGGACGGGGCCCTAGGCGAGGGAGCCCGGGGGGCCGCCGGGGCCCGGTTCTGCTCACCCGGCCGCACGGACTGCACGAGGACGATGCGGTCCCCGCTGACCGTGAAGCCAAAGCCATGCTGGTCCTTCTGGATGATGACGCAGCGCTGGACCAGACCTGAGCAGGGAGAGGAAGGAAAGCAAGGGAGGCTCTGAGCCTCGAGCGCCAGCTCGGCCTGGACCAATTTGTCGTGGCTCCTGGTTCTCCAGAACCTGCCCGTCCTCCAGAGCCCGAGCTCTCGGGCCCTTTCCACGCTGCTCTGGCAACACGCGGGACATGGTTAATTCATCCTCGTGCTAAGGGCTCTGTACGCTGCCCAAATGATGTAACGGGGACACGGCAAGAAGAAGAATCAGACCCCAAACCTCCCAAGAACAGAAGGGTCATCGCTTCTGGCTACGCTGCATCAATAACTCCTGAACCCTGGGCCTGCCCAGGCGCCGAGCTGCTTTCCTCCGAGCAACCCCACCTCCTGCAGCCTCCCTCGTCTCAGGGCTGCAGCGGGGCAGCCGTCCTCCCTCCCAGGCTTTTAACCTCCAAATATACCTGCTGCAAAGAAAGCCCCAACCTTCTACCTGTGGAAACCAGGGGCGTATCAAAAAAGCAACGTTATGTCAAGCTCGGGACCCCCAGCTCCCCCCAGCGATCCTCATCCACCCGGCCGGCTGGGCCAGGACCACAACCGCGGTCTCCCCCAGCCCAGCGGGGACGTTTCCGCACGCTGCGGCGCTCGGGGGCCGTCTGCAAGCCCTGGGTGTTGTCCTGAGGGTCCTCCCTCCCCGCCTGGGCCCTGGGGGCTGACAAGACGCAGCCAGAGCCCACGGCCAGCAATGCCGGACGCCTGCCGAATCCCTCCCGTAGGCCCAGGGCCTTTACCCCATCCCCTCCGAAAATGGGGCTGCAGTCTGAGCACAGACACCGCGAGAAGAGCCCCTGGCCGCGGGCACCTTTGCAGCTCCGCTCCCCTGCAGTGAGGCCAGCCCGAAAGGGTCCTGCGCTCCCCAGACACCCGCGGCCTCGGCCAGGTCACGTCGCTGTCCTGCTCCGCGGCTTTCCCGCTGCAAACGGGGCAGGAGAGCCCTGTCCCACGCCACGAGGACCCTGCGAGGACTGCGCTGCAGCCACGAAGGCCCTGTGCACGCAGGCAGCTACTTGCACGGCGCCGGCCACGTCCTCCAGCACCGCAGAAGCGGAGGAGGGCGAAGGAAGACTCACCTGTGGTTTCGGTGGAGTCAGAGGGTTGGCGGTGGTGCCCGGGAGACCTCCGCTCCGAGGACGAGTCGCCCAGGGAAGACAGGCTGCTTAACCTGCGGAGGACGAAGCGAGGGAGGTCAGGGAGGAGAGCAAGTGGGGAGAGGCCTCCCCCAGCCCCTGCCGGGCACTCGGCTCTCGCTCAGGAAGGACAAACGCGCAGGGCTGCTCGGCAGCGGCTGGAAAGCCACGGCAGCCCGGCCCCAAACCGCCTCGGGAAAACGCTTCTCCCTCGATCCCCCTGCCAGCCCGGACCCAGGGCTCCAGGGAGAGCCCCAGGGCCTGGGGCGTCGCGTCCGCGCGGGAGGACGCTCGAAGGCAGGAGCCGGTCGGGGCTGCGCAGAACGAGCGGGGCAGGAGCAACGCGCACGCAGCACGGCGCCCGGCGCTGGGGCTTACCAGGCTGCAACGGGGCTGATGGAAGAACAGAACACGAAGCAGCGAAGGATGGATGAGAGAAAGACAGACAATGGACAGTTATTTTCTATTCCTCCCCTCTCGCTTTTCCTCGCCAGCCCTGCAGCGAGGCGCTGGACCGACAAGCTGGCTGCGGCTTTTTGTGCAGGGGAGACAGGCGGCACGTCGCCGAGCTGGAAGGACCGCTCCTGCCCGGGGAAGGAGGGAGGGGGCTCATCTCGATAGCTCTTTTTAGCCCCAGCGTTTCTTCCCCAGCTAACGGGGCCTGGAGAAGTCAAAGCAAACCCAGCCGGCCGGGCAGCCGTCGCTGCAAACACCGCCCGAGCGAGGCGGCGTCCGCGCTGCGGCGTCCGTCGACGCTTGCCTGCGGCCGCCCTGCGAAGTCGCGGCACCACGCGAGCGCGGTGCGCTGGCAGGAGATGACATGTGCTAACTGGAGCCGTGGCCTGAGGAAACCACACCGGCGCTGGATTTTGAGTCACCTGCACCAAAGACAAGCCTCAAACTCGTTCTTTGCCACCTAGCCAGGGCCACACGGAAAAGAGCACCCCGGAGCTAGGCAGCCCGGCTCCCTTGCCCCTCCTCAGGCGACCTGACTGCCGGTCCTCCGAATCCGGCTCCATCCCCGAAAGGAGCACGGCCCCCACTCGCGTCCTCTCCCCAAGCCCCCGCTCCCTGCTCCGACGCCGGCCTGGCAGCGGGACCCTCGAGGCGAGAGGCCCTGTCCCTCCTCCTCCCCCCCAGACCCTGCCGCGCCAGGGCCGGGGCCGAGCGGGAGGGTCGCAAAGCATCAAGAGAGAAAAACGAAGGTTTTCCCAGCACGTCTGATAGAAAAACCTGCTGCCTCGGCCTGAAAGCCCCCGAGACGGCGGGGAAGCGAGGGTGCAGCCCGGGAGCCCGAGCGCCGGCCCTTCCCCGCTTACCTGGGCGGGCGAAGCTGCCTCCCGCCGCCTGCTCTGCTGCCAGGGAGGGGACAAACCGCCGCCACGGACCGGGGTCGCGGCGAGAGGCGGCCGGACGTCGAGCCCCGCCGCGGAGGCTGATTTCAGGACGGCGGGGGAAGCCCCGAAGGCGGCTAAAGCAGTCCCAGGCCGAACGCGAGCGGTCAAGCGGCAGCAGCCTCTCACCCCGCCGTGCCACGCTGCGGCACGCGGTGACACGCCGCGCTGGCACCGAAAGCCGCGCCACGGAGCCGGGGCCGCACGACGGGAGCTCCCAAAGCTGCCCCGAAACCGCCCCCGGGACGGAAAGTTGGAGGCCGCCGAAGCGAAAACCCCACGGCTCCGCTGCCGCAGCCGATTTCCAAGACACGATGGCTCCCCGAAACCACAATTACAGGCGAGCCAGCGGCGCGGAGGGTAATTACAGCCGGTTCCATGGGCTCAGCACTCCCCTCCCCGCCTACCCCCTCCGGCCGAGCCGAGGGCCCGGGCACGCGCGGCTGCAAACCCATCCGCTTCCGAGCGCGCGTGGCCGGGCGATGCTCCTCCCGGCGTTAGGAAACGCCTCGCTGAAGGTTGCCCGAGCAATCGCAGTTCGGACCCCACGTGCATCGTCATCATGCCACAGCCTCCAATTTACTCAATGACGCTTTCTGCGGGACCCCCTGCCTCGTCCACCGAAGAGGGAATCAAACCAGGGCCTTGCCGGGGAGCAGCCCGAGCGCGTTCGCTACAGAAGTGGGAATGAGCAAGGACGGGGACTGCAGTGGAGCCGCCAAGCCTCTCCCGCGGCCCTTCCCGGAGCTCCCGCGCTCCCGAGGGGAAACGGAGGCTTCCCGGGGGCCGTGCTTTGGCTCGGGAGCGGGAAACGATGCCTCGGGGCGCGATTTTCAGATGGCTCCGGGGATGCTCCTTCAAGACCCCACCGCCAGTCCAGGCGGGCGGCTCGGGATGGATTTCCCCGGCTGATGCATCGCGTTGGATAAAAGGAGCAGAGATGCGTGCTGGATTTTCTGAAAAACACCACACGTGCTTCTGCCAAATAAATGCCTCTCCCTAAAGCCTCGAGCTTAGCTGGTGCCTTTTGCTGTTGAAGAGGGAAGAGGAGACAAAACTCCTCTCGGAGATGTGCACAAGCCCCTGTGTTGCTGCTTTTCCACCCAAAGATGATGCCACCCGCTGCCTCCTCCGGACACGCGCTCCGGTGAGAGCGCTGCCCGTCCCGCCGGACTCCCCCCGCCAGGCACGAACGTCTCAGCGACGAGGCTCCCGAGCCCCAGCCGCAGCCGGTTATCCAACGGCCCGGCTCAGGATGCTCGAGCGGGTCAGATGACGCGACTTTATCCAGGCCACGGACGGATTGGTTCCTCTTTTGACATCACCCCGGATGCAAGGTCTTAAGATGAGACGCGCTGATGAGCAAGGTGGGAGATAAAACAGCTTTTAAGCCTCCTCATTAGGGTAAGTTACCTGGTGCAAAGAGGTGCCGGCGCTACGCAGAGCCGAGCCCGGAGCCCGGCCAAGAACGGCACCGGATAACTCGGGGCAACGCCAGCGTCACCTTCGCAGCACGAATCCCTGTTGGCCTAACGTGCAGGAGATCGAGCAGCGTTAGCTCATTTCAGTCTAAAAGAGTACTTTAATTCGGCTTTGCATAAGCTTCTTCCTAATTGACTTACGGAGAACCAAAACATGCCGCTTTAAACCAAACGCTGCCCGGCCGTTTGCGCCAGCTCGACACAGAGCCGATTCCAACGCGTCCTTCCCGCCCGGAGAAGCTGCTTCAGCAACGGCCAGGACTTTTTTTCCAGTAATGATTCACATTTTGGTAGCGATTCCGACCCGTGCAGATGTACTTCCAGGGTAGCGGCCTCCCAGCACAGCCCCACGAGACCAGCCCCAGGCTTTCCTAAAAAGTGACTGCGGAGTCCTGCAGGCTCTGGGGCTTGCGATTCCTTGGAAATTGAAGGCTGAATCATGCAACCGCCCTTGACTCATCAAGTCCCGATGCAGCGGGACCAGAGCCAATTTCCAGGAGGGGAACCATTTTCCTGCCCTGCGCTGGCATCTGTAAAAATGACTTAGAGGCATCCACATCATCACTTGGTTACTCATCCGAACGGGTGTCCTGTGCTCCGCTGTATTCATGGCAATTACGGTTTCTGGTTTGAGGTTATTTTCCCTGATTTGAGTTATTTTTAGTTAAATCATGGCTATTACTTTTTCAGAAATATTTTGGAAAAAAAAAAAATCCCTGTTCTTTAGAAAAGGAAGAGATACACTCAGCTCCTGCGAGCTTCACCGAGGTATGATGGTGCTGGGAGAGGGACGGAGCCCGGCCTGAGCCCTCGCCAGCCTCCGCACGCCGCATCGAGCCCCGTGCAACCGCGCCGCGCGTGCTCCTGCGAGCCTGCTCTCCGGATTAACCCCAGCTCCCAGGCGGCATTTGCAGACAGCCCTGGCCGGAGCAGCCAGGCAAACAATCTCAAGGGTCCTTCAGCTCTCCCGCAGCAGCCCGTACGCTATTAAACTCATTAGTCCTCGTGCCAAGGACCTGCTCGCGCAGAGCTTGCGTGCAACGTGAGCAAAACGAAACGAGGGGAAGAGCAGCCCCGGCACTGGCAGCACCGGCACCGGAGACGCCGGGCACGCCAGCACCCAGCCGGGTCGAGGGGAGCGTGCCCTGCGCTGCCCCGCTGGGCTCCTTTTCCTAGCGCGAGTCTTATTTCCCAGGGAGTTCAGGATTGGGCATTCCCTCTGCCATCTACACAGCTCGGCTTTAAAGGGGGAAAAAGAAAAATACAAGAAAAAACACACAGACGCCAAGCAGCAAACACCTATGGCAAAGAAAACGCTGCAACCTCGGGAGACTAAGCAGAACAAAAGCCACAATTAAAAGATTAAGAGAGAAACAGGATCAAATCCTCAAAGTGGGTCAGTCTCCAGCCAGAGCTTTGCAAACGCTCAGTGCAAGACACTGGGATTTTTTTTCCCCTTCCAAGGCTCCAAGTGGTTGCTCCCTGCAATCCCATCTCCCGGGAAGACAAAACGCTTTACAAACAGCCCGAGCCTGGCCTGTACGCACAAACGGGCCAGCCTGCGAACGTGCTCCTTTTCGAGATGAGCGGGAAGGCGAGTCGGGCCAGCACGGGCTTGTCTGCAGGAAGAAAGTTACAAAAATATATGTGTATATATGGAAAAAAAAAGACTTGAAAAGGGAAATCGGTGCTTTGGTGGGATGCCTCTTGCAGCTGAGTCACTGCTTCCTCCACGGCCCGCTGCTCACACCCCGTCCACAGCCCCAAGCAGCCTGCAGCAGGACGTCAGGCTCTGCCGGGGGACGCCGCGGCCAGCACCACTGCAGCACCCATCTACGAAGATTATCCGACGCTTCCCACTCTAAAACCCTGCTTTGAGCTGCCTGCGCCTCTCCCAAGCTGCAGCCGTCCAGCAAGAGCTTCACGTACTGGCTGTCTCCTGATATTCTGGGGACAGGAAGGAAGGAATTTCAGCTAAAAATGATTCAACTTCCTCCCCTTCCCCCTCCCCAGCACAAGGCAGAGGGAAAACGCGTTTGCCTGGCTGCATCCAGCGCTGACTCGCTGCTCCCTGGAAGAGCTCCACGGCTCCCAGCCTTCGGAGCGGAAAGCCGGGGAGGGCTGCGACGCATGTGCTGAGGATGTGCATCTTCCCACCCCGGCCGAAACACGGCAGCTCCGGGCGGGCGGCAAGCCACGGTGCCGGGGACGGTGGGAGCGCAGCCCGGACGCGCCCAGCGTGGATGGACGCATCGGGCTGCACCCTCGCTGCCCTGCACCGAAACACCACTTCCAGCGTCACCGCGGGGAATGAGCCCTGTCCCGGCACCGTGGACGAGCCTGGGTGTCCGTCCAGGACCCGCAGCTCCGGGGCGCTCGCCTGCCTCCCCGCTCGGCACGCCGCCGGCGGTGGCTCCGGGGAAGCGACAGGTTCGGCGCAAAACTCTCAGCTGCTCCCGTTCCGCAGCCGACCGATTCAATTGCAAAATGATGACGCATCGGGGAAGCTTGTAATTATGTGTCTGGTTCTAAGTTTGTATGTAGAGGCAGTTTTAAACCTTGTTAGGGTTTCGCTAGCAAATTAAAGGAAGGAAAAAAAAGAAAAAGCTGTTTCTCACCATTTTTGGCCTACTACAGATAAAACTTGCAATTAAAACCCCTGTTACAGAGGAGACACATTTTTCTTCTCATCTTTTCCCTTCCTAGGGCACACAACAATTTTTTTGACTTCCAACCAGGAACGTATTTAAGTGCATGCTTAAAGCTAAGGATGAGAGCAGCCTTGGAACAGCTTTTGGCTACTGTCAGACCAAGAGCCCAACCCCTGCTGCAGCTCTGCCTAAACCCGGAGCGCAGCCCGGGACGACTGCGGCTGCACACGGGCAAAGCCGGGCTCAGGCGGCCCGCGAGGAGCCGGAGCGTCCTTGCAGCACGTCGGCGATGCTCAACCACCGAGCCGCCCCGCAGCTGCCGCCCGCCGGCCCGCAAATCCGGAGCTGGAGGCATCCCCAATCCATGCTGGGTTTCTGCAGCAAATCCCGCTCTTCTCTTCCTCCTCCAAGGGAGGAAAGCGAAGCCGCAGCCCTCGGGAGGCGGCTGGTAACAAATTTCATTTTGCAAATCAGATGCAAAGTCCCCTGCACACGCCACAGCAAACTGAATTTCAGTCCCTGGGTTCCTAACGCAACTTTGTCGCAGCAGACTGGGGATTCTGCTAGAGCTTTGTTTAAATTAAGATTTTTAATTAAATGGAAAAAAAATTAACACAATGAACACAGCAGCCCTGGTTATTTAATGGCATAACAGACTCCATTCCCCACATTTCTAATTGCCTGTGTGCTGCAAATTTTTGTAATGCCAATTCCCCACGGGGAGGAACAGAGGCCGAACTCCGGGGACAGCTGGGCTGCCGCGAGCCAGGCGCTTACGCAAAATTTGTGAAACAGTCCATTAACGGGATGCTTCCCCGCAACGACTCGGGAGAGCGGCTTAAGCAGGGCCCGTAAGGGGAGCGCTTGCAGCGGGCGGCCGGGGCAGGGACACCCGGAGCAACCCAGCGCCGCTCCGCGCCGTGGGGCCGAGCCGTGGGGCCGAGCCGTGGGGCCGGCGGCCGGTTTGGGAGCTACCGAGGCGGCTGCAGAAAGCTCCCGCTGCTCGAGAGCGCGCAGGGGGCCGCGAGAGCCGAGCCAGGAGGCGAGGAAGGCAGAAACGAGTATTTATGCCTTAATTAGATAATGTTTGCGAAGCACTCTGCACATGAACGGCGCTGTGTAAATGTGAAGCATCATTATTGCTACCAGCGAAGTTAAGCGAGATTAGCAGCAACCCGGCACGCCGAAAGCCCTTTTCTCCCACAAAATTTTCTTTTAGGAAGCGTGCCATCCTTCCCCTCCCTGCCTGCAAGAAAACCACGGCACGGGCGCGTGCCGGGACTGGGCAGGGAAGGCAGAGCCAGGATCCGAACTCCCCACTGGAGAAGTAGTTTGCACGCTCTGCAGGGCCCGGCTTTTCCAGGAGCACTGCTGCAGCGTGCGGAGCTGCACGGAAAAGGACCGGGCGCAGCGACAAAAGCACTACGGGCTCCAAACCCTTTCCAAGCCCTCTCCTCCACGCAGGGCAGTGTAATTATTAATGGTCCCTGGACAACACGTGCCAGCGCAGACCAGCAGATCTGGTTTGTCCGGCCCCCGATGACAGACGCTGACAGCACTTTTGGGGTGTGAGGTCTGAAGCAGCGAGATATGGAATAACCTGCCCTGAAGGGACGTTTCCCTCCTGACCTTCCCTCTAAAGAAAAGCCGCACACCCCGAAGCACGAAAGATCACGTCTCCTTCTGCCAGTGCAGCTCACGAGCAAGTGCGAACGACTGCTCTCAAAGCGCTTTGCTCCGGTCTCCCCGTGGGGTCTTCACGCTGCCGAAAACCGCGGCAATGCACCAGGTCAGGCAGCGGTGCCCAGGCCGGCAGCGAAGTTCGCAGGGCTCCGCGTGCCGCTCGCAAGCCCCTCTCGCCGCAGAACCCTGCGCGGCTCGGCCGGACGAGCCGGGGGCACCTCAGGCTTCCGACCTCGAGAAGCAGAGCAGATTCGGGCTATTTAAAGAGCAGCGAGGAGTTTTAAGCCCCCGTAATAACGTCCCGCGCGTGGAGGTGCCGGGGAAAGCGAGGCTCCCGTGGCCCAGAGACGCTCCTGCCGGTTCTCCGCCAAATCCGGGACCTCTCCGCGTGGCAGAGCTGCCCGGCTCAGCCCAGCACCCGATAAAACCAGGCGACAGGCGAGCGCCCCAGCAGCGCTTAACTGCTCCAGCAGTCCTGCATGTCCACGGCGTTTATTTCTGGCCCTGTGGTCGGGTTCTCCAGTTAATTAAAAGTCGCAGAGAGGAAAAGCGCGGCGGGTTGTTTTCCGAGGCCGTGCTCCGTCCCAGCCCCTGCCTCGCACGCCGTCGTCGCAGCGAAGCGAGAGCCCTGGGCCGGCAGGACGCCGAGCAATGGCTCATTTGTTACGGGGGATTTTAGCGCTGGCGCAAGCGGCCGGAGCGCCGGCCTTCAGCATGGACGTGCTGTTTATCCACCCGGAGATGGAAATGCCCTGTTTACTCTGCAAACGGGGAGAGCGCTCGGCAAGCTGAGCCAAAGACCAGGGCACGAACTGGCCGTCGTCTTCTGCTGACACAGGCCACCTTCGTCTCCATCTCCGGTTATCGGCCATCACCAGGCAGGAACACCTGTTTGCTCCCCAAAGCCCGCAGATCTGCCCCGTACTAGCGGCCACGATGCAAACGCACAGAAATACCTGCCAGCAGCACCGGCGCAGCAGCCCGTGTCGGTACGGCCGGAGCCCGCGATAACGAGTTCGCAAAACGTCAAGGTCAGTCCCCAAAAAAACCGTCCGTGCAGGGACTCCAGCATGTTCAGGAGCACAGCCCAGCCGCTTCAGCCGGAGCCGCGGAGCTGCCGGAGGGCGCGCCGCGCTTTCCCCAACCATATTTGCAACGCTGGGAACCGGCTTCTCCTCCGGCGGAGAGGGAAAGAAAAGGAAACCTTGTTCTCCGCAGAAAGCCACTCCAGAGGGTGGCGGCTCCCCGCCGCGCGCTCGGCGGCATGAATGGGAGAGACTCATGCGTAGGAGACAATGTCACGTCCCGCGGCCCGGCCGCGCCGACGACGCAGAGCCGCCGGATGAGGGATTCCGGCAAGCGAGGCCGGGCCGATGCCAGGAAAACAGGGAAGCTACTCACTGCAACCCGATCTGCGCAAACCTCTTTCCCTGGCACGGCGGGAACAATCTGCCTCTGTCCCTCAATGAGCCACACGAGCGGCTGGATTTTTTCGGGCACAATGTGCCGGACAGCAGGCTCGTCCTGCCGGCGCGCGTCCCCCTGCCACGCGAGGGGTGCTCCAGCTGGCCGCAGCGAGGGGCGGACTGGTCTACTTGGACCGGTGGCACAAAACCCGCCGGGGGTCAAGGCAAACGGCTGGCCTGTGGCCCACGGCTGCGTCCAGAGAACAAGGACGTCCACGCAACATCTTCCGCCGGGAAGGCACGGAAAACGCTTCCCGGATCCTACTGCATCCACAAACGGCAAGGAAACTCCAGGAGGCAGAAGAAACGCAACTAAGGGAGGCCCTTTTCCTCGCCCTTCCAGCCAAGGGCTGTAATGCCCGTTTCCAGCTTCCACATTCCCAGTGGAAAGGGCAGAGGTCCAGATTTCCACCTACAAAGTGCAGAAAGACGAAAGCAGCGCTGCTCACCTTGGGCCAGGCTGCCCCAAACGGGATCGGGGAGAAACAGCGCTCGGGTCATCGCACGCAGCCCAGGAGGCCCCTCGCCAGGGCCTGAGCACGAAGCCTGGGGACACGGCAGCAGGTCGGCACGCGGGAAACCCGGCTCTCGTCCGGGGGACAGACGAGCTTCCACCACGCTGTATTCTCCAGCCGCTTGCCTTGTCCGGGCAGTCAACCCCGCTCGCTATCCCGGAGCGGAGGAAGGCAACTTCCCGCAGGGATTTAAGAGACTGCTTCGCCACCGCCTGTGATCCGACTTCTGTCAGTCTACGAGGAACCGAAACCCGCGGAGGGAGGCAGAAACGTTCCCCTTGCCCTCCCCGCCACCTCGCACACAGCCTAGTCGCCGTCATTCCCACGAGTTTCAGAGCTTCACCCCTTCCCTCTCTCACGCCAAAAGCTCATCCCAAGAAAGACAGGTCAAAACAGAGGCTAATCCGGGTAAAACGCTCCCGACAGGCTCCTGCGACATGATGGGGGAAAGTTATTTAGCAGCAGAGGAACAAACCTGGTTATTTTTCCTTTCCAACTTTGGTGGCGTTTCCCCACCACTGAGGTGCAGGAGCGGTGCTCTCAGGCTGCACAGCTTGGTTTAGTTAAGCCGCTTTGGGGTTTTTCTCCCTCCTATAAAGCGCAAAGCGCAGTCCCACGGCGGCATGACCTTGCAGCCTGAACAGGGGTAGGACACCTGGCTCCTCCGGGAAGCGGCAAGGCCCGCGACTCGGGGTCTCCTTTCCGACGCTCACGGCATTACCGCCCACGCCGCGCGCTTCCTTGACCGGGGTTGTCAATCCCAACCTGCCCTGGGAAGCTCTTAGAAGTCCCAGGGGAATAATCAGCGTGCCCAGGGTTAACGCCAGGCACCCAGGTTTGGTCCCAGGTGAGCGGCTGCACCAGCAGCCACTCCTCCTCCAGATCTGAGCTACCAGGAGATTCAATACGCAGGGAGGGCTGTCCGCCACCGCAGGCGGTCTGCATCTATTCTGTCGGAAGGAATTAGCAAGAAAACACCTTTCCGCAGGCTAGTTTCAACATCAGCTGCACCTGACAGCGAAAACACCCAAAGCAGGCAGAGCCCGCTCGTACCCTTGAACGGTACCGCCTGGGAGGAGGCAGGGCAGAAATCCCTCTGGATCTGGAAGCCAGGCCTACGGTTTCCCAGCAAGAGCCACTGGTGAGCAGCAAATGACACCCCCAGACCCAGCGGGGACTCCCCGGCCGCATCCCGCCGCGGCGCTTTGCACCGAGAGGGCTCCTGCGAGGGGCTCGTCTCCGGCGCTCCCGAGAAACACCCCAGCGCTTGCGGCCGCTGCTCAGGGCTTCCTGACACGCGAGCCAACGCGCTCCCGTTTGGCATCGCCAGGGCATCGGCACGGCGCCGGCTCCGGGACACCCGCGGCCGTCCTGCATTGCTCACACCGCCGTTTTGGAGGAACGGCCCCGGCTTTGGAGCAATTTGCTCAGGGACGACTCCACAGACGGGTCGCACGTGGGACATAACCTTTGCGACAGCGAGAACTCAAAGCTTAAAACCTGCAAAATTTCACGGCCAAAGGCCCTGCTAGCGGAGACGCAATTCCCCAAGATGTACGGGGAGCTGCGTGATGCCAGCCGCCTGCCTGCAGCACGGCTGCAGCCCTTGCCACACCACGCACGCCCGGTCTGCGGGTTTGCTTCAGTGCCTGCTCCTGGCCCTGCTGCCAGTGACACTTGCAATTTTCACAGTAAAATTAATGTTTTCTAAAAGAAATTTTTGTTTACTCCAATGCTAATTTTACGCACCATCACCCTCCCTCCCCTCAACCATGCAAGCGCACAGATTGTGTCTTCAAATACATCAGACAATCCTTCAATTAGAAAGGGCTGATAGTCCGGGCTGATTATGCTGAGATTTCAACCTGCAAATGCAGGTAGTGTTTCTCACCTGCAACACCGTGGCATCCGCTGCGGTGCATCCACGCTATCGCTCGCCCAGGGGGACCAACACCCAGCAGAGAGATCCAATTACCTGGAGAACCTACATACCGCACTAACGAGGAGTGCCAAATACAATTTGCACCCTCCGGCTGATCGGGGTTTGCAGCCGTCTAACTGAGATCCATATTTGCCTTAAAAGGGAGTGGCTCGGCCCTGCATTGCTCCAGCCGGCAGCGAAAGATCATGACGGTTTTAAGCAGCCCCAGCCTCCGTCAAGGAATTGCAGCTGGGTCCGGAAGGCGCTGCTGCGAGCGGCAGCCTTGCAGGCAGCAGCGCTGCGGCGTGCCGCGCGCCCGGCGCCCGGCGCTAGGCTTCATAAATAACCCGGAGGGCACGGGCTCCGCCGCCGGCTTGGAAAGGACCCAGAATCTCGCCAAAAAAACCCGAAATCACAGCCTCCGACCCGAGCGGGGGCCGGCTGACGCCTCCCCTGCGCCGCAGGAGCGCCCGGGACCTTCCCGGCTCCTTCCGATGGGGGTTATTCCTCGCCTGCCGCTTCCTGCGGGCGAGCGGCGGTCTGCGGGGACCCTCCGCCCGGGGGGCAGCCGGGGGGGCCACGAAGCCGGGCACCTGCCAGCGAGGTGCCGGTGTGCCGGGGAGTGCTGCCAGGAGGGAAACGGCTGGGGAGAAGGGAGAGCGTCACACTGTCCATCCCGCCAGCTCTAAATAAATAAAAATACTCTCTTATAGGTAGCGTGAAAGCAGAGAAACGATAAACCCAGCAGGGGAGAGCCCAGGGGCTGAACGGGAGCGAAGCCAAGCCTGGGCTGAGACCCCCCAGCCCGGTTTTACGGCGGGTCTGGAGAAGGGGAGGAGCGGGGACGGCTCCCAGGCGAGGCCGGCTCTGCTGCGGCCCGGGCGAGGGTCCGCGGCCCCCCCGGGCCTGGGGCCGCCGGGCGACTAGGCCCCGCTGCGGCCGGCGGCGGCGGGGGAAGCACAGGAAGTTGGACGGCTGGAAAGGGAAAAAGCCACCCGAGGCGGGGAGCGGGCTCGCTGCGGCCACTCAAATCCGGAAAAAAACCCGAAAAACAGGGGGGAAAAAAAGCGAAAATAAAAAGGGATGCGCATCCCCCCCCCCCCGCCCCATCCGCTCCCGGCTGGGGGGGAACGCGGGGTCCCCCCCCACCCCCCGGGGGTATTTTTGGTGTCAAACCCGTCGTCCCCCGACCCACACGTCGAGGGGGCGCCGTGGGGCGGGGTGCGGGGTGTGGGGGGGTCGGGGGGGACCCGGCGGGCTGCCCCCCCCGCCGCCGGCGGCACCTACCTGTCGAGGGCCGTCTGGGGAGGCCTCACGCTCATGGTTCCTGCGGCGACCCCCGGCGTGTCCCCGAGGCGGGGGGGGCCGCCCCCCCCTCTTCGAAGCACCCCCCCCAAGAAAAAAAAATTAAAAATAAAATAATTAAAACCTTCCCCCCCCCCTCC
>PTFA01000356.1:626607-651824 GCA_003342895.1 Casuarius casuarius
CGGCGGCCTGCGGGCGCGGCCCGGTTGTGGGGGGACCCGCAGGCCCGGCTTGGTGTGGGGGGACCTACAGACACAGCCCGGCTGTGGGGGACCTACCCGTGACCTGGCTGTGGGGGGACCTATAGACACAGCCTGGGTATGGGGGGACCCACCTGTGACGTGGCTGTGGGGGGACCTATAGATGCAGTCTAGGTATGGGGGGACCTGTAGACACAGCCCAGCTATGGGGGGACCCACACACAGCCCAGATGTGGGGGGACATATAGACACAGTCCAGCTATGGGGGGACCTACACACAGCCCAGGTATGAGGGGACCTATAGACACAGCCCAGGTATGGGGGAACCCATACGCAGCCCAGATGTGGGGGGACATATAGACACAGCCCAGGTATGGAGGGACCCACACGCAGCCCAGATATGGGGGGTGTGTAGACACAGACCGGCTATGGGGGGACCCACACACAACCCAGGTATGGGGGATTGTATAGACGCAGTCCAGGTACGGGGGGACCCACACACAACCTGTCTGTGGGGGGACATACAGACACAATCTGGGTATGGGGGGACCTATAGACACAGCCTGGGTAAGGGGGTGCCCCCATGTAGCTCAGCTGTGGGGGGACCTATAGACACAGCCCAGGTATGGGGGGACCCACCCACAGCCCAGTTTTGGGGGGACGTATAGACTCAGTCCAGGTATGGGGGGACCCACACACAGTATGGGTATGGGGGACATATAGACCCAGCCTGGGGACAGGGGGATGTACAGACACAGCCCAGCTGTGGGGCACCCACAGCCCCAATCCTGTTATGGGGAGACCCACACACGACCCAGGTATGGGGGTACCTATAGGCACAGCTTGGCCATGGGGTGACCTATGGGCACGGCCTGGGTGAGGGGGTGCCACACACAGCCTGGGCATGGGGGACCCCACACACACACAACCTGGCTGTGGGGGGACATATAGACACAATCTGGGTATGGGAGGATGTATAGACGCAGCCTGGGTAAGGGGGTAGCCCCGTACAGCTGGGTTTGGGGTGATGCACATACGGCATGGCTGTGGGGGAGTGTATAGACACAGCCCAGCTGTGGGGAGACCTATAGAAACGGTCCAGGTATGGGGGAATGTATAGACACAGCCCAGCTGTGGGGAGACCCACAGGCACTGCCTGCGTGTGGGGGAACATATAGATAGGGCCCTGGGTAAGGGGGCGCCCATATACAGCCTGGTTGTGGGGGGACATATAGACAAAATGCGGGTATGGGGGGACGTATAGACACAGCTTGGCTGTGGGGAGGCCCAGCTGTGGGGGGGACCCACAGACCCAGTGTGGTTATGGGGGGATGTATAGACACAGTTCAGGTAGGAGGGGACCCAACATACAGCCCAGTTGTGGGGGGATGTATAGATCCAGCCTGGGGAAAGGGGGACGTACAGATACAGCCCTGCTGTGGGGCACCCACAGCCCCAGTGCTGTTATGGGGGGACCCACACACGACCGGGGTATGGGGGGACCCACAGACACAGCCTGGCTATGGGGGGGGCCACATGCAGCCTGGCTATGGAGGGACCTATAGACACAGCCTGGCTATGGGGCACCCAGGCAGCCCAGCCATAGGGGCAGCCACACGTACAGCCCGGGCTTGGGGGCCCCTATAGCCACAGCGGCTTGGGGGGCCCTGGCTTCCTCCTCGGGCTCCCGCTGCCGCCGGGGGGGACGCGGGCCCCACGTCGCCCCGCTCCCCAGCCCGCCCCGCGCATTGCCGGCACGCAGGCGGAAAAACGAAAACGAAAACGAGCTCAGGCCCCTTTTCCGGGCATCCCAGCGAGCCACCGCCAGCTCCCGCCTCCCCTCCCTGCTCCCGCCCAAGCCCTGCCCGGGGCGGGCGGGGAGGCAAATCCTGCTTTCCTCAAAGAGCGGCGCATTTGCACACTTGCACATTTGCATGTTTGCACATTTGCACACTTGCACATTTGCACATTTGCACGCCTGAGTGGCGCCACGCTACACACACCTCTGCTCGGGGCTCCTCGCTTTTATTCTCGGCCCCCGCAGCGGCTTGGGAAGGGGCCGGGGGTGCTGGGGCGCCCCAGGAGCGGAGCCCCCCCCCCCGCACTAGGGGGGCTGCAGGGACCAGCCGGGCAGCCGGGGGGGCCCGACAGGCCAGGCCGGGTGCCAGCCGCCGGCCCCGCAGCCCCCCGGCAGCCCCCCGTGGTTGCCCCCCGTCGCCGGCCGGGGTTTCGCCCCACGGCAGCTCTCCGCCGAGGCCGCGCCGGGCCGGCCCTCCTCTTCCTCGCCTTCCTCCCGGGGCCGCGGCTTGGGGGCGCCGGGTGGGAAGCCGGGGCGCAGGACGAAGGCCGCCGATGCGGGGAGCCCGCCGGGGGGGCCGAGGGCCGGCAGCGGCCAGGGGAAGGCGGCCGGGAGGCCCGGGAGGCCGCTGGGCAGCAGGAGACTGCGGCACCGAGCCCTGGGAGCAGGAGAGAGCCAGGAGCGCCGGGAGCCGGGTCCCGTAGTGATGCACCCCGGCACCCAGGGGTGCTGCCACGGCGCCCCGGGCTGCACCCGGCCTGTTCCCCTCGGCTCCCGCACGCTCCGGCGCCGGGCGCCCCGGCCTCCTCCCAGCTGCAGCCGCTGGGTGCTGCTGTGGGACCGGCGACGGAGCAGCTCCGGCTCCCCGGGCCCTGCCGGCCTGTGCCGGGGGGCTGAGCCCCATGGCGTCCCGCGCCGGCACCCTGCACCCCGCATCGCGCCTGCACCCCCCCCGCGGTGCCCGCTCGCCCGCGGTGCCCGTGCATGCAAGAGCGTGCATGGAGCTGGGCAGTGCATGCAAGAGCGTGCATGGAGCTGGGCAGTGCATGCAGACCCCGGTGCATGCCTGCACCCCCCCCCGCTGGGGGGTCACCGTCAGAGCCCCACGGGGTCCCCACGCGTGGGGCCAGCACTTACGGGTGCCGCCGGCCGCCTCTGCGTCCCCCGCGTCCCCCAGCTCCAGCCGCAGCCCCCGGGGCCAGGCGGGCGGCTCGGCTGGCGCTGCGCGGCTCAGCAGCGCGCGGTGCTGCAGGAGCTGCGGAGAGGAGGGGGCAGGTGGCAGCGCAGAGTGGGGGCTGCCCCGGACCCCCGGGTCCCCCCCCTCCAGCGGCTACCTCGCTCGGCAGCCCGGGGGCCGCCGGCCAGGGCCCCCACGGCACGGGGCAGCAGACGGGGACGAGCGTGCTGAGGTCGAACGCGTAGGTGAAGCGCTTGCCCTTGCTCTTGTGCAGGATGCGCTTGCTGTAGTAGTACCTGGGGGGGGGCAAGGAGAGGGGGAGGTTTGCATGTGGAAAAGGGGTGAAATCCCCCCCACGAGGGCTGGGAGCCGTGGGACGAGGGCCCCCCCGGCCCCGCCGGCACCTGAGCGCCCGGCTCAGCTTGTCGTAGTTCATGCGGGGCTTGCCCTTGCGCCGGCCCCACAGCCGCGCCACCGCCGCCGGGTCCCGGAGCACGAACTCGCCGCGCTCGCCCCGCTGCCAGGCGATGACGTGGCCAAACTCGTCCCGCTGCAGCAGCTCCAGGAGGAAGCGCCAGAGCGGGGTCTGCGCCCCGGCGGGCGACGCCGGCCCTGCGGGCGAGCGGGGTGCTCAGCGCAGCGCGGGGCGCTCGGCCGGGGCTGCCCGCGCCGCGGCCCGCTGGGCGCTCACCTGGGACCCCGCGGGAGCCGGGCAGGGCGGGCGCCGCGGCGGGCACGCAGCCCCGCTGCATCCCGCGGCCCTGCGGAGGCGGAGGGGGCCGGAGCCACCGGGAGCACCCAGTGTCCGAAGGGATGCACCCAGTATCTGGGAAGATGCACCCAGTGCCTGGGAGGATGCACTCAGTGCCTGGGGGGATGCACCCACTTCCCAGGGGGATGCACCCACTTCCCGGGGGGATGCACCCAGTGCCCAGGGGGAAGCACCCAGTGCCCAGAGGGATGCACCCAGTATCTGGGAAGATGCACCCAGTGCCTGGGGGGATGCACCCACTTCCCAGGGGGATGCACCCAGTGCCCAGGGGGATGCACCCAGTGCCCGGAGGGATGCACCCAGTGCCCGGGGCGATGCGGTGCTGCTGCGGGGCCTCCCCAGCCCAGCCGCACAGACCGCTCCGCTGTCCCTCACGGGGACGGTTGCATCCTGGCTCCCAGGGGTGTCCGGCACGGCAGCCTGCAGGGAGGGGACAGGGGACAGCGGGACACCCCAGCGGCACTGCTGGCTCTCGCGGCGCTTTCCTTTCTTCTTCTCCCGGTGGAAATCCTGGCTAAAACCTGCGCTGGTGGTCCAGGCTTTCCTCTGCAACGACCGCGTGTGCACGTGCGGGTGAGCCTGTGCCGCCGGGGCCCGCGTGCTCCGAGCCTGCGCTCCCGGCCGGCGGTGCCCTTCCCGGCGGTGCCCTTCCCGGCGGCGGTGCCGGCCCCGGCCCATGGCGGCTGGTCACTCCAGGAGAGGGATCGCTGGAGCAGAGAGAGCCTGGAAAACAAACCGCCTCCCTCTGCCGAGCCCAGGGTCTCCCGTGGGCAGCGAGCAGCGATTCCCCGTCTGAGATGTGAAATTTTTCCCTCTCCCCAAAATGCGGTTAATTAAGGAAAATGACCCCCCCCGCTCCCAGTTCGCGGGACCCTCGTCTCTGCTCACGAGTCGCCGTTTCTCCTCTCCTCCCGGAGCGCCCAGACGTTCCCGCATCCCGGAGACACCCCAGACCCGCCGGCCCCGGCCGCTTCCCCGGCCCGGAGCAGCCCCGGAGGCGGCCGGAGCCCCGGCCTGTCCGCACTCACCTGCGACCTCCTCCGGGAATTTTATCCCACCTGGGAATGATTGTGCACGGACGGGGCCGGGTGAGAGCAACCGTCTGAGGGTCTTAGGGAGAATCACGCTGATATATAAAGGAAGGGGAAGGGTTAAGCGTAAATCTTCTTACCCCCCCCCCCGGCAGGGAATAGAGGGAGAGAGAAAGCGCTGGAAAGAGGAAGCGGGAGAGCGGGGCCGGGAGGTTTGGGGTTTTCCTGCGGCAGGTCCCCGGCACGGCTCTGCCCCGGCCCCGCGCGCCGGCAGGGACCGCGGTGACGCCAAGGCCAATGCGCGCGGCGGGGGCCAGCGAGGTGCCCCCGGCCCGGCCCGGCCCGGCCCGGCGTGCGGCATCGCGTGGGAAAAATCACAGCGAGGCCCAGCTAAAAGGGTCACTTCCGAAAAATGGGTTATTTAACGTCCCTCTCTGTCCCCGTCTCCCACGCACCTCGTCCCCGCGTCCCCCGCGGAAGGAGGGGGAATCGCCGCCCGCCGCCCGGGCTGGCACCCAAAGCAGCCCCGGACAACGCCGAAAGCGGCTTTCCAGGAAAAAACATCGTGAAAACTGGCTCTGAAAACAAAAAAAGCCCAACCGGGAGTGGAAAGCACCTAAAGACAAAAGAAGCTGGAGAAGCGAAGTGGCTGGAAAGGATGGATGGGGCGCGAGAAGCCGGAGCGGCGCGATGGATGCGCCCGTCGGCGTGGAGGGGAAGCCGGTTTGGGCCGCGGGAGGGAAAATGCCGGGAAAACCACGCCCCGTGTGGGTTTATTTCCACGGGATTTGCAATTGGGTGAAAAACGGGGGAAAGCCGGGATGGGAGCAGGGGAAATGCCGCAGCGGGAGAGCAAAACCCAGCGCGCCGCCGCTCCGGGGCTGCTCACTGCGCCCGTCCTTCCTCTCCCGGCCCGGGGAGACACGTTGCTGCCCCGGGGGGGGGGTTTCGCCTGATCGGGGCCAGGCAAACACGGCCGTCTCTCCAGGGTGAGATTTGGCCGGATTCCTCCCCTTTATCTCTCCCAAATCCCGCTCCAATCTCCTTAGCCAGCCCGCCCGGGGCATCACCGCGCCGAGCCCGCAGGGGTGAAGGGCCTGTTTGTTTAAAAGCAGTTAATGCTATTAAAACAAGCGGATTAGGGGCCATCGGAACAGCCAGGAGCCTCGGGGAGCCGAGTGGGGCTCCATCCCGGACCCGTCCCTGTCCCCCGTCCCCGTCCCAGCCTCAGCTCCAGCGCTCGCCGCTGTTTTCCCTCCTTCCCTCCCTCTCCCGTGTGCGGCCGCCTCGTCCGCTCCCTCGGGCCGCGGTTTTTAAAAGGGAGGCCGCCTGCACCCTGCTCGTCCCTTCCCTGGCTCCCGGCCGGTGCCCAGAGCGTGGTCCCCGCGCGCATCCCGGGCCTCGGCAGGGAGCGGGGTCCAGCAGGGCGATGCCGGTGCCGGGGCCCTGCTCCGTGTGGCATCCCGCGGCACGGACCAGGCACCGCGCTCGCAGAGCCCTCGCCCACCGCGGAGCCACCGCCTCGATCGAGCCGCCTCCAAAGGGGAAAACCCGGCCCCAGATCCGCAGGGAGCGCCGGGGCGGCCACATCCCTGTGGGGTAACGCGGACCTGCTCCAGCGCTGGATGTCGGCGCCTGCAAGGGCAGGAAAGGCTCTTCCTCCTCCTCCTCCTCCTCCTCCTCATGCCCCCCAAGCCCTTTCGCACCGGTCCCTCCCGGCGCAGCGGCTGGGCCCCGCAGGGACCCTCCGGTTGCACCGAGCCCGAAAGGGCCGGGAAGGTGCCGGGACGGGGCTGCACCGGGGCCTCGAGGCCTCTGCAAAACCCTGGGGGTGGGTTTTGCAGAGGCCGCGCACGTGGGCACGGGGAGGTGCCGGGGAGCGCGAGACACATGCGAGCCGGCGCCGGGGAGCCGCGGCGGCAGCCGGGCGTGGGAGCGGCCGCGGGGCCGGGGCAGCCAGGCCGGCACGTGCGCCCGCCCGGGCAGGAGCGACGTCGCGCCGAGCTGCCCGGGTTCATCCCACCGGCAGCGAGAGAAGGCGAGTGAGCCTCAGAGCCGGGCGTAGAGCCTCCCGACCGCCGCACCGCCGCAGCCTCCTAAACGCCCAGGGGTTTCTCTGCTCCCACGTTTGGGTGGAGGTAAAGGGGGATCCAAAGCACCGGTGCTGCTCCCACGTTCGCTGTTACACCCAAACGGGAACATCCGCACAAAAGCAAGCTGGGAATAGGGGTGAACGTGCAAAGCCTGGGTGCAGAGGGGAGCCCCAAACCCCGGCGGCTGGAGAAGGTGCAAAGGAACGGCGAGAAACTCCTGCAATCGCTCCTTTGCAATGCTCCGGTTTATCCGCACCGCGCTGGAGCCGATGGGATGCACTTGCACCCCGGCCGGGAAGAAGGAGCTGAGCCCCGGAGCCGCCGCGTGCACCTCGGCCCGGCTCCTGCCGGGATGCAGCCGCTGCAGCGGGACGCGCACCCGCCTCCCGGCCCTGGGAGCGCCGCCGGAGCCAGGCGGAGGCTCCCGGCAGCGCGGAGCCGTTGGGGCGGGCAGGCGTCCCGCGGGCGTAGCCGGCCCCGCCGCTGCCCACCCATTGCGACAGCGGCAGCCGCGGCGCCAGGGCCCCGGGCGCCGCACGCTTTGCCTAGCAAAGCACCGCCCGGGCTCCCGCGCCTTGTTTTCCCTTTTTTTTTTTCTCCTCCTTCTCCTCCCCTTAATTGGGAATAACAGCCCGGCCAACTCGTGCTCTGTTCAGACTTGAACGGCTCCGCAGAGGAGCCGAGCTCGCCGGGAGGAGCAGGGCTCCCCGGGGCCGATCGCGAGCAGCCTGTGCGCCGCCGCGTCCCCCCTCCTGGGCCGAGCGCGCTGGGGTCGACGTGTCGCCTCTTGCCGGTTAATTCCCCCTCTCTGCCCACCTCCACCAGAAAATGATAAAAGGGAGAAATTAGGAAGGAAAAGGGGGAGCCCAGGCTGGCAGAGGGGTGCCGGGACGAGGGCCGGGAGCTGGCACGTGCCGCACTCCCGTCGCTGCAGCCCCTTCACGTCCCGTTAGCGGCAATGAAAGGTGACAGCGGCGGATCGATAGCAATCGCGGCGACGGGCTCCACCTAATAAACCCATTTCGCTCCCATTTCGGCGCACCCCATCCCCGTCCTGGGCTGCCCAGGCCGACCGCGGCCCCGCGGGAAACAGGCTGGGAATGCCTGGCTCCGGGGGCATCGTGCCGCGGTGCCGCTGGGATTGCCGTGGCAGGAACGGGGCTGGGGGTGGTTTTAATTGCCCGGCACAAAAGCGGTTGCAGAGGAGGCCGGGATTAGGCGCGAGAGGCTCGGGGGGTTGTCGCACCCCCAAAAGCGGGCTGCTCCCGCCGTCCCGGGAGCGCTGCCGGCCCGGGCTGGGGCAGAGGCCCAGGAAAGCCCCCGTCCCCGGCAGCGCTGCCCCTCCGCGGGCACGGGGAGAAGAACCAGTTTTCTCCCAAAAGAGGAGAAAAGGCGCCGGGCGCGGGGAGGGGAAGCCCCGGCAGGGCTGCCGGGCGTGCGGCGGCTCGCTCCGCGGCGCGGGGCCACCCGGGCGTGCAGATGTCCTGACTCACGGCGCCGAGACCTCCCACGCGTCCGGCTGCGCCGAGGATCCCCCTCCCCGGCCGAGCCCGGCATCCAGGCGGCTTTCCTCGCCCAGGCTTCGGAAAGCCCCACGGTGATTTCCCGCCCGCGGTGCCGGGCCTGCCGCGATCCTGCCTCTCCGCGCGACGCCCCGGGGGGATGCACAGCCGAGGCAGGGGGTCCAGTCGCTCGCTGGTCCCTGGCCCTGCAGCACTCCCGCGATGCTCGGATGGTCTCGGCATCCCTCAGCCGCCGGCACCGGCTCTGCTGGGGCAGCAGCAGCACGGGGGCCCTCGCCCGGCCTCGGAGTTGCCCCATTCCCGATGCATTTTTGCCTTTAGCATCAGGTGAATGAGGCCACCTGCAAGCAAGAATGTGACCATCGTGGACAGCATCGGTCCTGGGCAACGCGGGGCAAGTTGGCAACGGGGAGGCCTCGACCGAGCATGGAGCAGCCCTCCGCCAGCTTCGAGGGGAAGGGGAAAAGCCTGCAGGATTTTTTTCAATCCATTCTGCTTTCCTGGCCGCGGCTGCCTCCGAGGGAGCCGATTCACCCCTGCGGCTTTCCGCTGCAGCCAGCGCGGCTCGTCCTGGCTGTGTCCCGCCGGCGCCGCGAGCCAAGCTGCAAACGGCCCCACGCGGGGAGAAATGGGGAAAACCAAGCGATTTTGGGTGCGTTTGGGCAGCCGCCGTCTCCCCGCTGGCCGAAGCCAGCGGCCGCTGCGGCTCTCCGCACCGGCCCCCCTGGGCGCCTCTCCGAAGGGGGGGACGAAGAGCCCGGCGCGCGGGAAGATAACGCAGCGTCCAAATGAGACCCGAGATAAAGCAATTACCCGGTCGATACGGGTGAAATGGAGCGATCTGACAGATCGATAGCCCCGTCCTCCCCCGCCGCCGGGCGGAGGGTGCGAACGGCAGCGGCTCCGGGGCGAGAGCACCCAAGGACGCTCAGGGCTCCCCTCGGTCCCCGGGGGGGATGAAAATCCCCGTTTTTCCTCCCCACTCGCCCCGGCCTTGCTCCTGGGGGTGGGATGAGAACAGGGAGCCCCAATTCACAGGTTCCCCCCCCTCCCCCAAAACACCCTCCATCTCCAGGGGATGCATCAGCACAATTTTGCATCGTTAAACCTCTGCTTTCAGCCAACCTGGCTCCGCTTACGGAGGGGAAAAAGAAGGGAGGGAAGGCGGAAAGACGCGGAGGGGCTTTCCCAGCGCCCGAGGCTCCAAACTGCGGCTTCTGGCTGCACTGGTGTTGGGGAAGGAGGGGGGGTGCCGGGCCGGGAGGGCTCCCCGCTGCCCCGCGCTGAGCTCGGGGAGGGCGAGCAGCCTCCTGCTCTGCTCTGCCATCAGCTCCCGGCTCCCAGAAAGAGCCGCTTTGGAAAACTGCCGCTTGGATTTTACTGGAAATTTCTCAAGATTAAGCCTCGGTTTTCCCGTTTGGGCCCAAAGCTGCCTTTATTTTCCCTGGAAAGCAGACAGCGTTGTTACGGCAGTGTGGGTTAGCTGAAAAAGGGCTTCTCTGCAATCAAAAAAAAGTTGGAAAAGCCTCTGCAACACTGCGTATTTTTTTCCATCGTTTTCGTAGCTGTTTTCTTTTAGGGGAAGAGTTTCACCCTGCGTCTCCCCGCAGCGGGGAGGCCTCGGGCGCTCGCCGTCTCGCAGCTCCCGCGCGAGCTCGGTGCCTCCTCGGGCAGCAGGACTGAGCTCGGGCTCCCGCGTGCCGAGGAAGGCGCCGAGGAGCCGCGTCGCCCGCGACCGCGACAGCTCAGACGAGCGGGGAGGCGAAATGCGGCTCCGGCACCGCTCCAGGTTTGCCTGCGTTTGGATGGGAAAACCCTGTTTCCTCCCCTCACCTTTGTTTGCCAGCTGGGTTTCGACGCGTGGAAATACTTTCCATCTCGGACCTTGTGAAACCAACACGTAAATAAAAATATTTGGCCAAGGGAGACTCAAAATATACAAGCAAGCATTTTGCAAACTTCCAAACAAGACCAGGTGTTGGGGAAAGTTATTAAACAACGAGACCAGCTGCTGGCACAGAAAGCCCTGAAAAGCTCCCAGATGCCCCCAAAAAGGCAAGGTGCCCGGCACCGAGCAGCCCGGCACCGAGCAGGCTGCAGCCCGTGCAACGGCGCAGCGCAGCCGAGGCGCCCGCCGCCCCGCGCGGCTCATTTGCAGCTGATAGGGCTGCAAACATTAGCAGGGCTGAAAGTATTAATTAATAAATTAAAAAAAAAAAGTTGAGGATTAGCTATCAGACCTTAGCACATGTGTCCTTGGAATTAATGCGTGTTTAATTAAATATATAGTTCTTATTAGATTAATTGTGCATTTGAGGCAGGGAATGGAAAAGCCTCTGCCAGCCAGCTCTGATCCCTCTGCGCGCACGTCGGCGGCGCAGACCAAAAACCCAAGGCGAGCGCTGCCGCCGCTCGGGACGCGGCAAAGAGGGCTGGAAACGGGACCGCGGCGCAGTGGTGCCAGGAGCTCCATCCTCTAATCCCCTCCTGACACAGATCCTCCCGCGCTCGGGAAGGAGCCCGGCTCCTCGTGCACGTCCCCCTCCCCGCAAGCCCCTTTCCACCGTGGAAACGCTAAAAAAACCAAGGCACCTTTGGCAAAAGGCCTGGTCACCAGGCGAGAGCGCCGAGCTGATTTCAGGGTGTGGATTTAAGCCAGTTTTAGCTGAATCGAGTTCAAAACTGACTTGGCAGCGGTGCAGCTCACGAGCCGCTGCTGTGCAGCAGGGATGGGCTCGCCGGTCCCACGCGCTCCCCTGGCCCGGCGCCGCTCCGGGAGGGTCCGTCGGCCCGGCCAGCGCGGTGCCAGCGCCGCCAAGCACCCAGGTGCTGCTGCAGCTTGGACTTGGGGCGCTTCCACCGTGCCAACACCAAAGGGTTTAAAAATAGGTTAATCCCCGGCCTGACGAGGTGTGTCCGTCCCAGCGGCACGCGGGAGGCTCCCGCGTGGCAGACACTTAACGGAGTGGCTAATCACGGTCATGTTAGTGGAAATATTAATCCTGACAGTGATAAATGGCCGTGAGCCACCAGCAAACCAGCCCCTCCTTTTTCCTCGGGTGCGCTGCTCCTCGGGAGAGCCAGCGCCGCCGCATCCCGAAGCCGAGGTGGCACCGGCTGGCGCCTCCCGGGCTCGCGCCCCTCGGCAAAGCTCTGCCCTCTGCCACCCCGGAAAGCATCCTCCGCCGGGCCGTCTCCCATCCCGAGCGACCGGCAGCTCCAACGACCGCGGATGGCTTTTCCCCGGCTGCAAGTGCACCGGGACCGTCCCCTTCCCGTTGCACCAAACCGGGAAGGAGCCTCCCGTTGGCACCTCCCGTCTCCGAGCCACCAAGCCCAACACGTCGGGGCGGTTATTTGGGGAAGGAAACCTCGCTTGGCCAGGTCCGGCCGGCTGGGGAAAGCGAGTTTTCTCGAGAACGAACCCCGTGGCGGAGTTACGAGGAAATGTGGAAGCACGTTACCATCGGCTCCAAGATGCAGAAACACTCACAGCCGGTCATGCCGCATTTTCCAACACACAAGCCGCTCGACTTGGTCTCTAACAGACCATTAACCACTGCTATCCCGGCTCTAAGTTACTGACACTGGAGAAAGGTTATAGCGTGGCTGCTAAAGACGAGTCTCAACAGTTGCGGCAGGAGCAATTCAGGAGCCTAGAGTTGGGAGGAAAAAAAAAGCAACAAAAAAACCTCACAGATCCAAAGGAGCGCGACCACCGAGAGACTCAGACCACCGGGACCCCTCTCGAGACGAGGTCTCTCGGCAGGGCAGGACTAGGAGAACGGGCAACGCGTTCAGGGTGCCCTCTGATGAAGGACAAGCATTGGGACAATACGGGGGCTTTTTAAGCTATTTGAAGTGCTGCATTTCCATGGAGATAAGAAATGGCAGCATTAATTACCTTGAAAAAAAGGTGCGCACCAGTGTGACACGAGGCAAGCAGGAGGAATTGCAGTCCCAGGGATGGAAGTGGTTGGTTTACACGGATGCGTATGCGGTTACAGGAAAAAGCAAGCAGCCCGTCCCTGCCAGTCAGCTGCGAAGGAGGAAACCCTCATCTCCAAACACGAGAAAAAGTGGCTGAGAAACCACACGCACACCACGACTTGAAAGTGCAGAACTCAGAAATCAGCTTTCGGTTCAGACACGAGCCTGGGAGCCAGCACACCTGGGCGCTACGCTGGGCTTCGCGAGCGGCTCTCCGTGCCACCAACTTCCCCCTTCGCATCTCAGTTTCGCCACCCCTCAAAATGGGAAAGACTCACCTCCTCGGGCAAGGCCCGTTTCCTCCCCGAGCCGCGATTGCGACACGCCGAGGACGGCGTGCGAACCTCCCGAGGAAACAGGTACTAGAGGAGAGCCGAGAGTGTTTTGATCTTGTGGTCGAGACACTAACCTCAGCAGATCTGGATTCGCTTCTCGATTCTAGGAAAGACTTAGAGAGATTCTGGTCAAGTAACTTAATCTGCGTCTCGGTTCCCCGGCTGGGACGGAGGGTAATTCCCCGCTTCCCAGCACGCTGCGACTGCGCCCATCTGCACGAGTGACGCGGGGCGACGTCACGGCAGCGAGGACCACGCAGGTAAACAGCCCAAAAACCAAGCTAAAAGCATATATGCTTATTTAAAAGGTTTATTTAACTTTTTAATTTGAGGTAAAATACTTTTTTTTCTTTCAACTTCCATAACAAAATACAGAGCTATCAGATACCCCTGGAAAAAATATGTATATTATACATATATTTCTATAACATTACATCATATATATATAATATATATATGCAAACTTTTTTTGAAGACTTTATAGAAAGTGGAACGTCTAAAGGCACTGCACAATGGAGTATTTAAAGACTACTTTACATTTTTATGTACATATACACACACACTTTTAATCCTGCTTTCAATGGACAGACAGCTCAAGCCAACAAATTCGTTGCTCTTATGTGTATGCATCCATACTAATCCCTGCTGAATCAATTCTAATAAAGTCAAAGAACATGCCTCATGAAAAGTGATTTTTTTTAAAAAAATTTCTATTGGTAAATACTTTCTCCTTAAAAACACTCTAAAATCGAACTTTTTTTAAACAATCTGATTACGAGTATCTCAAACCAAAAGAAGAAATTCGTTTTTAAACCCACCAGGATCCATAAGAAAAAAAAAAAAGGAAAAAAGGTTACTTTAAAAACAAAAACATAATTATGGAATAAATAAAAACAAGGGACAACCAAGCAATGGGTTTAACCTCCCGTAGGTGAAGACGGTGGCGCGATCTGCCACCACGGTTAATGCTTCTAGAGAGGGGCTTTTCTTGCTCTTCACCCACGGTCACGGGAAGACGAGATCCCCCACGCGCAGCGGGACACGAGCAGCCGCACAGGTCTCCCGGTCAGGACAGTCCTGCCGAATCCTCGTCCACGGGACGGGCACAGGTTGGAAGGGAGAGGGAGAAATCGGATCGTTTTTAACTCTGGAGCGTTTCAAGTCTCAGGGCCCAGCAATTTTGCAAGACCTGGTTGCCATTATGGGTAGATGTGTGGCTAATCTTCCCTGCCCTGTGTTGATCTTTTTCCCCCAGAAACCTTGGATTGCAGCTGGTTGTCCGATTAAAGTCTCTTTCCTACAGATTCTCTATGACTAAACAAAGCAAAAATGGTTTAAACATTAACATGCTCTTGATTAATTAATACAGGTGGACGTTGAGATTTCAACCATTTAAACTTTACAAGTTTAAATATTTTGGCACATTGGAATATATATATTTTTATTTAAAATGTATTTATAAGCTTCCTCCTCTGAAGCTGCTGCTAGGCAATGTGAAGTCTGGGCAGGAGGAGCCCCTGCCTTTGCCCAAAGGTGACCCCCTGAGCCAGCGGGGAGGGGGCACCGCGGCCCGAGGGAGCCTCGCCGCCCTCCTCCGAAGCGGAGGGCATCACCCGGAGTCGGACGTACCCAGCGGTCACCGGTCCGTTGTCCTGAGAACCTGAGTCCTTTTTCCCTGAACTTGGAGCTCCCAGTTTGCAGTGCAATGGCTATGAAGAAACCCCCGGCCCAAAAACCGATCGCGAACTTTTAAAGCCAAACGACAGTTCCACGTAGTCAACTTTTTTCCTTAAAGAAGTGCGAAAAGGGCGACTTGTACCCCCCTCCCCCAAACGGAAGCAGCATCCACGACTCCGGCACTTGGGCACGATGGGGGTGACGATATGCATTACTGATCTGAAAGGCCTCATGTTTCTAATTCCTGAGTTCACACTGACATCTGCCGGCCCTCTCTCTGGGGAAGGGTGGTCCAGAACGAGGGGCTCCTTCCCCCCCTTTTCCTCTGTGCTTGGCTCCAAATTTGGAGGTAAATCCAGGTGCGAAAAAGGCAGCCCCGCGGGCTGGCGGTTACAGCCAGGGACTGGGAGCTAGGAGGTCTGCAGGTTTTGAGCCCAGCCGAGCGGCAGCTCAGCTCGCGGCTTCGGACAGATCGCTCAACGGGGCAGAGCGGGAACCGCACCGAGGTGCGGACGCTGCAGCTGCGACGGCCTAGCCCGAGCGAGCAGATTGCAACCCCTTCCCCACCCCCCCGTCCAGAACACGGCTCCTGCGTCGCCTCCGGGGCGGCCGTCTCCGAGCAGACCGTCTCCCTAAGAGCCCTCCGCGTGCCAGGTACAGTATTTCGTTTCGGCGGGGCCTGACCGGCGTCTCGACGCGCTGGCCCCGATCTGGCGGGCGAGCTGCCATCTCAGTTGCACAGACAAAAGTTTACATGCCTAATAGCGTATGCAAATAATATTGTGCTCACACACTCCCTGCCCTCTTACAACAGTAACTAAGTCCTCGATTAAAGAAATCTGCCTGCACAAGCTATTCACCTAAAATTGCATGAATAATCAACAACACTGTAGATACAACTCTATCCCTGTGGAGATCAATGCTTTTTTAAGTTCCTTTCAAGGAATTGTTAGAAATTCATCCCTATATAGCGGGAGAGAACCACATTCCTTGGTGTAATCTGGAACCTAAGTTAGTTATTCTAACGAGAAACGCAGCTATGTAGGGAAATAGCAGATTTATAGCAAATACAGCAAGATTTACACAGCAAACTCAAGAGCAGCTGCCAGCGCACAAACTGCTCCCGTTCCCTCCAGTATCAACCCACCCTCTGAAAAACGTCCTTCTGAAGCCCTCCTGCATGTGCTCTGCATCGCTTCGGACACCCGACCTATCCCTCAGCTTCCCCACGACTCGGTACTTCTGCAGCCCCCGCGCTCGGCTCCTCTCAGCACCCTGCCACACGACCAAATCTAACACCGTCTAGAAACCCAACCTTGGCCAAATGCGTCTGGCTCTTATACAAGCTTCTTCTGTCAATAGACCCTGATCACATAAAGTGTACACGTAGTTAAGGCATGAGTCAAAGTGATAGGGGAACCAAACAAAGGAAATAAGATTTAACAAAGCTCCTGTCATTCCTTCTCTATGAACTCACCACAATCATTTCAGTGTTAATCTTCCAATCACTCCCAACTCCACCCATACAATTAGGGAAAAAAACTAGGGTACATTTTAATGCGTATATTAAAGGCATTAGGTTTTTTTTCCCACCCCACTCCCTTCCCTGAAAGATTCTATAATTTGCTCATGGCTTCTGCAGTATTTCAGAAAGGCTGAAAGAACAACTACCACATCTTGAAGCACTACCAAGATCTGCTCGTCAGGAACGCAGCTCGTGCCACTGCTGCTGCTTTTCCAGCAGCATCCCACCTCACCGACGCCAAGGTGACCTTCCGATTTGTGTCTTTCTGCAAGCTATTCCGTTTTGAAGACAGTGCAATGTTCCCTCTCCCCCTGCCCCCCACCCCTCCCCAAATACAGACAGCTTCCGACATTGACAAATGTCACATCTCAAATCGTCAGGAAATCCTCTCCCACCATCACACCAGACTCCATAAGAAAGGAACTAGATGAATTCAGAGATTCCTGCTTCTATAAATACTAGAGCATATATAAAATAGATTATGTCTGGAGTTCCTCAGGCACGATGGAGGCCTCAACCCCTCCGGAGTTCATGCAAGGTCTGAAGCTCGCGCACAAAATGTCAGCTTCCCTCGCCTCTCCTGATCGGAACAAGACAATCGCGTCTCACCTGCAATTCAACAATGAAAACAAAGAACACAAAACCCTAGTCTCTAGAATTATCAAACCATTCTAGCCCCGGCCCCCCACCCTCCCGCCCCCCACGCTCTGCAACCTTGCTACATAAATACACAGATGCTTTCAGTACAAACGGACTGCGAGGCTCTCCCGCGCCTAGGTGTCGGACGCAGCCGTGGCTGTCACAGCCTTGGGTCCTGCCGCGAGGTGCGGGCTGCCCAGCACGCCGTTCCAGTGGACCTTGCCGTTCTGGCGCTCCTCGGGGGCGTCTGCCTGCCGGTCACCATTCCAGCGGCGCTTGAGACGCAGTTTCGGAGGCATCAGGGCATCCTCTCTCTTCTCCTGAGCTCCCAACTCCCCTGCAGACTCTCGGGATGACTTCTCTCCGCTGCCTTCCCCTTGCTCCTGGGATTCTTCAGCCGAGAAGTTGACTTGTGTGGATGCTGATGGCGCTGGGTGCCAGGATGGGGCAGCCGGTCTGGCAAATATAGGCCCTTTCTCCTCTTCCAGGCTGGTGTTGGGCACTGCCATGCTAGAGCCTTCCTCCTTCTCACTTTTTTCTTTTCCTTTCACTGATGGCTCCTCACATTCTGCTTCCTTGTCCATCGAGGGCTCAACCTTGACCCTGGGAGAAGGAGTAGCTAGCTGGGGGGTAGCCGACTCCTCAGCACTTTCCAGTCTCTCTCTGTTTTTGCGCCCGACGGGTGGAGGCTGTAGTTTAATCGGGAACTGGGGCTGCTCCTCATGGGGCATTTGGCACTGTAGTGGTGGAACCATGAGCCCTGGGTAGCGGGGGAAAGTCCGTGGACTCAGATGGTAGTTGAAGACAGAGCAAGCTTGTGAATGCAGGTAGTGTTTCATTTCCTCGGGGTTAAAAGAGAAGCAGCTGCTACCTGTGAAGGGGCTGAGACCCGGCGAGGGGCTGTAGGAGAAAAGGGTGGGAGTCAGGGACAGCGCAGGAGAGATTGGGACGTTTAAGACCCCGCCGCGCCCTGGCAGAGGGGACACAGCAAAGGGACTGTGAGGATCCGGGTAGATTCCGGGCCTCGTGAAGAGAGGAAGCATAATATCTGGCTTGCGCTTCTGGTGATTGACGCTGCCAGCGCCCACTGCATTGCGCGACGTCATGAGATCCACGCCGCGGCGCCAATCCGAGGAGCCGTCCTCCAGCTCCGGCATGTCGGGCTTCCTCTCGCCACTGTCGTTCAAAGCTTCTGGGTTGGATGGGACCAGTGAGCCACCAGAGAAACGACTGGGCTGGGCATCTTCGGTGGGAGAGTGGCTGTCCAGAGGTGGGAAATGGAAGCGGGACGAAGCTGTGGGCACAGGAGGGGCGCTCTGTGGCACGACACCTGAGGCAAGAAGGGGAAAAAAAGGTAGGAGAAAGAGTTAGGAGCCCAGTTGCTTAGGGAGGTAAAATCACAAGCAAAGAGCTTCTTTTTGGGATGCACCTGGAGGCATTTGGAAGCCTAACACAAAAATACCATACGCTATCAACAACACAGCAGACAATTAGATGGGAGGAGCCTTTCCCATCTGCTCCCTTCCCTTGCATAGCTCCAGTCTCTTCTACCCACCTCAAAGCCTTGCCACGGCTGGAGATCAATCCTCCTGCAGCTCCTGGCAGAGCTTTCTCAAACCTCTAGCACCACTGAGCTAACTTCCACTTTTGAATGCCCTCCCCTGAACCCTGCTCTGGTTAAACCAGAAGATGTTCTCAAGGATGGTGTGTTATAAGCACCATTAAGCAATCGAGCTCTAACGTTGCTGGTAAACCTCAGACTCTCAGGATGGAATATAGAAAGTCACTGATTTGGGCTTTTCTGAGAAGACATTTTCTCTCCAACATTTCTGCCAGTAATACTGCTAACTCTTGCTGGCTCCTTTTCCCCAGCCTTTCAAATCAAACTTCCACTGACGTGCCCACAGAGCTGCTTGTCGAGAACTTGCTCTTGCTGTCATTAGCCATATTGAGGCAAATTCTTCCACCTGCTTTCTCACCTCCACAACATGCCAGTTGATTCAGACTCTTTTCGCTTCAAAACCACGCAAGTGAGTCTCAAAAGAAGAAACCTGATTCCAGTGCCCCAAACAGGTTTGATATCCCAACCCCCATCCCAGCCAGAAGGAAAGAAAACAGGTTGTAATTAGACAAGTGCATTCCAGTTCTCCAAACTTCTTTTTTTAAATGCATGCCCCAGAGATAGAAGGGAGTGGCTGCAAACAGGGAAAAGGAACAGCAGTGAGCAATATTGAGCAGGAACTGCCCAGACTTGTTGCTGCAAGTAATTATAGATTCGCAGTGCAGCTTCATACTACATCTTACACCCCCATGCTTTGGCTAAGGGCTCCTGGAGAACACATTTCCTTCTCCCCACTGCCGTAAAGGCAACATGTCCCACACAGGTGAAGCAGAATTCCATTATGAATATTTCATTTCTTCCAGCCCCATCTTTTGGGTTATTGCTTGCTTAGAAGACAATGCCTTTAAAACATATTTGTGCTCTTTCCTGGCTGGAACTCCCCAGGGTGGAGATGGATGCATGGTGGTTGAACTGCCAAGATCTATGAGCAGTCACTGCTGTATGTAGGCACAGAATACATTGGCACTGATGAGAAATACTCTTTCCTACACATAACCTGTTATGCTCGGCTGCTGGGATTTCAGAGACATCATTCAATCCCCACTTCCCCTATTCTCTCCCTTCTCGACAGATCTTCAATGCTCCCCCCAAGGCTTTCTTGAGGAGGTGAGCACTAAGCACACAGTGCTGTGAGAACAGCTGGTTCAGGCCTCTCAATTCACGATTTCTTTGCTGTAGAGAGTTTGCAGCCCAGGCCCTTACTGTAATGACTTCCAGAATTTTTTTTTGATGGGCTTGATTGCCGTTAATTCTCCTCATTGTGTAGCAGCTGTTCAGTTATGTAGACAACCACCACCACAGTTGTAAAAATCTTGCTATGGATGGAGGGGATTTTTTATTTTTCCCTCCATGAAAAGGGATCTTGCAAACAAAGGACCCTCTTCCAGAGAAACCACAGCATTAATGCTGGCTCCAGGACAAATCCAGCATGAACTTGTGCTGCTACCCCTGGCAAGAGACTCAGAGGCCTCTTAGAACAAGCAGGGAACACTTATGTCCCATTCCCAAACTCTTCTCGCTATCCTGAATGTCAGCAGGCAGTTCTGCCGCAGGGAGAATCTAGACATACCTGTGATTTTACTCAAACTCATAAACTAGTTACTACTCTTCTCTGGAAGCTGCTCTGCACTCGCTATTCAATTTCTCTGAACTCCAGATATAATTTGGTTAAAAAAAATTCTTTTTGATATAGAAGGAGCAGAACTGCAGCAAACACAGGGCCTTTGCAGAACAACAGAAGAGAGCCATCTACTACTAAGCTGCAAACTTTTTGATAATGCTCACATGTACGCCTGGCCATACACCTCTAAGCTCTTTGTCAAGAAGAGTCACATTTATATGGCATCGTAAACTTCTGTAGTGCTTTACAAACATGTGAGGCAAGGTTCCTGCAAGAGAACTAAAACCTTCTTATCACAAGGACACCCCCCACCCCAAACAGCAAGGCAAAGCAAACCCACAACACCAATAAAGACAGTCCAACAAGCAAGCTCAAATAGGAAACCAGAATGCCTCGAGTCTCCCCTGAAGACAACCACAGATGCGTCTGTGACAAACTGAGGGAAAGAGCATTCCAGATAAAGCTTTATCACAGCCCAGACATTCCCGCCACATTAGCACCGATTGCCCCGGCAGAGTCTTTCAAGTGTAAGAGATGACTGATAGTGGAATCTGCGGAGACTGCTCAGCCTGTTCTAGCTCCAGCCCCGCACAGAAGCGCAGCGCAGTGCCCACTGACACTCCACACGCTGCAGAAACCCCAAAAGCAGCCCCAACTCCAGACTTACCATTAGGACGAATGTTAATGAATGGATAGTTGGGCATCACCAGTTTGTTGAAATTGAACTTGTAGGTAAACCTTTTGCCTTTTGTCTTGTGAAGAATCCTCTTGTTGTAATAATATCTATTAAAAAAGGTTTAAAAGACCTGTCAAAGCACTCAGCAGTCTGTTTAAGTCTCATTTCTTCTAATGCTATCAACACTCGATGTTTACCAAACCCACTTTTGACATATCCACAAAATGATGTTACTCACAGAACTTCTTCATGAATACAAAAAAATACTAGTTGATCTGGAAGTTTCCAAGCGATAGCCATTCCTTTTATAAGACATTCTTTGTCAGTAGATTTCAAACTATTTTACAGGTCACTGTATTATTTCTTAGAACATAAGGGAAAAGGTGAGATCCTAAAGGGAAGTGAAAGCTGAACAAATGCCCAGACCTGCCTACACATGTTCTCACCCCTGTCCAAACTGGGATTGGTGACATGGGCCGGGGGTCCTGTGCAAGTGTCCCATACTCAGCTGGCGCTATCTCCCTATTTCCGTCTCCACAAGCGCACTGTAGGCAGCTAAACACTGTTGCTTCCTGTTGGCAGTAGCTGTAGTTGTCAATGTTACAGGACCAAGAACGAGAGGGGAAAAATTCATATGACAACCTCTGTTAAGACACAAAACAACCTGAGAAAAGGGAACGTGCATCTGAGGCTTCAGCAGAACAAAACCCAGTGCAACTACACAGCTGGAAAGGGGATATGTGAGGACAGAATTACCTAAATATGCTCACTCTGTTTTTTTCCTTCAATCTTCAAGGCCCAGGATATCTTGACAGACAGTGCAGTGTACAAGGCATCAGACCGGAGCTCAGGAGAGCTGGTTTCTGCCGCAGTCTGTCATGTCCTTGAGCAGGTCACTTCAGTTTCCCCATTAGCACCTTAGGATTCAAAACACTCACTCGCCTTCACAGACAGCTTTGATCAGGGCTAGAGAGAGGAGGCACTCGATAGCCAGCACGGATCCCTAGCCAGCCTCCTTCCTTCACTCTCAGGCCCTTCACAGAGCAAAATGAAAGCTGAGTGCTGAACAGCTCAGCCCTGGAGAAAGTAAGTATACTCACCACGGCCTCCTCCCCACTTACACTGCCATTACTGTTTGTCCTTAGCCTCTTAATAGTGGTGTACAAACGAAGGTGTCACACACCAATCACCACAATTTTCTATGCTTAGGAGGTGGATTAACACTTGTTTTTCATTGCCACACAACATGCCAAGCAAAGCAGCACTGGCTCTTAGCAGAAGGGGGCAGAGACCAGAGGCTGCAGACTGAAGTAGCTGCTAACGCCTGCAGTGCTCTTGCCCTGCTGCTGTCACACTTGGCATCAAGATGCCAAGACATGATTGGTGTTGGCAGGTGGAGAGTATTTTCCACTCCCATGCATCAATTACAGTGTTGGTGCTATTCAATTTATTGTTTCCTTCCTGTTCCATTATGAGACTGCTGTGTTTGCTACCCTGTTTGTCTTTGGCAGCTCCACCCAGGAGGTATCAGAGGGCGTAAGGCAGCGAAGTCCATGTTACAGACAGCATTAATAATGCCAGAACCCGTCAAGAACCTAGTTGCTTCTGCAGGTGACAGGCCTGGTCCGTGCTGAAATATTTCACAGGACTGTTTGTATTTTGAAGCGGGTCAGTGAAAAACGTAGCAACAACTGAAAAAACTCAGCAGCTCTGGAAGGGTCTAAATAAAATGGCGCTAAGTTTTACTGAAGGATTTAGAATTACGAAGCGCAAAGCGAGGAATACTCAGCCCGTGTCTAAATCAAAGGGACACTGGTGGCCAGAGGGTATCCTCAACCCACGGGCAAATTCATGTCGTCGGGGCTCAGGAAACCAAAGCCAGTTCCTTGGAAAACAAGGCAGCAGTTTAGAGTAATAAAGTAATCACAGCGCACTCATTCTCCAGAATTCCCCACCGCACAAGGCGGAGAGGTGTGAAGGGGCCGGTGAAGAGTGACTGATGCTCAACCCAGCTACCCGCTAGGAACCGGCACCGAGCCTGTGCCCTGTATGGATTCAGCAGTAAAGAGGCAAGCGCAAATTATGTTAGAAAGGGGAGTTGCTTTCTCTGAAACTATCATTGATGGTGTGATAATAGAGTAACACCTCTGGTTTCCTCCCACGCCTTCATTGCTCAAGCCAGCATCAGCAATGGAAGCCGAGAGAAGACACAGAAAAGCTCCCCGGAAGGAAGCCATCCTGATAATAACAACCTGAACTATAAGTGCAAATTTGTGTTATGACGCTTCACCACAGGACACAGAACACGTCACTGTGAACCAGGAATTCCCTCTTGAACCTCTCTAATCACATCCAAGTACAATCAGACCTAATTAACAACAAAAAGTTGGAAACAAAACTCTCAGAGATGCAGATGCAACCAAATAGGGGGGAGAACATCTCAAATCAAATACGTGAATGAAGCAGGGAAGGATGGGTGGAGCATTCATCATCAGCCTAACAGAAAATCATCCCCGCAGACTTCTGCTCACCTGAGAGCTCGGCTCAGCTTGTCGTAGTTCATTTGTGGTTTGCATTTTCTCCTGCCCCACAGCCGTGCTACCTCGTCAGGGTCCTTGATCACAAACTCCCCGTACTCGCCCTGCTGCCAAGCAATGACATGGCGAAACTCCTCCTTCTGCAGGAGCTCCAAGATGAAATGCCATAACTGGATCTGACGGGAGCCAGGGCTGGACTCGGTCTTGTATGCCCACTCCGGGAAGTGATAGCCTTGAAAAGTGCCCCCCCAAAATAAAAATCATTCAGAGAGCAAGTTGGAACTACAGAGCTCACAACTGCCAAGTTTTAACACTGGGAACAAGTGCCTTCAATATGTACTTATAATGTTCTGTACAGAGCGGGACCACAGAGCACCTCTGGTAGCTACGATTCCAACAAGGGTCAGAAGTAGAAGCAAAGAAAGCCAACTTTCTTTTTACCATCTTCCTCATTTTACCTGCTCTCCTTGGAGAATCCCAAAACAAAAATGGTAAAATTGAAAGGGACATTAAAAAAAATAGGGGAGGGAGAAATATTGGAAAGGAGCCCCAAAGCGTTAGCTATCGCTCCAGTTTAAACTCTTGGTGTCCCACAGCAGGCAAGCCATCCAAATTTCAGTACTTGGCGCCCCGATTTTGAGAGGTGAGCATGGAGAGCTCTCAGCGACTCCGGCTACCCAGCGTTTCAGAGAGCGCAACACCCTGCTCCAGATCCAGCCACGCTGACAGATGTTTCTGAACGACTGCCAAGTTCAAGTCTGCCAGAAGAGTTTCCCAGCACAACTGTTAACGTGAGGTTTTCCAAATCATCATGGGCACAATTTTAGGCTCGAGAAGTGTGCAAGGCCAAGTCACACCATGCTCGGATGGTATCCACACCACTGCTGAAGGCTGTGGCTGAAGCAAAAGCAGTTACGAGCCATGTTACTGGGGGTGGGGAGGGCTGTCTAACGTAAAGATGTAAAAATAAAACATTTCCAGGAATATTTATTTGCACTCTGTTTAAAACTAGAAGTCTCAAACCAGCAAAAATCGCTGATAATCCATCACCACTTGTTTGATCAATTCTCATTTGCACATAGCTTTTGCCAGTGTAAAAGAGCTTTTAAAAGAGGTGGAATTAATCCTGCTTGAGCTCCTTTATCCTGTGAAAAGAATTTGTAAGAGCTGAAAACCTCAGACTTTAGGCTTCTACGCTGCACGCGCTTCCTTACCTCCTCCTCCTTCTGGTTTATCCACAATGCTGCAGCCTGCTTTCATTTTCTCCCTCCTGCTGACTGCGAAACAGAAGGAAATAAGCAACAACTATATCAATATGCCACGAGCGCAGGCGGCCCTTTGAATTCCGTTCCTTCCTGCAGAAGGCTCCTTTACCCGAAGAGGCCACCTCTAACTGTCACCCTGCCAACTCCAAGGGACGGCACCCACGGCTCCGCTGTTACCGGTGGCCATAATCAGCCGCGTCTGCCTTTTAGCCAGCCACGAAAACACAAAAACACAGCGTTTAATATTTGCTTCCCTTCTGCCCTGCTATTAAAGCGTGCAAATGCAACACCGCAGCAAGACGGGACCGTGAGACAGACAAAACAAGCCCAACACAGTTTGTCTTCTGTTACCAGACGGGCTCCGGTGCCAAAATACACAAGCGGCTGAGCTCACCCAGATGCACCAGTGAGAGGAAAAACCCCCAGCCTGACGCCCGCTCCAGACGCACATCTGATTTCAATTTCTCTAGGTAGATTAGGTCTGTTTTAACGACTACCTGCGCGCGCTCTGCTCGGTGCAGCGGGAGGGAGCGGAGCCCGGCAGCCCCGTCCCGCTGCCCCGGACGTCCGGCTCCCGGGAAACGAGCATGGAGAAGCACCGTCCCGGCAGCGCTCACGGGAAACGGGACCGGGCAGCGCCGAGGCTCTCCCGCCCGCCCGGCGGCATCGCTAACCGCCAACGGGGCGCTGCAAAACCCCCCGGGACGGCTGTCGGGGGAGTCCCGGCGCCCTGCCCGCCCTGGGAACCGGGCACGGCACCGCCCGGCCCCAGGAGGGGCCCGGTACCGCTTGGTCCCCGCTGGGGTTTCCTGCTCGGCGCCGCCGCCGCCGCTTTGAAGTGCTAAAACTATGTAAATGGTGGCGAGGAGGAGACGAGGCGCCGCGGCGTCCGGCGGCTCCCGCCCGGCCGCGGCTCCCG
>PTFA01000356.1:652435-676803 GCA_003342895.1 Casuarius casuarius
CCTCCCCCTCACCAGCCACCGGAACCGGAACCGCCGCCACCGCCCACACACTTCCGGGCACGCTCCCACGCGCTTCCGCTTCCGCCCCGCGAATTCTGGCGGTGACGCAAGCGCGCGGCGACACCTCCCCTGGTATCCCCCCTCCCTCCCCGCGCGCCGACGGCAGCCGCAGAGGGACAAGCGCGCGCGGAAGGCGAAGGGCGCCCGGGCGCCCCCGCGGGGAGGACGGTGTGCACGGCGCTGCACAGGCCCGCCTGGGCCTGGGCCTGGGCCTGGGCCTGGGCCTGGGCCTGGGCCTGGCTGTGCCGTGACCCGGCTGTGCCATGGCCCGGCTCTTCCATGGCCCGGCTGGGCTGAGCCTGCTCCGGGACAGGGCCGGGCTTGGCCAGGCCCATGGCGCCGGCCGGGCGCTGCGCGCCAGGAGATGGCGCTGGGACCGTGCGCTGGGAGCCCGAGCGCTGTGGGCAGGGCCCTGGGGGCCGGCGTGGGGCCGCCGGAGCTGCCGGGGATCCCGTCACCACGGCCGGGCCGTGGGGGCCCGGATCCCCCCCGGTGAACCGAGGCACGGTCTCCCCGCAGCGTCCTGCAGTGCCGGCAGCCATCGCTGCGGCCCCTGGTTGCGAAGGGAGGCGGCAGCTCCCCTCTGGGGGCCGCAGCCGGTGTCGCCACACGACGAGGCGCTCCGTGGTTCATCCAGCTTTATTGGATCGGCGCGGAGCCGCGCGAGGAGGAAGGAAGAGGGGGGAACGGAGCAGGGAGGGGGTGAAGAGGAGATGGCGATGCGCCACGGCCGCTCCAGCCCGCCGCCGGCAGGTCTGCGCGGCCGGTCCTGCCCCGTGCGGGAGCCGCGCCGGGGGATGGAGCTTCCCTCCACCCTGGGCGAGGGAAAAAAACGCATTTGAGGTTTTCTGCCGGTTCCTTAAGCTCCCTCCTGCCGAGCGCCCCGGGCCGGGCGCCGATCCCGACAGATACTCACGGAGGGGCTAGGCCAGCGGCTCGGCCCGGCTGCCCGCCGGTGCCCGCACCTGGTCGTAGATGGTGGAGACGTGGCTGCGCTGCTCGGGGCGCTGGGGGGAGAGCGAGGAGGAAAACCGGCGTTAGCGGCCTCTCCTTTGGGAAAGGAGCCGGCTCCGGCTTGCTGCCGGCGGGAGCCCGCCGGGTCGCCTCACCCGCTCGCCGGCCGCCGGAGGCTCTCGGCGCTGGATCTGAGCGTACTGCGGCTCCAGCGGGGCCTCCTCCTCCTCCTCGGAGCCGGCGGCGAGGGCGCCTGCGGGGAGAGGAGGGCGAGGGGGAGAGGCAGGCTYGCGCCGGCGCCCCAGGAGGATGCTCACAGCGCCAGGACGCTGCTTCCCCTCCTTCCTGGCTTTGTCCGCCGCCCCATCCCCGCTCCGGTGGCGGGAAGCAGCCTTGAACCCGGGCCGGCGCCGCGGCAGAACCTACCTCCCACAGCCGCCTTCTTCCGCCTCTTCTTCCAGAGCCAGATAGCGGCGAGCACGGCCGCAACGGCGACGAGCAGCAGCGCCAGGCACGCGTGCCACCGCCTCCAGGCGTGCGCGGCTGCGGGGACAAGCCGGGCGGTCGGCCACGCGTACCAACCCCCCCGGCCCCCCCAAGCCGGCCCAGCGCCTCCCCGGAGCAGGGATTTACCGGGGCCGTCCCGGCACAGGGTCTGCAGGTGGACGGAGGCGCTGCGCTGCTGCACGGGGTTGCTGGCCGCGCAGGTGTAGGTGGTGTTGAGGGCGCCGGCGCCGACGTGCACCTCCAGCCAGTCCTCGGCGGGCGGCCGGTGGCCCGGGGCCGCGTCGAGCAGCCAGGCGACGTGGACGTTGCGGCCCGCCGGCACCCGGCACCGCAGGCTCACGTTGCACTCGCGGGGCGTCCGTGCCAGCAGCTCGCTCTCGATCTCCGGGGCGCCCACCGGCTCTGGTGGGAGGGCAAATAAAACCGGGGCCGGGGTGCCGCGGCGTGCCTGGGCTCCCGGAGGGGTCTGGGGGGCGGCGGGGACCGAGCGCTCGGGAGATCCCGAGATGGCGGCGGCCGGGGAGGGCGAAGGGCAGTGGGGGGTGGATCGCGGTTAGTCACGAACCCAGGAAAAACCCCTCGACAGCTGCTCGGCAGCGAGCGCCGGCTCTTCCCCTTTCCCAGGCGCTGGTGACGCTCCGGTTTATTGCCCGTCACCAGGGTGAGTTCTGCCAGGGTATAAACCAGCTGGGCACCGCGTCCGCGCATCGCGGCTGGCGCGCCCGCCGCAGCTGCTCACCGTAGACGGAGAGGTTGAAGGACTGATCCTCCACCAGCGCCGGGTGCAGCTTCACCCGGGCGCCGTAGACGCCGCTGTCGCCCGGCTCCAGGGCCCGGATCCACAGCGCCGTCGCGTTGAACATCTCCAGCCGCTGCTTGAAGCGGTCGCCGGGGTCGGGGCGCTCGAACCTGCCCCAGCTGAACTCGGCCACCTGGATGGTGGCACCGGCGCCGGACGAGAAGCTCCACTCGACCTCCCTGACGCTGGCGTTGGGGGCCAGCGCGGCGGCGAGCAGCACCGACCCCCCCCGCAGCCCGTTCACCGGCAGGAGCCAGGGGCCGGGCTGGGCGGACACGGCGCCTGGCGGGAAAAGCCACATCGGCGCGGGAAAAAGCCCTGGAGCCGCCCCGGATCCTCGCGGGGGCCCGGCGGGCCCAGGTGTCCCCGCGTGGGTGGCGCGGGGGATCAGTCACCCCCCCCCCCAGCATCGCTCTCCCGCAGCCCCCGACCCGCTGCCTGCGGCGGTGACCCCGGTGGCGGGGGCTCCGCGGCGCGGGGGCCGGGCTGCTCCCGGCAGGGTTTTGGGGGCAGAAAGCCCCTTTCTGGGGCTGCAGCGCGGCGCTGCCGGCCCGGCAGGAGCAGCTCTGGGGCGGGCTGGCGGGGCGGGGGGGGGCTTCAGAAAGCTAATTTTAGGCGGAAAAGGGCTTGGCGGTGGTTGCACGGCCACATGCCGGCATCGCGGGGGCCCTGCGCGCTCGCCCCGGCTGCAAGCGTGCACCCGGTGCTGCTTTGGTTTGCAAAGAGGAAGGTGCCTTTGCCGCGGCCGGCACGTCGCCGGCAAACCACACGCAGCAGCGCCGCGGCCGCGCGGCCCCCCCCCCGTCACCCCCCCGCCTCGGGGACGCCGTGCTGGGCTGCAAACAGGGCTTTTTGGGTGAAACCGCCCAGGGCGGCTGCGCTCGCGTGGGGCTCGTCAGCTGGGAGCGGAGAGGCGAAGCGAGACGGCGGCGGCGGTTGCCCATGACTCACGGCAGCTCCGGCCCCGCCGCCCCCGGCCCCCCCGTGCCGCGCTCAGCCCCGCGCAGCCGCCGCGCCTGCAGCCGGCCCGGCCGTGCCCTCCCCGCCCGGCATCCCGCCTCGGCTGCGGGCGACGGCCAAATATTTTGCCCCAAACAAAGGCCGCGCGCGGCTGGGTTTACCCCAAATACGGGCTTGGCGCTTGCTGCCGTGTCCTGCGCGGGGGGGGATCGCGGGGCCGCGGGAAAGTCCCACGCCTCTACCTGCTGCGGCCATGTCCCCGTCCCCAGCCCCGTTCCCAGCCCCGTCCCCAGCCCTGGTAGCAGCCGGGCGGCCGGGAGCTTTGCAAACACGCCGGTGCCGAAAGCGCGGCGGCCCCGGGGAGCTGCCGTGGGTGGGGGAAGGCGAAAGCGAGCTGCAAATTTGCCTTCGAAGTTAGCAAGAAAACGGCGCAGCGAGGAAAGCCCGGGGGGGGTGTGGAAAAGCACCCGGCTCCGCCGGCGGCCCCCGATGCCCCGCGGGATTCGTGGTCTGGCGCCCGGGGCTCCCCCGCGCAGAGCCGCGCCGGCTGGGAGACGCCGCCGAGGGCCTCGCTTCGGCCCCGGGGGGGGACCCGGGCTTCCACCGGCACTTGATGCTCAACTGCAGCAGCTGCCGCGCGGTGCTCGGGCCCGGCAATCGCGTCCGGCTGCGCCAGGCGGCCCCGGGGGCAGAGGGCGGGCGGGTTTTCGGCTGCCGAGGGCCGTGCCGGTGCGGACCCGGTGCTGCCGTGCCCGGGCGGGCGAGGGCTGAGACCGGGCGGCATCGCCGCGGGGTCACCCCTTTGCACGAGGATGGGGCAGCGCGCAGCAACCCGTGTACCCACGCGCACGGCACACGCAGCAGCCCGTGCACGCGTGTGCAAGGCACGGCACGCACACCGAACTGTGCATGCAGACCGGCACGGCACGCACACCAACCCATGCACACCCGGAGCAGCACCGCACGTGCACCGCGGGCCCCAGGGTCCCGTCCGGCTGTGCGGCAGCAGGATGGAGGAGCCGGCGGAGCCGAGCCGGTTCCCCCCAGCAGCAGCGAACCCGGCTGCCGACCCGCGCGGGCAGGCGGCTGTCGGCTCCCCGGCCCCTTCCCAAGGAGACCCGCACCCGCCAAAGCCGCTCTGCCGAGGGAGCCGGGGCCGTTCCCAGCCAACGCTTCCGACCCCACGTTTCCTTGCGGAAACGTCCAGGAGTGCGAGCGGCCGGCACAGAGACGCCGTGGGGCCCGGTGCCACTTTGGGGCCGGAGCAGTGGAAACGCTCGCGCTCGCCCTGCCTCCGGGGCCCGGCGTGGGCCAGCGCGAGGGAACCGAGAGCGAGCGCCGGCCTGGAAACTTCGCCGCGGCCCCCGTTTCCTCCCGCTCAGATTTGCCGGTTCGGTCCCGGCTTCGAATCACCTGGGCAAAACCCCGAGCGCGAGCGTTTGCGGAGGAAGCGGAGGGCGCGGGGGCCGGCGGTGCCTCTCCCGCGGCGTGCAGCTGCGAGCCGCCGCGTTGCTCCACTCGCTCTCACCCGGCCCCGGACCGAGCGGCCCCGGCAGCCGCGGCGAGCAGGAAGGGGGAGCGGGGCTGCGCGGGCGCCCGGTGCCGCTCGCTCTGATTTACGGGAACGGCGTAGGCGCTGCCGCAGTGCCGGGCACCTTCCTGCAGCTTCTCCCGGCGGATACGAGGAAATAACCCACGGCACCGGCTCGCCGTGGCCCGGGGGACCCCACTGCCCGCCGCTCGGTCCCGAACCGGACTCCCGGGAGCAGGAAAGTGCCGTTGTCCCGCCTGTAATTTTGCTCCTTTTCTAATTCACGGCGCGATTTTGGGGACTCGTGGCTGCTTGGGGCTTCGGGTCCTCGGGGCTCCGGGTGCGTTTTTGCTCCAGAGCCGTCGCCGCAGCCCGGCTGCAGCCGGGACCCCGCGTGCCGCGTCCCCTCCGCGCACCCACCTGCGGCGAAGCCGAGCAGGGCCAGCAGCCGGGGGGCCAGCGGGCGCCGGCGGACGCTGCGCGTCTCCATCCCTCCATCTGCGCCGGCGGCTCGAGGCGACAGCGGCTCCGGGCTGCACCGGGGGCGGGGGGGGAACATGCAAATCCGCCCACACCCAGCGCGCACCTTCTCCGGGGAGTGGCGACCGTGGGGACATCACCGAGCCCGGCACCGCCGGCACCGCCGGAGCCCATTGGGCCCGGCCGCCCCTTGGACCGCGGGGACCCCGGCGGGCGCCTCCATCCCGGCGCACGAGGGGGTCCGAGCCCCCCCCCCCCCCGGGCCAGCGCCTGCCCTTCGGCCCCTGTTTTCCTCTCTGCACCAGCTGCTCGACGATAAATAAATAGAGGCGGCCGGATGCTCGCCGGGGCTGAGCAAACACCGCCGGCTGCGCTGGCTCTGCCGGCCGGGGCGAGCGGCGGCGCCGGGGCTGCTCTGCGGCTGCCGAGCCGGCGCGGACCCGCCGCGCGTGGGCGAGGGTCGCTCCAGCCGCGCGAAGAGCGAACCCGGGGCGAAGGGTTTTGGCCGGCTGCAGAGCGAGGCGAGAAGGCGGCTCCGGGCTCGGCAAGGCTCCGGCGGGCTCCGGGCTCGGCGGCAGGAGGAAGCCCTGTTCTTGAAAGACTTTCACTGAGGCGAAATCCCCGCCGCAAGCGGAGCAGGACGCGCGATGCAAAGCAGCAGCCGGTCCCCCGGGGCGCCGTGGCCTCGTGCCCCGGCCGCCGTCGCCCCCGCGGGCCTCCCGGCTGCGGACGGGGGCGGATGGGGGGCTCGCGGGGCGGGGGGGCTTGGGGGGAGCCGGGCTCCCGCCGTCCCTCCCGCGGGAACCGGCACCCGAGCGGCTGCCGTGCCACCACCTACTTCTGCATTTGCAAAGGGGGAAGTGAGACGCGGCTTTCTTCTGCCGCGGCCGGCCGGGATTTCTCGGGGCGCGATGCTGGAGGGCGGCACGGCTTCCCCGCGGCCCCGGGGGGGGGGACGGCGCCGGATCAGGGCCCTTTGCACCCCGCTTTTTGCCGCCAGCAGTTTTACGGCGCCGGGGCTGGAGGCACGTGCGCGAGCGGGGCTGCACATGCCTGCGCCTGCGCCGGGGCCGCCACCGCCAGCAGCTCGCCGTGATCGCACCAACATTTATTTGCTGTGTTACGGGGTGGGGAGGGTCGGCGGCGGCGGGGGCCCCGCGCTGGCGGGTGACACGCGGCGACACGCTGCTGCCTCCGCGGCGGTGCACAAGCTGCGCGGGCAGGACGGAGGGGAAAGGGCGGCAGCGGGCCCTCGCCGAGGCACCCGGCACTCCGGCAGCGCCGCTTCCCGCGGGGAACATGCGCCGCGGTGCAGCCCGGCTCCTCGCCTCGCTTTCCCGTGGCTTTTCCCCCCGGCGGCAGCGGCTCGGGATGGCCGGGGAGCCAAGGGGCCCGTTCGCCCCGTGCGGTCCCGGTCTGCATCCCCGGCGCCAGGACGCGGCCTCCGCTCCGGGCGGCCTCGACCTTCCCGCGCAGCCCAGCACCCGCGGCCCCGGCTAATCCCGCTCGGCCGCAGCCCGGCGGTGGCATTACACGGGCGGATAAAGCCTGAGCCGCTTTTCCGGCGGTCGCATCCCTCCCTGCTGCCGGGCTTTGCAACGTCCAGCCCCCGGGGAGCTGCCGCCGGCCGCGGCCCTGCCCTGCTCCCCGTTCCCGTCCCAACGCTCTGGTCTCCGCCGCTTTTGCTGCAGGGAATCCGTCCTTTTTCCCGGTGCTGCTCGCGGAAAGGGGCCTGGGACCCCGTATCCCGGCTCCCCCCTGCCCCGGGAGCCGGCTGCCGCGGGGCCGGGGGGGCTGGCTGCAGCGCCGGGCGGCTCCCGGTCGCGATGCCGCGACTCCGCTCTGCCGCGCGCCGGGGTCCGTGTCCCAAAACAGTCTCCGAGGGCTTCGGACAGCAGGTTGGAGAAGCCGGAGGCGGGGGGGAAGCATCGGTCTGGCTAACACAGAGACGACGGCTCCGGCCCGGAGCCGAGCTGGGGCCGCGGGGTTTGGAGTTGGCACACGACGCACTTTAAAGCCCTTCTGTCGAGTCCCGATGCTCCGGCTCCGCCGGCGCCTGCGGGAGGAGAGGCGTCCTCAGCGCCGGAGGATGCCGGGGCGGCCGCCAGCGCCCCGCTGCCCGCCACAGCGCGGGGACACCGGCCGCACGCGGGGCCGCAGCGTGCCGGCGCGCTCGGCGAGGGTGTGTGCAGCCGGGCCGGGCCGGGCCGTGCCGCACCTGGGGGCTACGTCACCTCCTGGGCCGCGTGCGCCGGCGCCTGGCGGAGCTGGTCGTAGACGGTGGTGATGGGCGCTTCCTTCGGCGGGCTGCGCGCCGGGTCACTCTCGGGGTGACCGAGGCCCTGCAAGCGGGGGGGGGGCGGGTTGGGGCGCGGGTCGGCCGCCCTGGCTTCCCAGCCCGCTCCGCACCCCGGCTCGGTGCGGAGAGCTGGAGCCACCCGTGCCGCGCGGGAGGGCTGCCGGGACCCCGGCCCGCCGGGGGAGTCTCACCTGGTCATTACCTTCCGGGGGGCTCCGCCGCACGATCTCGGTGTACTGGGGGTCGGGGGGGCTCTCCTCCGCCGGCACCGTGGGGGTGGCCGCTGCGGGGCAGCGGGGCGTGAGAGCGGAGCCGCGGCAGCCCTCCCGGTGCTCCCGCATCCCTCCTGCATCCCCACGGTGGCTCTCGCATCCGCGCCACGGTCCTGCATCCCTGCATCCCCCCCGCATCACCGTGGTGCTCCCACATCCCTGCGGCGCTCCTGCATCCCCGCCGTGCTCCCACATCCCTCCCGCATCCCGAGCCCCGGTGCGGGGTTTCGCTTGCCTGGCTCCGCCGCTTTCTCGCTGTTCAGCCGCCAGCACCAGAAGGCCCCCCCCAGGCTCACCGCCAGCAGGATGAGGGTCAGCACGACGTAGCCCGACTTGGAGAAGGACGTCTGCCCACCTGGAGCGGCCGGGAGAGGCGCTGAGCGGAGGCCACACGGCCCCGGGACAGAGCCGGCTTCGCACCGGCGCCAGGGGATGCTCGGGTGACCCCGGCGCCACGCGCCCGCCCCGAGCAGACCCGGCGGCACCCACCCCGGTCCCTTCGCGGCGCAGCCCCGCTGCCGGCGGGGTCTCACCTCCGCCTTGGCAGATGCTCTGCAGGTCGAAGACGGCGACCTTCTCGTCGGCCGGGTTGCTGACGGCGCAGGCGTAGGTGCCGTTGGCGGCGCCGGGCGGCAGGGCCAGGCGCAGCGTGGTGCCGTCGGCGGAGAGCTGCCGGCGGCCGGCGGCCAGCGCCCCGTTGGCGCTGCCCGGGTGCCAGGTGACGTTCACGGCGCCCCGGCCCGAGCCCTGGCACTGCAGCGTCACGTTGCACCACTCCGCGCTGCTGCCCAGGAGCTGGCTGCGGGTGCGGGGGCTCGGCACCGGCTCTGCGCCCGCCGGAGGCACGGGTCAGCCGGCGCCGGCACCGGCACCGGAGGGTCCCCCGGAGGGTCCCCGGCGGCACCGACGCGGGGGCCGGGCTCGTTCCCGCGCTGCCGGCCCCGGGGCCGCTCGCCTAAGGCTCGACCCTGCCGGCCGCCGGGAAAGACGCGGTGGGGATTTGGCCTTTTTGGGGGACCGAAGGGTGCAGAGACCTCGCGGCAGGACCCGGCGGGCAGCACACTGCTGCGGGGGGGGGGTTGGCTCTACCCTGCTGCTGCTAAATCGCGCCGCTGCTCTGTGCCTCAGTTTCCCCACGCTGCATTATCGCCCTGCATCCACATTCACGCTTTGCTCCCAGGCTCTGCCAAACCCCGGCGTGCAGCCGCTCACCGTAGACGGAGAGGTTGAAGGACTGATCCTCCACCAGCGCCGGGTGCAGCTTCACCCGGGCGCCGTAGACGCCGCTGTCGCCCGGCTCCAGGGCCCGGATCCGCAGCGCCGTCGCGTTGAACATCTCCAGCCGCTGCTTGAAGCGGTCGCCGGGGTCGGGGCGCTCGAACCTGCCCTGGCTGAACTCGGCCACCTGGATGGTGGCACCGGCGCCGGACGAGAAGCTCCACTCGACCTCCCTGACGCTGGCGTTGGGGGCCAGCGCGGCGGCGAGCAGCACCGACCCCCCCAGGACGCCGGGCACCTGGCGGGGCTGGGCCCAGGCCCGGCCGAACAGCAGCTCTGCGGACAAGGCGGAGGGTCAGCCCGCGCGCGCGTCCCTCGTCCCGCCGGCGCCGGCTCCCGGGAGCGGGATCTCGGCGGCACCGCGCTCTCCCCAGGGACCCGACCCCCTTCCCCCGGCGCTGCTGCTCCTCGCTGGGGTCCGGGCAGCATCTCCGGGTTCAGATGTTTCCTCCGCATCTGAACGGGCCGAGGCTGCGGCGTCTCACCCGAGCAGCGGTCCAGCAGCCCCCGGGAGGAGTTCCCTGCCAGCACCTGCAAAACCTCACGGGCCTCCTTAAAACTCGCCTTGGCCCAGATGCCTACGAAAGACCAACAGCGGTTAAGGCGGGGGACAGCGGGGCGCCGGCACGGCACGGCACGCCGAGGCGGGTTTATTCTGGGCCCAGCCGGGTGGCGAACCTCCCCCTCGCTCCAGCCTCCCCTCCGGCTGCAAAAGCCGTTTTTTTCAGGAAAAGGGGGAAAAAAGAGCCATCCCAGGGTGCCAGCCACGTGGAGAGCGAGAGGCGCTCGCTGGCCCGGCCAAGGTGGGAGGATCCTGGGCATCGCCAGAGCCGGCGGCCAGCCGGAGCTGGGCAGCGCAGAGGGACGTTGCAGCCCGCACGCGGCCCCGTTTTTTTTTTGGCAGCATCGACAGCTCTCAGCAAAATCACGACGGGAGCAGCTCGGCACAAGCCTCCCCCGCTCCCGCCTACCTGCAAGCTGTCTCCTCTCCCGCTTCCCACGCGGCCCCCGGCGCCGCTCCCGGCACCGTCCCCGAGGCGCCGGCTCTCCACCGGCCCCAGGATGCAGCGAGGAGAAGCAGGAGCCGAGGAGGAGCCCAGAGGCGCCGGGGCTGGGGCCCCGCTCCGGGCTCTCCGCCAGCCTCGGAGAAGCCCCTTGGCCCCCCGAGCCTCTCTGCTACTCCGGTAAAAGCCCCAGGCGCTGGGACGGGGATGCTCCCGGGGGAAGCGCGGCTCTGGCAGCCAGCCGCGCCTGGCTGCACTGCACCAGGATCCCGGGGGTGACAGGCCCTGCATCGCCTCCCCCTCCCGGGGCTCCCGAACCCGCAATTTCCCCTTCCCTCATCTCCCCCTCGGAGGGAAAAGAAGCAGATGTGCCCGTATATTAAAGCAGATTAAACACAGGCATCAGAGCATCTACTTTGTCTAAAACCCTCCCGCAGCCCAAATTACAGCTGCCTCTTTGCAAGAAGCACTCGGTGTCGCGGGAGCTGCTGGCGCTCTGATCCCGCTCATCCGCGCCTCGCTCCCGCGCCCCGCCGCCCGCCTCCAGCCCTCCCGCGGGTCCCTCTCCCGGAGCCGCCGGTGCTCCCGCCCGGCCGCCTGCAGAGTTTGCAGGGTGGCGAAGACAGCAAGGGCGGCCCGAGGGCGGCGGCAGCGATGCCCAGCGCCCGGCCCCGGGACACCCCGGCTCTGCGCCTCGCGGGGGCCGGAGGGACATCGCGGCCGACCCGGAGAGCGGGCGCTCAGACGGGGCCAGACCCAGGCCGGACGCTGGGCTCGCGGCTCAGAGGATCAGACGGATGCAGGGGGAAGCAACGGCCCCGGAGGAGCCTCGTCCCGGGATGCTCCGGGGCACCAGCCCCTGCCCGGTGGCTTTCGGTGGCCTCCTGTGCCAGGTCCCTCAGCGCTGGGGAGGCTGCGGGGAGGTGGGGAACCGGATCCCACCCGCCAACCCAAAACGTGCCGTAACCAGCTCATCACGCAGGAGCTCGGGTAGATGACGGTCTTCTCCCACCCGGACCTTAGCTGAAGACGTGGAGGTCCGGCTGCCCGCCCCACGCCCTCCCTCCAGCGCCCCGTGCCCAAACGAGCGCTCCCCCGTATTAAAACCGGGGCTGTTAATCGGGATCCCACCCTGCGCTCTGCTCCCTCCTCGGCGGTTTCCCCGCTCCGGCCGCGCTCTGGCCTCGGCACTATTGTCCGAGGCACCGGGCGGGAAGAGCAGCCGGGTGCCAGGGCCGCGGCGAGCACAATCGAGCGGCTTCCTGTGCTCCCGGCGCGGCCCCCCGGGTCATCCTGTTTACCCGGGATTTTCGGGAAGGCGCTCCCGGCGAGCCCCCGCTCCCGCGCGGCGGCCCTGACCCCGAGGGAGGAGCGCTCAAGTGCTGCTGCCGGAGGAAACCGGAGCTCGACGGAGATGAGGACTGTGTGCGAGGGAGGCAGGAACAGACACGCAGCTGCTCGAGACGAGCCACCGCGACGCATTTGGGATCAGATCCATGCAATTCGGGTCTCACTCCGACCCTGGCAGAAGCAGCACCGCGTAGCTGATTTAACCCAGGGTTTACGTGATGCTAACGCACGTTTTGCTCTGGCTCATCGCCGCCCCCCAGTCCTACGCCAGATCCTTTTGATCAAAGAAAGCAGCTGGAAAACTCGCAGCCATCACAACAGCCGATTTTCCGTCGAGCTGGGTTTGGTATTTGTCATCAGCGCGGCAGCAGCAGGCGCCCGCGCCGGGGCCGGCAGCCCGCACGCCCGGCGGCCGCGCGCCCGGGACGCTCGCGAAGCCAATTACGTTTTAGGAGGATAAAACCTCCCTGCTAATCCACCCGCGCTGCTAAAGGCTTTCTGTAAGAAGGGAAGGTTTGGGGGGGATTAGTGAGTGTAGGGATTAGCACACGGGGAATTAAGGGGATTCCTCCCTCCGGTTTACGTAAGGAGCAGCCTCCCGCGGCGTGATCCGGCACGGCTCCAGAGCAGCATCCAGCCCCGAGGCGCCGGGAAGGAGCACCAGCGGCGAGCGGCTCCTCTCCCGGGGCTGGAGCCAGCACTCGGGCAGCCTCTCCGCGTTGCCGCGGTTATGAAACCTCTTTTTAAAGCATCACGCTTGCACACGCGTGCCCAGCCGGACCAGGCAGCGCTCCAGAAAGAGCCTCGAGCCCGGCAGCCCCGCGATGCTCCAGGTGGGAAGGAGGCAGGGACAGGTTGGCATTGCCCCCCTGCAGCCCCCCCCCCGCCGGTCCCGCTCACTCACCTGCCCAGAGGCCCAGCAGCGTGGCCAGCAGCAGCGGCGGCCGCGGGCCCCTGCGCGGTCGCCCCTCCATGCCTCCGTGGCGCTGGTGCAGCTCGGTGGGCAGAGCCAGCGGCGGGGGAAGCGGGGAGGAGCGAAGCCGCCCGCCGTCGCAGGCGGCCGCGATGCACGGCGCGCTCGGCCGTCAGCCGCCCCGGGGGTCCTGCGTGGGCAAGGCGGCGGGTCGGTCCCGGGGCGCTGCGGGATCCCGCGCGGGGCCGATGTGCTTGTCATCCCCGGGTGGCATCGCGCGCTGCCCCCGGTGCTAATCAAGGGGTCGTTTACCCTCAGCCAGCGGCTCCAGCTTCCCGGGGAAGCCTGGGCTGGACCCACGCGGGAGGGGGGAGACCGAGCCCGGGGGCCCTGAGCACCTTGGACTCCTCTCCCAGGGTGCTGGGAGCATCCGGGTGCCTGAGCACCCTCGGGCATCCCTGCAGCCAGCACCCGGTTGCACAGGGACGAGCACGCGTCTCCCCTCGCGCACACGGGACCCACCTGGGGAAGGGCTTGCCTCTCCGTGGCCGTGCTGGCAGGCTCCGGCGGCGATGCCGGGCAGGATCCGGCCGGGATGCTGGAGCAGCTGGAGGCCTGGAGCAGCCGGAGGTGAAGCACAGCTGCCCCGTTCCCGCGGGCAGGACCAGGCTGCTGGTCCCGGATGGGCTCAGCACCGGACCGAGCAAGTCCCCCCCCCCTTCCCTGCAGGAACAGCAGCGTGGGGACACGCCGAGCCCGCTGCAGGTCCCCAGGGGCGGGCAGAGGCTCGCATCACCCCCCCGAACCCGCTCAGACACGTGGTTTGTGCCCTGCGTGGGCAGCCGCTGGAAGGAAGTGATTTCCATTAGCACCGCCGAAAGCTCATTTTTTATTCAAAGCCTCCAGCAGCTCCGGGCGAGGGGAGCAAGTGCCCCGGCGCCGCTCCACGGGCTCCTTCAGTGGGGCAGAGCCGCGGGGAAGGCGCTAGCTGCTCTCCACACCAGATAAAATAATTAAACCACAGTGGAAAGACTAGTGAGTCCAGCCCCTCTCCCATGGCACCTCCGCACGAGGAGCCCCAAACTGCCAGGGAAACTGAGGCAGCGGGAGGGAGAGAGGGGGGAGCCCATGGCCCCGAAATGCCACTGGGATCCCGGGCAGCAGAGCCAGTGTCCGAGCAGAGCCGGCATCCGAGCAGAGCTCCGTTACGGGGCCGGATGATGTTGTCCGGGTTCACGGTTCCTCCTGTGACTCTTGGACGGAGGCGGGAAATGAAAGTTGCTGAGATCGATTTTCCAGCTAATGGGGAAAACCAGCCCGCTCTGAAAGAGCTGAGGAAGCAGAGAGCCGAGCGGCCGGAGGGCCCAGAGGAAGCACCCGAGCGCGGCCCGCGGGAAAGAGCAAATCTGGGCCCAGCCCCGTCTCGCTGCTTCTGCTGCCGCGCGGTGCCCGAGCCCTGCGTGCGCCACGCCACGCTCCTCCTGTGCACAAACTCCTCCTGCCTTCGGGAAGGCACCATGGACTCGCATGCTGGGAAAGCTCCGGAGGACCAAAATGCGGCTGTGCGGGAGCATCCCTCAGCGCAGACCCCGTTTTTGGGCGATGCAGGAACGGCCGCTTCTCCCTGGAGCGGCCGTGCTGCTGCTCATGGACGTCTCCCCTTTCCCAGGGAAACTCTTCGGGCAGCTTGAGGGCACCGGGCACTCGCAGGGACGTCGGGACATCCGGAGCCCGGGCTGCGGCCGCTGGTTTCTTCGGATGGGGTCTGCGGCGCGCTGGAGCCGGCCGGCGGGTCTCTCCCCGAGCCCTCGGTGCCGGGAAGCGCCGTGAGCCCTGCGGGAAGGGCAGCCCGGAGGGTGTCCGGTGGCCGTGGGAACCCTTGGGAACCGTCCGGTTCCCTTGGGAACACACAGGGGAGCAAAGCGGCGGCAGCCAGCTCTGCCCCCTGCGCTCCCCCGGCCCCGAACCGGCACGGGGCGAGCCAGAAGATCAGGGTTTGCACTGGTGCAGACGAGTCCCAGCAACCACCTCCTCCGGCTGGAGCCGGGCCAGCCACGAGAACGGGCTGTATTTATTGTCAAGTGACAGAAAGGGAAGTGCCAGTGCCACCAGGAGCCATGTGAGAGATGACCGAGCAGCACCAGTGCAAACCAGAAGACGTCAGCCAGCGTGCGCAGAGCTGAGCCACTACCGTGCCCCGGGTCCGAGCGGCAGCTCGGCACCGCGCTCCGGGCTGCTCCAGGAGAGTCCGGCCCTGCTCCTGCCCGTCTCCGTCACGGCGAGAGCTGCCAGGCGGAGCGTCCGAGGAGGATCACCGCAGCCATCGCGGTCCAGCGGCCAAGCCGGATGCCTTCACCTGCGACGGGGAGAGGAGCAAGGTCATGGTGCCCAAAGGGCTCTTTGCAGGTATCCATGGTCTCCACCACGTCTTGCTGCTCTTGATGCAAGGCCACACGTCTCTGGGGTGACCAGCAGCGTGAACGGGAGGAATCCCGATCCCCATCCCTTCTCCGCGCTGCCCTCACCTCCGCTCCAGCACACGTCCTGCAGGTCCACGGACCTTCTCCGCTCCTCCGCGGCGCTGCGGACACTGCAGCTCAGGGTGGTGTTCACGGCGCCGGGCTGCACCTCCACGCTGAGCACCCCGCCGCCGCCAGCACGCACCCTGAGGCCCCGCGGGTCCCCGCGGGGGGTCACCCAGGTGACGGTGCCCCCGGTCCCGCTGGGCACCCGGCACCGCAGCGAGACGTTGCACCGCGCGGGGGTTTTGGAGAGCAGCCAGCTCTGGATCTCGGGGTCCGGCAGCGGCTCTGCAACCGGAGGGGATTGCACGGCGTTGCGAAGGACGGTCCTCGCTGCTGCCTCCGCGGGTGCCGGCAGCCTCGGGGCCCCTTGCGTTGGGACACTTATTCCTAAAACAGCCCTTAGCGCTGCCCTGTGGTGCTCGGCAGGATGGCAGCGGCTGCTGGGCGAGCCGAGGCTGGGAGCAGCAGCGCGAGCGGCGCAGGGAGCCCCGGCTTCGGCCCCAGCCTTGCACGCAGGGGATGGAGCGGAGCTGCGTGGATGGGGCCCCCACAAGCGTGAAGGCTGGAGGAAGAGGAAGAGCCAGAGCCCGGCGGTGAGCACCGCCCTGCAGCCGGCTGCCAGAGCAGATTAGCTCGGCGGCTGCACTGCTCCGTCGTGCACGGGGCTGGGAGGACGGGAGGTGCAGGAGACGGCCCGGGAGCGCCGAGCCGGGGCTGCGTATGTGCTCGCCGGCATCAGCTCTGCGGCCGCCGTTTGGCAAACGGGGAGCACCCGAGCACCGAGCACCGCGCCGAGCGGGACCCCGGCGCCGAGCAGTTGGCCGCGTCGCTTCCTGCAGCAGCCTGACACCTGGCCAAGAGCGAGCCGCGCCGAGCCCCGGGGCGCTGCGACGGGGGGGAGGGAGCGCGTTAGCGGCTGCAAAATGATGCAATTTGCTGAGGACTCTGCTCGACGTGACCATAAATAGTCGCTTTGCAGACAGGGAGCGAAGGGGCTGAACCCTCCCTGGGGCTGGAAGCACCCTCGTTGCACTGCACCCACGCGAGCAGGTATTTAGTGTTAAAAGCAGGGAATTTCTGCAGTCTCCGATAGATAGCGACTCGCAGGGACTCACCGTAGACGGAGAGGTTGAAGGACTGATCCTCCACCAGCGCCGGGTGCAGCTTCACCCGGGCGCCGTAGACGCCGCTGTCGCCCGGCTCCAGGGCCCGGATCCGCAGCGCCGTCGCGTTGAGCATCTCCAGCCGCTGCTTGAAGCGGTCGCTGGGGTCGGGGCGCTCGAACCTGCCCCGGCTGAACTCGGCCACCTGGATGGTGGCACCGGCGCCGGACGAGAAGCTCCACTCGACCTCCCTGACGCTGGCGTTGGGGGCCAGCGCGGCGGCGAGCAGCACCGACCCCCCCAGGACGCCGGGCACCTGGCGGGGCTGGGCCCGGGCTTGGGCTAATCCAGGATCAGAAGAACGGGACCCCAAAAAGGAGTGACGAGAGGCCCTGAAAGCCCCCTGCCCAGTCCCTCGCCCCAGCGCCGCCCCGAGGAGCCCCCGGACTCCCCCCGCGCAGGGCAAGGCATGGGGTGAGGAGGGACTGGAGCAGGTCCCTGGATCCTGCAACGCTCCTTGGTGCGGGAAGGAGCTCGGTGCAGCCCAGCGGGCAGCACGCTCCCTTCCCCTGCCATTTCACAGGCAACTCCATCCTCCTCCTCCTGCACCTACCTGCGAACTGCATGGCCGCGGCCAGAAGGACCCCTCGGACGAGCCAGGCGCGGTGCGTGCCCATCCCCGCGGCCTCGTGGCCTCCTTGCACCGCTGCGAACGCCACCGGGCACAGAGAGCAAACCCCGGCGGCTGCAGGCTTTGCGCGATCTTCCCCGCGAGCCCCGCGGCTCAGCAGCCCTCCCCGCGCCGGCCGCCCCCGCGGGAAGGGGAAGGAAGGAGGGTCCCATGACTCAGGGCACTTGAGCAGTGACGTCAGCCCTCAGCAGCGGGATCCTCGTCGCCCTGGGGGCCAGCTGGCATCGCCCCCCGCGTCGCCTCGGCACTGGGACGCTCGCTGGTGCCCAGCACGGCCAGGAGGGAGGGAGCTGGTGAGTCGAAGCGCTTCGGTTCGCAGGAGGAACAACGCTGCTGCTCAGCTCGCGGGAGCGAGCGGCGGCACCTGGACCGGCCCGGAGAGGTTGCACCACCTCCCCAGCGCCCCGAATTCGAGCTGGACGTGGTGGAGGCGCAAGACTGGCTGCGGCTTCACTGAACGAAGCGGGAAGCAGCCGCACGTCGGCCGCTCTCTGCAGCGAAACACCACCCGGAGCGGGCCCAGCATGTGCCCAGGGGACCCCGGGCCCGAGGAGCTCGAGCTGCAGCACACACGCGCGGCACAGCGGGGACGGCAGCAATGTCACCGCCGGCTGGTGGCTGTCCCCACGTCCCCTGCCATCATAGGGCCAGCCCTGCCATCTGGCGGCAAGAGGGACGGGGCCCGAGAGACGCCGCGGCTCAGCTGCGGGTGCCGTACCCGAGGGGAGCGCACGGGATGGGCCACGCTGCACCTGAACAGCGGCTGCAGAGAGAAACGTGATGTTTCTGCCTGGTTTCGAGCGGCCCTGACCTCACCTGCCCCGCGCGCCACGGGTCCCCCAGCTCGGATCGGCATCTGGCAAACACCTGCGGATGACACCACGCTCGAAGGCGCTGGGCTGCGAGGCCGAAGGGCTCCGTGCCAGCGATGGCTCGTCCTCCCCGCTGCATTTCTCATCCGAACAGACATAATATCTCATCTGAACGCGGCCGGCTTCAGCTCCCCATCACCGGCTCTCGGTCTGCCTTCCCCAGGGGCAGCGCAGTCTCCAGCACTTCACAAGGGTACTAAAGCGCCGCACTCAAGATGCCACTTCACATTTTTATTGCCTAACGCTTGGCCATTTCTTCTCCTGAATGTGAAAGCCCAAGGACTGCTGGGCCCTCTCCGGGCCTGGGGGCTGTTTCGCTGCTCCCATTAAATCAAATCTCCCCATGGAAGGCATCAGCCGGGAATGGGCTGCGTCTTTACAGCCTTCCAGCAGAGGGGAGTGCGGCCCCGGGAAAGGGCTGCCGCTCCGCGAGGATCCCGCCAGCTCGCTCCCACCGCAGAGATCCAGCCAGGCAGCAGTCACAGCTACTCGCCTGCTACCGTCAGAAAATGGGTCATTTTGGATGGATTCAGCACGTCACATCAGGCCGCGGCCACCTCAGCCAGCACCTCGCGTCCGGCCCCGAGCGATGCCCGGGGGCAGGGAAGACCTGCCGCGCTGGGGAGCACCGCAGCCAGCCCCCTTCTCACCAGGGTCCCCGACTCCCAGGAGGCCATCGCGTCCCGTCGATGCCTCTGACCGAAAACAGCCCTTCAAACGAGCCCAGCAGCCAGCCTGCGGCAGCAGGTGACACAAAACAGGAGTGCCTGCGCCTCTCTCGGGCACAACGACCAGGACAGGGGGATCTACACGGAACAGCTTTGGGACTAGGTCCTGATTTTGATCCTCTGCGATGACCACAGCACCTGCAGCAGCAGCAGTGTCTGTGTGGGGCTGTGCCGGCCCCCGCCTGGGCAGCAGATGCCTTTCACCCTCACCCCCCTCGCACGTGGCCCTACAAGAGGCAGCAGCTCTGCCTCCGCTGTGTGCCGGCCCCTCCGTCCACCTGGGAAGAACAGTCGATGTTGAAATGGTGTCAGGACCACGCAAAACTCAAGCTATTTCTCAAGAGAGGCAGGGTAAACAGGCCCCCAGGAAACCCTGCGCAAGGAGCACTAACAGGCTTCTCTTTAATTATTATCATTAGCTCTGTTGACTAGAGCTTGCAAAACCAATTTCCACATGAAACTGCGAGTGATGACTCCATTAATGTTTGTCAGGCACTCAGACACCGCGCCACTGGGGACCAGAGCGAACGCTGGCCCTGATCTGCTGCTCCACGTCTTGTGCAATCACTTACAGCAGCTCGGAGTGGGTGAAACGTCCCTCTGGGAGCTGGGAGGGCTTCACGCTCACGCTCTGCAGTTGCGAACAAGAAAACAAAAGTGCAGGGCAGTGCAGAACCCATTCCTGCGATCCCGTCATCTAATTAGAAGACGATTCAAATTACATTTCCAGGTGATGATACAATCGCCCGTCTCCCAGCGGATGAAACACTCAGGAACAGACTGGGAAGCTGAATTCATTATGGTTTATAAGATGTACTTTGCTCCTCAGAAGAAAAAAACAACTTGCAACATGGTTAAAACACAAAGGGCTGCTGTGGATAACTCCTGCACACAGTGACTGTTCCCCCCGCCCCATGGAAGCGCATGTTGTGAAATAGGCCATTACTCCTAATGCTCAACAGAAACAGCTGCCGGAGGGGGCCGAGGAAGCAGAGGAGAGAAACGCGCTGCTTCATTATTTATCACTAACTGTTAGTGATCAAGATTCACTTTTATGAACTATTCCCTCCTGGAGCCAGGCCAACAGAAACACTGTTTAGCACTCTGCAAGGAGCGTCTTCCCTGGGAAGAGTCCTGCAGCACGTGGCGAAGCTTCATTAACACCCCCCCCCCCCCCCCGCCGGGGCACGGGGAGGGGCATGAAGGCAGCTCGGGGGCTGCCGACACACGGCCAGCGGCGCCCTTCGGCCTGCTCACGCTCCGGCCAAGTGGCACCGTCCTGGCAGGAGGCACCTCGCTGCGCAGGGACCGGTGTGGGGGGTTCAGCCACCCCCCAGCGCGTGGGGCAGAGCCCCCCAGGGCACAGGCGAGCTGGGCAGCGGCGCTGCAGGGCTCTAGCCCTGGAGCTGAGGAATGACCCCCGTGCCCCACAGAGCCCCCCGCCCCATAGAGCCCCCAGCTCTGCCCACGGTCTTCCAGGGGCTCCCAGCCCCACAGAAACACCAGTGCCTTCCTGCCCCATTGAGCCCCCAGCTCTGCGCACAGTCTTCCAGGGCTTCCCAGCCCCACAGAGCCCCCAGCTCTGCCCAAGGCCCCCCAGTGCCTCCAAGCCCCATAGAGCCCCCAGCTCTGCCCACGGTCTTCCAGGGGCTCCCAGCCCCACAGAAACACGTGTCTTCCTGCCCCATGGAGCCCCCAGCTCTTCCTGGGACCCCTCAGAGCCCCCAGCTCTGCCCAGGGCCCCCCCAGGGCCTTCCAGGGACCCCCAGCACCTCCCAGCCCCACAGAGCCCCCACTGCCCCTAGCCCTCTACCGCCCCGGGGTCTCCAGCGCCTCCCAGCCTTACTCCCTCAACTCCCCGGCCCTGCCCGGGGCTCCAGGCCCCGCAGCCCCCAGCCGCGGCCCCCCGGGCCCTCAGGCGCCGCCGCGGCCGCCCCAGCCCGCAGCCACGAAGGCCCCCGCGGGGCCTCGCTGCCTCCGGGCGCCGCGCAGTGACGCAGAGGGCGGAGCCATCGGCAGACCACGCCCAGCGCCCTGCTCGCGCGAGAAGCAGAGGCGAAACAGCACCCCCTCAGCACACCCAGGCCGGGAAATCTCGCGGGATTTCCAGGCTATAAATAAGGCCGCAGGAAGGGGCGGAGCTCATTGCCCAGGTGGGCAGGGCCGGGGGCGGAGGGGCCGTGGCGGGGACGGGGCGGGCCTAGGGCGGGGGTGGGCGCTGAAGCCTCCCCCAAGGGCCTTGTCACAGCTGGGCCCCTCGGGGCTGGGCCCTGAGGGGGTCGGGTCCTCCCGCGGCGCTGGGCCGCACTGTCACCTCAGCCGTGGTGGGCCCGAGGCGGCCCCCGCCTCAGCCCTGCCCCAGTGAGCTGCAATTACCAAACTTCGTCAATTAAGATTCAAATAAAGCCTTGATGCGGAGCAGGGCAAGGATAAACACGAGGCGGGGGGTGATCTGGGGCTCCGTTTTCTTCCCCGTTTTGGCCCGCTGCAAGGCCAAAGCCAGTTTTGTGGTGTTTCCCACAAAAGCTCCTCCCGTGGCGCCGGCCGGGTCCCCCGGCCGCTCCGGCTCTGCCGCGGTCCTTTGCTCCCGGGCCTGCTCCGTGCTGCCTCGGCCCCGCTGGAGCCGCAGCTGGACGAGGCCTGTCTTGCGGAGTGCAGCCAAGGTGGTTCCTAGTGTTAAAGAACAAGCAAGTGTTTTCAACAAGCGTGAGGAAGAGTTCAACTCAGAGGTGGTTTTGCTGGAGGATGGGGTGGGAGGGCTGCTCTGGCACGTAGGTGTGCCTAGCGGGAGGGAAAAAACAGCCCCTGCGCTTTAAAACGGTCAAAGGAGAGCTGCGAAGCGGCAGCTTCCCTGAGCTGGGGGGAAATCGGGGCGTTAACAAGGGCTGCGGTTCTGCCACATGCTTTTCCCCTTGGTCCCGGGCTCCGAGCAGCTCAGCTCACCTCTTCCTGCCTCTTCCCGTTCCCCCGAGCGGGCTCTCGGCCTCCGTCTCGCAGGACGTGGTACCCCGTGGGCGGGAGGCATCTCAGCTCATTGCCGTCGGGCTCGGAGCCTGGAAACCCTCCGAGGCGATTAGACAGATCCTTCCCTGCAAAAACAGCTCACGGGTGATCGAGGCTCCCTTTCCCGGAGTTTGTAAGATGCTTTGAGATCTCCCAGATGAAAGATGCTGCCTCGCTCGAGTACACCGCGCCGGCGTGCTTCTTCCCTGTAAATAACAGTAATAAAAACTACGTGCCCCCCCGCCCGAAAGGCGGGTGTTGTGAAATAGCCGGTTCCTGCCAGCGCGCGGCGGAGCCGGCCGCCGTGGGGAGCAGCCAGTGCGTGGCGGGGGGGGGAGGCCGTCGTCTATAATTTATCACCAGGGCTTAAGTGATAGATGTGGCTTTGCGAAGGCCTCTCTTTGCAGGCGGGGAGGAGAGCGGCGCTACTTAGCGCCTGACAAATCGCGCGCGGAGCAGAGGCTCCCGTTCGGCCCCTGCGCCCTGGGCAGAGCAGTGCTTTAGCCCCATTTTCCAGATGGGGAAACTGAGGCCCCAGGCGAGCCGTGCTTAGGCTCGGACCGAGCAGCAGCCGAGGGGAGCAGGATTTCTGCCTGTTTCTTCCATCTAGATCTTCTTGCTACCCACGCTTGGGGCATGATTTCCTCCCCCCAGTCTGCTCCCGTTTGCGTCAGGGCTAGTTAGCGAGTCTGCTCTGTACCGAACACCTTGAGGATGCAGCTGGGGGGCTGGAGAAAGAGCATTTTTGCCTTAGCTTAACGCTGACTTCTTCCACGCTTCCGTCACGTGGATAAACTTGGGAAATTGCGTCCTCAGCCCTCCTCATTCTGTCTTTTTCTCTCCAAGAGTTCCTGATTTATTAGGAATGAAATCAAATTATATTTTATCACCAGCCTGGGTAACAGAGGGCTGAAAGATTAAATTCCAGCATGACAGCCAGCGGTGAGGGAAGGAACAGGAATCATATCTCTGTTTGGTTACAGCATGTTATTATCGGGCACTGGTCTCTGAGAGACAAATTACGGTTTTCTTGAGGGATCTTTATTTAATTTTTTTTTATCCCGCTGTCACTGTCAGGGTGGCTTGGAGTTAAATTGCAGCTGTCCCTGCCCCCAGCAAACGCGCTGCCGATAAGCGCGAGGGCCGCGCTGCTCCGCCAGCCCGGTGGTCTTGCTGACGCAGGGTGGATTTTGGAAAAAGGAAGGTCTAACGCGGCGCTTGGACCCGGCGGGAGGCTTCGCGGGGAGCACGCGCGGTGCAGAGGCGGCAGGAGCCGTGGGAGACCCGGCGCCACGCGGCTCTGCGGCTCCCGGCTCGCTGCCTTGCCCGCGGCCGCTGTCCCCCCCATCCCGCGCGCCTGGTGTCTTCTCCCCCCCCCCCAGACTTTGGAGGAGATGTTCCCCTTCCGTCTGCGGCTCATCTCCGGCACGTCACATCAAGCGGAGAACAAGCGTGCACGAATGAAAGCGAAATGAAATAACAGCCCACCCCAATAACCCCCCGTCTCTCCCGCTCCTCCGAAGGCTGCAGCCGTGTCGTGTCTGCGGGAAGCGGGGGGAATGAAAGCGGGAGGAAGAACAAGGCGAGGGATTTCTGTGCAGCAGCGAGGCGGCGGCGAGCGCGCTTCATCCTGGGGAATAAATTAGAATACATCTCGGGCTCCTGGAATAAATTAGCTGGATGGCAAGGAGGGGAGATTTGTTTCCTGGGGAAATGAGGCTGCCTCTTTAGCAAGGTAGAAACACCTCCAGGGCTTGAATTTCTGAGCTGATCTAATCTCCAGGCAGGTGTGACTTTAAAGCTGACTTGCTCGTCTCCTGGCGCTGTTAAAGAGCAGAGCCGGGTTACGGCTGGGGAGAGCCGGGTGCGATGTCGTTTGATTCTCACAATAGCGTTGGAGTTAAAGGGGTTATGGACAGCGGAGAAACTTAATGTCTCTCCCTCCCTCCGTAGCCATCCATCCATCTACACATCCATCCCGTACTGCTGTCTCTCGCCGAACCGCACGCTCCACGCTCCAGCAAAAGCCATTAGGAATGACAAAGCACCTTTTTGTTTTAAAGATGGGTCCCGGGAGCAGCAGGCAAATTGCCTGGTTCATGCATAATAAACCAGGCGTGGAAACACACAAAGTAATAGGCTACATTTGTAGAGAAACAAAATCATTAAGCGAGCCTGTTTGCAGGGCTGGCTGGAAAAAAAAATAAAATCAGGCGAGGCCGGGTGCAGAGGAACTCGCAGACCCTCTCGCGTGCCCCTCTCGGCATCGGCGCCGCTAAAAGCTTCACTGAAATAGGTCAGCAGAGCCCGGCACGCGTCCCGGAGCGGGCGGCGAGCAGCTGTGGCGAGAAAGGGGTCGGTGTCGGAGCCGGGAACGGCACCGGCACGTGGAGACGGCACCGGGCAGGAGCCAGGCCCCAGTCCGGCAGCATCCGCATCCCCTGCTGCCGGCTGTGCCGGCTTCGCGCCCCCGGGACCCCGAGATGCTCTGTCCCTCCTCGGCTCCCCGCAGGGTCGTTCGTGCCCTCCCCACCACGATGCTTTCTGCAGAACAAAGGCACTAGGCAGCCCCTTTTTTAACATTTATATTTATATATATATATAAAAAAATTAAATATATATAATATATCGTGTTTAAGACTAAAAATATAGTACATAATATTTAAAAAAAAGGAAAATGAAAAATAAAAAATGGAAGGTTTGGGGCAGGGCGAGGGCGGGGATCACAGATACGTCTCTCTAGGGGTCTAAAACAGCCTGTGCTAAGAAAAGGGACCCGCTCGCTGCTCGGCTCTCCCGGACGGCGCCGCTCGCCCCGGGCTCCCTTCCAGGCTGCCGGGGTGCCGGGAGCAGGAGGTGGCCTCGAGGGCCCGGCCTGACCCCGGGGGGGTGATTTAAAGCTTCGGCTTGGATGCACAGCACCTCCGGGGCGGGGAGGGGGGGCCGTGCCGGGCCGCCGGCCCCGCGGCCGCGGAGGTGGCTATTGCTATTGACGGCGGGGCGCAGCGCGGGGCGGCCGCGGGCTCCCTTCCCGAGACA
>PTFA01000356.1:693838-707474 GCA_003342895.1 Casuarius casuarius
GGGCGCGGGGGCGCGCGGGGGCATGGCCGGGCGCGCGCGGGGCGGGGGCGCGCGGGGGGGTGCACGTTCGTGTGTGTGTGTGCGTGTGTGTGTGCGTGTGTGTGTGCGTGTGTGTGTGTGTGTGTGTGTGCATGGCAGGGGGTGCGTGTGTGCACGTGCGTGTGTGCTTGTGCGTGCTTGTGTGTGCGTATGTGCGTGTTCGTGTGTGCATGTTCCTGTGTGTTTGCACATGTTCACGTTTGTGCATGTTGGCGTGTGCATGTGTGCATGTTCCTGTGTGTTTGTGCGTGCTGCTGCGTGTTGGTGTGTGCATACCTGCATGTTCGTGTGCGTTTGCGCATGCTACTGCCTGTGCACGCTTGTGTGTTTGCTTGTTGGTGTGTGTGTTTGTGCTCGGTGCATGGAGGGGATGTGCACGTGTTTGTGTGCACGGTGGTGCGTGTGTGTGCGCATGGGGTGTGTTCCTGTATGTACGTGTGTGTGTGTGTGTTTGTGCGTGTGCGTTGCAGGGGGCTCGTGCGTGGGTGTGTGCCGGCACGTCGGGGATGTGCATGTGTGCGTGCCGGGGGTGTGCGCGTCGTGGGGGTGTGTTGTGCCGCTGTGTGTGTGTGTGTGTGTGTGCGCGCATGTTGGGCTGCCTGCGTGTGCGTGCCTGTCGGTGTGTGCGTGTGTGTGTCGGTGTGTGCGTGTCAGCGTGCGTGCATCCGCCTGTGCGCGTGCTGGGAGCGCGTGTGCTTGTGTCGAAGTGCCTGTACGGGAGGTTGAGCGCAGGCGGGTGTTGTCGGCTGTTGGGGTGTGCGCACCGTTGCGTGTGTGCACACGAGCGCATGTGCACGCTGCGTGCTGTGCATTTGCACGTCTGCGTGTGTGCACACCAGGCCGCCCCGCGCGGGGCTGCGGGTGCTGGGCGTAGGGAGGGTGCCCGTGCACGGGGGGTGCGTGCCGGCTGGCGGGTCGTTAGCGCGGGTGCTAACGGGGATCCCGGCCCGGGAGGAGCTGCCGGCCGGTGCCGGGGCCGGACGGCTCCGGGTGCCTCTGCTCCTCCGGGCGGTTCTCCCTCCCGCCACACGCACACGCTTTCAGCTTTTCCTCTTTCTATTTCTGTTGAAACTTCCTAAGCTCCCACTAAGGCCCTGGATATTAGCGGCTTGGAAAATCCTCTCGCCTGCGGGCTCCCGGGAAGGGAAGGGAAGGGAAGGGAAGCTCTGCGGGCGGAGGGGAGCGGGCTGAGCCCGCGGCGGAGGCAGAAGCTCCAGCTTTCATGGGTTTTTGCTGCTGCTGCTGTTTTTTTTTTTAACAGAATTTCTAGCCCTGAGGGTTTTAGGGAAAACGCTGCGAATGGCAGCAGGGCTCGGCCGCCTGCCGGAGTCAGCCGCAGCGCCGGCGTGGCGGAGGCTGCTCCCGCGGTGCCCAGGGATTGGGGAGCGCGAGCGGCCGCGGGGCGGTTCGGGAACCCCGAAGCCGCCGCTGGGGCTGTCGGCGAGGCCGGATCGCGGGGCCGTGCCGGAGCCCGGCGGAGGCCGGGGCCTTCGCTGCCGCCTCCTCTTCCTCTCGGCCTGGGCAGGGGGTTTGGCCGTAGCTGCCTGCGGGCGCGGGCGGCACCGGGGCGGGTTTGGGCGCCGGGGAGGGTTGGGGTGCGGGGGCCGAGGCCCCGTCGGGCTGCAGCCCGGCTCCGGCGCCCATCGCGGCAGCGGCTCCGTGCTGCCCTCTGCCGCAGCCGCCTCCGCTCCGGCGCCTGCCCGGAGCCCCGAGCTGCCTCCCCGCGCCGGCGCCGCTCGCCCGCCTCGTCCTCTCCCGCTGCCCCGCGGGGTCTGCGGGGGCCGGGGCAGCGGCACGCCGGGGACGCCGGCCCCCCTCCGCGGCGGCCGAGACGGATGGCGGCAATAAAAAGCTGCCAATTGCGGAGGTTTTATTAGAGTAATAACGCCGACTGTGCCGGGGAGGCAGCGCCGGGGCACAGGCCGCCTCGGCGCGGGCGGCGGGGCAGCTTCCCCGGGCGAGGGGCAGTTTGGGGCCGGACGCTGCCCAAATGCAGGCAAACGGGGTCAAAAAGCAACGCGGGCCCCGCGGGAGCCCCCGGCTCCAGGAAAGCTGCCCGCAGCGGGTCGGGGAGGAGCCGGGGGCTGAAAGTGCCGCTGGGCCGTGCGGCCAGACCCGCTCCGTGTCTCGCGGAGGCACCGTCCGACCAAGGGCCCATCGACCCCGGCGTCAGGGCGGCGGGAGCAAACCCTCCGGCGTGGCCGTCCCCCCAGCTGAGCCCATCGGCGGGGCGTCGCGGCGCGAGCGGCTCCCGGGGCCCCGCACTCGGTGCGCTGAGCCGGCGCTGGCAGCAGCGATTTGTTTTCTGCCCTCGCCGAGCGCCGGCGGCGGCGCAGGGACCCCGCGGCGCCCGGCGGGCCGTGAAAGCCCATCTGCGCCAATAATCATCACCATCATCGGGACGTTCATCCCCAGCCGAACGGCTGCGAGCAGCTTCCCGAGCCCGTTCCCAGGCAGCCGCCCGCCTCTGCTCGTTACGCGCCGGAGCGGAACGGCTAACGAACCCGCTCGCCGCCAGCCCGGCCGCGCGTCAGCGAGGTTGGGAGAAGCACCGCGGCCGGGAAAGGCAGGTGGATTTCCATCCCGCTTGGATAACCGGCCGGCTGGAGACTCCCACCCCAGTGCTCCCGCCCCGCGTTAGCTCTCTTCATTATTATTATTTTTTTAAAGCAATTACGAGGCAGCCGCCTTGCCTGCGTCCGCGCTCCCGCTGGAGCGACCTCTGTTCCGCGGTAATTAACTGCCTCCCGGGGGGGGATGCAGCGGGGCCGCTCGCCCGGATCCTGCCTGCTCGGCGATTTGCAGCGAACGGCAGGAACCGCGCTCTCCTCAGGAACCGCGGCTCGCGCTTGTCCGTCGGCCTTCCTTCGCCACGCCGATAACTTCCAAACTCTTTGGTGGATTTGAAGCAAATTTTCACAAGCGGGTCAAAGTCACGGCGATAAAGAGGTGCCGCAGGTGGGAGACACGGCCTGCAGCCCGGGTGCCCAACCCGTGTATTAGACATCAGAGAATCCACACCAGGTGCTGCGGGAAGCCAGATGCCAAAGCCTCCCCTCCTCAGTGATGCTGGTTTTATTTAAATCCTTCCTTTGGAGCATGGATGAGTCCCAGGGAAGGCGACGGAGGGGGGATGCTGGGCCAGAGCGCGGCCCCGGGGGGACGCGACGCTTCCTGGCTGCGTCTCCGGAGCAGGCGCCGGGTGCCGGGTGCCGGGTGGGTGCCGGGTGCCGGGCGGGTGCCGGGCGCCAGCTCGCAGCTGGTGCTCACGGAGGCGTTTGCTAAACGGACACGGAGCAGATGGGCAAAGGGACCCGCGGGGCCGCGCCGCATCCATCAGCGGCACGAGCGCGGCCGTCCTCAGCGGCGCCGCCCCGGGAGCCCGGCCCGGCCTTGCACCCGCCACCGGCCCCGCTGGCTCCCTCGGGCCACCCGCCATCGGACGGACGCCCCTGCTTTACATTTTATCCTTTTAATTTCTCCCCACGCTGATTTCCAGCACGCGGTGACGTCTTGCAGCCAGGGTTTCTGTGCCGCGGCCGTTTGGCGCCTCCCGGCAGCAGACGCCCGTCGCGGGGACGAGCTGCCGCGCGTGTTAACACGCTGTTTCCTCTAAATAAATAACCGTCCCCCAAGCTGGCGCTCAATTATTGAAGCAATAATTAAATAAATTAATTAAATAAATTAAAGCTCCAGTGACGAAGCTGGGAGCTCACGTGGGATGAGGGGGACGCGGCTGCCGGCCGGCTCCAGGCACCCCGCTGCCAGCTGTGGCCAGATGTTGCCAGCGCTCGGCCGAGATGAGTGGTTTAATTGCGCTCCGAACCCCGCAGCGAAGGGAACCGAACCGAACCTGCACCGGCGCCGCAGCGCGACCCGTGCCAAAGCCGAACCCGCCGCCGTCCCGCCAGGGCTCTGCTTCCTCATCGTCCTTATTTGCCCGGTCCTAATTCATAAATCAGCAGGAGCGGGTAATTTCCCCAGGAGAGCATTTAGACGGGAGATTGAATGAGTAATTTACTGGGAACATTAAGACGGCACCAGATAACTTATTTATGAGAACTTTTTGACGGATCTGCCGCTCAATAATTTATGCCACGCAGCATTTAGTCAGGGTCACCAGTAAATAATTCACTTATTATAAACTACGGAATTTTTTATGAGACGCTGAATTATTATCTCGCGCCGGATCCGGGACCGTAAATACGCAGCCGCCGCCGTCCCCGCCGGCGAGGAGTCCCGCGCGCTGAGCCCCGACGCCGCCGCGCGCTCGCCGCAGCGGTGGCCGTGCCGTGGAAGGGGGCTCCGGCCGCCGGGGGGGACGCGGGGGTCCCGGCCTGCCGCACGGCGGGAGCGAGCGCGGCAGCGTGCTGCCACCTCTCGGGCAGAGCCGAGCTGCGGGGCCGGGAGGACATTCTGCATCTCTCCCCTTCCCGGGCGGGAAGAGGGTGGATGCTGCGGGAAGCGGCTGCAGAACCGGCCCGTTTCCTTGCACCGCCGGCGGAAAGCGAATTTAGCCGGATGCTCGCGGCTCCCCGCGCTCCCTTTTGCCGGTTGCAACCCGGCGGACACCCAAGGCCCCCGCGGTTTTCCCGGCCCCGGGGGTCCACGAGGCCCTGGGAGGGCGTGGGAGCCGGCGCAGCAGTCCTGCGTGCCCGGGCCGGTGCATCGCCGCGCGGCCGGCTCTGCCCCCGCCTGCACGGACACCCCGGCCCCTGGGACCCCCCCGCGCTTTCACGTCTCGTGGGCCAAATTTAGCTGGGAGGGGAAGGAGAAACCTCGGCCGATGCGCTGCATAGGAACACCGTCGCTCTGCAGTGCGGTGCTCCAGGCACGCGGCATCTTCCCCTGCTCCTCAACGCGGCCCACGAAACCCGGCCAACGCTCCCCTTCCATTGCCTTCCCTCCCCCCATCCGCTCCCCCCCCGCGGCTCCCGCCGCGCTCGCCCCGTCCCAGGGCACTTCTGCCATCGAAGGCTCCTGCAAGGAGAATCACGTTTTCCAAAAGCAGAAAGTTCGACCTCGCTCGCTGCCTCCCTGCGGCTCCCCGGGCAAGTTAAAGCGTTGCGAACGCTATTTTTTCCTAGGTACGCAGCCTTTCCTTACCTGTATGTACACCGTGTTCAGAGCAACTCCCCCTTAATGGCCTAGCTCAAAACCATAGCAGCGAACCTTTCCGGCCTGCAGAGAGCATCGCTCGGTTTCAGCTGGGGCTGGTTGGGGTTTCTCTGCTCGCGGCGAGGCTTTTTCTGACCCGGCGCCCAACGCTTTGCACGAGTTTGCACGAGCGAGCAAACCACAGCGAAAGGCTGCCTGCAGCGAGCTCGCGAGCCGTTCTGCAGAGCCGCGCGGCCCGGCCGGCGCCCGGACACGGCTCGCCACGCCGCTGGCATCGCCTTCTCCGAACGCGGCAGGAAAGGGAACCGGCCCACGCGGAGGCATGACGTGCGGCGGGCCGACCCCTCCAGCCCACGCTCCCGAATCCCGGCGGGAGCGCGAGAGCCGCGGCGGCGGAGGGATGCGGCTCGCAGGGAGCAGCTCCTGCGCTGGTGCAGCGTCCGGCTCATCCCGTGCGCCGCGGGGACCCGGTCGTGCTGAGCCTCGTCCCAGGGGCGACGGGGTTGTCACAGCCCTTTCCCGCATGGGGGGAGCCGCTGCGGCCCCCCGGACACGGGGCGGGATGCTCGGAAACCGCTTCCACCTCGGGGCCGTGCAGGCGGCTGCCGATGGGGGGTCCCCGCGGGGCCCCTCCCGGCCCGACGTCGGGGCGCTCGACGCAGCCGCGGGCTGCTGCAGCCCCGCGAGCATCGCACCTCCTCCTCCCGGAGCCGCGCCGCAAAGGAAAAGCAACCCCCCCCCGAAGCCCCCCCGAGCCGCCCGCTTCGCCGCGGAGGATGTTGCGTGCGGGCGAGGGGTGCGCAGAAAGCGGCAGAGGAAGCGGCTGACGGACAAGTCGCCGCCTCGGAGGAGCCGCTCACCTTGCCGCCCGTCCCAGGAAGCCCCGGCGCTCGCGGCGCGGAGCATGGCCCCGGCGGGCGGCGGGTGCCGGCGGCCAGCGCTGCCCCGGCGGGCGCTGCTCTGCCTCGCGCTGCTCACCACCGCCCAAGGTGAGGAGGAGGAAGGGGACGATGCACGGAAGGGGACGATGCACGGGAAGGGGATGCTGCACGGGAAGGGGGGCAGCCTGCAAAGCGGGGCTCGCCGCAGCAGCCGAAGCCGGGAGGGGAGGCGCCGATGGGCCGCGGAGCAGGGAAGCGCGGGGCGGCTCGGCGCGGGGACGGGCGCGGGGAGGGCTTTCGGCCCGTGGCGTGTCGCCAGCCCTGCTCGAAGCAGGGAAACGCGGCCCAGCCGGTCCCAGGGCGCCGGTTCCCCTTTGCTGGCAGCGCCGCTGCCTGCGGGGTGTGCGGCCCCGGGCTCATTCGAAACGAGCTTCCTTCCTCCTGGAGCAGCGCCTGGGACCTGCGGTCTGTCCAGGCCTCCCCAGAAACGCAGCTTTTTGAGGCCAGTTTTCTCCGCTGAATGGACGCGGCACCTTTTGCCGGCGATTTCAGCTCCAAGCTGCAGCGGCTGAGCCTGCAGCGCTGGCTGCAAAAGCTGCCTGCCAGTCCGGGGCGGCCGACCCGCGCTGTGCTGCACCGGCCCCGGCGCTCGCACCGGCCGCAGGCAGCAAGCTACGATTGCACCTTTGGACCACGAGGCAGATTTTGAGTCATTTCTTCCCCGAACCCCCGCGCTCGTGTGCCAGCGCCCTCCTGCCCCCTCGCCGGCAGCGCCGGGATCCGCGCGGAGCTCGGCCGAGGCTGCGCTGCGGTTTGCACCGCGCTCGGCCCTTTGCAGGGCGCAGGCTCCTACCTGGAGCCCGGCCGCAGCCGTGCAACGGAGCTGGGCTGCTTTCGGGGCTGGGGGGCGGCTGAGCCGGGCGAGGGCCTGGGGCAGCGCATCCCCCGAGCGTGGGATGAAGCTCTGCTGATTTCACATCTCTGGTACCGCTTTGCTTCCAAATTTCCCTCTCTTTCTTGCAAAGAGAGGAGGCCGGCACCTTCTTGCAGAGAGGAGGCAGGGAGGAGCTTTCCCCGGGGGAGCGAGGTTTGCAAGGGGGGAAAGGAGCAGCTAAACAAGTGAGACTCAACTCCTGGTGCCATTGAGGTGCCTCAATGCCATCTCACAGCACCGAGCAGCCCCGGAGCTGCACTTACAGTGCCTCTTGCCCGAGGGCAGTTTGGTGCCGGGAGTGATGGGAAGGAGCCGCGTGGGATGGGGATCGGCCCCAGGTGCGAGCCGTCAGGGTCGGGAGCTGATAACCGGCGCCTGTGGCAGGGGCAGCCCCTCGCTGCGGGGGGGCCCTGCTCCGGGCTCTCCTCCCCCCCGTGCGATGCCCCGGCTCAGCTCCCGGGGGCTGCAGCTTTGCGGGGGAGGCAGCACCAGCCCGGCGGCATCGCTCGCTCGGAGCCGTGCGTATGCGGGAAAAGCCGCAGAGCTGCCTGCACCCGGCCCCGGCGGCCGCTGGTGTTTGTTTATTTTAGGGCTTTTTATCGCGGCTCTGCCAGAGCCCTTGACATCCGGGGCTGGTGTGAAAAGAAGGGGGGAGGCTTGGCTTGGCGTGGCTTCTCGGCACCGTGAAGGGTCCGGCGGGCAACGGTGCCTCTGCTCCCCGGCAGGGAGGGAGCAGGGGCCCAAAGGAGCCACCGACCGTATTGCTGCGGGGTCTGTGACCCCCCCGCGCTGGGCAGCGCAGGATATTGCACATGCAGCCGTGCAACGTGCGGCAGAGCACGGGGCGCGAGAGACCGGCCGGGGACGGTGCTCCATGGGAAGCTGGAGCCTGTTCCTGCGCCGTTGCAAGCCCCCCATCCCGGAGGGATGCGGCCGGTCCCTGCTCCCCCCGCTCAGCTCTTGCTCCTGCCCTCCGCAACCGCCCAGGGTGCGAGGACGTGGCGGCGGCGGTCGGCGCGGTGCTGCGGCTGGTGCCGGAGAAGCCGCCGCTGCTCTGGGAAAGCATCGACTGGCGGGTGAGGCTGGACGCCGGGGAGCAGCTCCGCATCCTGACGGCCAGCGCCAGGGACGTCGAGCAGCCCCCCAGGAGCCGATTTAGCCGGCGGGCCGACTTCGAGCGGGAGACGCTCTCCCTGCGCGTCGGCCCCGTCTCCGAGGCCGACAGCGGCGTCTACTCCGCGCACTTTGTGAATGCGTCGAGCTTCGAGTTTCGCAGGCGCTTCTGCGTGTCGGTGCTGGGTGAGTAGCCGGGGGGGGTCAGCGCCCCGCCGCGGTGCAGCCCCCCGGCCCCGCTCACCGCCTCCGTCCTTGCAGCGCCCGTCTGCCAGCCGGCGCTGGAGGCGAGCGTGGCGCACCGCGAGCACGGCTGGTGCAACCTCTCGCTGGCCTGCGCCGTCCCCTGCGCCGGCAACGTCACCTACAGCTGGTCGCGGGCTGGAGCAGCCCCCGCAGCCCTGGGCCACCGGCCGTCCCTGCGGCTGCAGCTCCCCGAGGGCGCCAACGGCACCGTCTACCTCTGCAACGCCAGCAACGCCGTGAGCTGGGCCGCGGCCAGCACCGACGTCTCGGGGCTGTGCAGCCCCCCAGGTGACTTGCTGCGGCGCGGGGGGACGGTGCGAGCGCCGCCGGAGCTGGGCGTCCTCGGGGCCCCGGCGTCCTGGCTGAAGGGTTTTCCCTGCCCATGGGTGCCGGGGAGCCAGCCCCTTGCCCGAGCCCTGCTGCCGGCTTCGTGCAGGTTGTACTTTGGGGCAGAGCGATGGAGAACGTGCGTTGGAAGGGGCTCGGCCCCGTGTCGAAGGTCTCCCCGTCCTTCTGCCCTTGCTTCTCCCCAGGGTTTTTCCCCGTCGAGCTGTGGTGGACGCTGGCCGCGGCCCTGGGGCTGCTGCTGGCCGTCTCCGTAGCCCTCGTCCTCGCCTGGAGGTGCCGCAGGAGGCCAGGTAAGGCGCTGCCGGGCGCTCGTCCCGGCGGTGGGCCGTCACCGTCGCCTCCGCTCGCGCCTCGGTGCCGGCCCCGGGGCCGCTCCTCCCCTCCGGGCCGGCGCGGGATAACGCAGAGCATCCAAGCTGCCGCAGGGATCGCTCTTCCCATCCGGCTCGCTCTGCTCGCGGGCTTCCCGAGGGCCGAATCCCCGCGGTCCGGAGCCCCTAAAATGCCGCTCCTCTTGCTCCGGTTGCCTAAGGTCCCGCGGGAAATGCTGAGCAGATGCTGACCGTCTACGAGGAGGTGGGCAACGCCCGGAGCAGCCGCGACCGCGTGAGTGCCGGGCGCCCCTTCCCCACGCCATCCCGAAATGTCCTTCCCCTGAGCTGGATCCCTTAACCAAGCTGGGGGCCGTTTTCTCCCCGCAGAACGGGAGCAGCGAGGCTGCCAGCGCGGGAAACACCATCTACACCATGGTCTACGCCACGCCGGTAAGGGCGGAGCGAGCTCCCGCGTGGCAGGGCCGTGCCACGGGGCCGCGGCTGAGCTTTTAACGTCCAACCTTCCCCGTGCCAGGGGCCCGGCCGCCCTCGGGAGCCCGAGAGCCACACCATCTACTCCACCGTGCAGGCCAGCAAGAGGGTGAGTTCCTCCTGCCCCGACTCCCGGGGCCGGCTCTGCCCTTCGCCCGGGGACGGACACCTTGGTCCCCTCCGTGTCCGTAGGTGCTCAGCGGGCTCCTCGGATGCTCCCGCGAAGCCCTCCAGGACGGATTTACAGCCGAGCTGTAGAAACCTTTGCAGTGGTGGGCAAGCTGGAGCCTCTCTAAAGGCATCTTCTCGCTCTGCTTTGCAGTCCCCCTCTGCCAAGAGGCAGAGGATCGAACCGTCTCTGATCTCCACCGCCTACGTCGAGGTAACGGACCCGGGGGGGCCTCGGTCCCTGGGCGCCCGGGACGGCCCCAAGCCCCGCTCGCCCCGGGAGCGAACGTCTCCTTGCCGTTGATCCTGGGTGCAGCTCGTGTGCCTTGGAGCATCCCGCTCTCCTGGTTTCCCTTCCCAGGCAGGAATCTGCCCTCCTCGTTCCCCACCCCTGCTCCGTGCCGATGGGCACGTTTTCCTTAAATTTCTGCTGAGAAAAGCCCCTCGCAGCCTGGTGGGCCCGTCGCCTGCAGGATGAGGGGCTGGAAATGCCAACAGCCTCGAAGGGGGGACCCAAAGCACCACGAGCCCCTTGCAGACGCGCTCAAAACCGCCGGTTTTCTTGCAGCCTGCGGAGGCTTTGAGGCACTGGCGTGCTCCACCGCAGACCTCGCCTCCGGCTCCCGCGGGCCACCGCCTCTCCTAGCTGCCTCCCTCGCTTCGGCAAGGTCCCCTTCTCTTTACGTGCCTCCGCTCCCGGAGCAAGCACCCGGAGAGACCGCCAGCGCCCCGCGGCTGCCGCGGCAGAGCTCTCCGTGGGGGCTCGCCGCCTCCGAGGGGGACGGAAACGTCGCCAACCAGGTTTTCCCGAAGGCTGCAAAGCCCAGCTGCACCTTGGAGGCTTCCTTCAGGGGACGGAGAAGAGACCTGGTGACCAGGACCTCCCACCGGAGAAGATGGCTTTGAAATGCGTGTGATACACGTGTCTAGCATGAGGGTGATCTGTTATATATATTTTTTCCCTCCAGGTCTTGATAGGTTCAACGCACTTTGGGGGTTTAGTTTTAGGTGTGAATACAAGCTCAAGCGCATGAGGTGGCTGTGGCGCTTGTTTCACGGACTCTGTAGCCTGAAAGGTGCCTGGGAGGGAGCGCGAGCTGCTTCATCGGGAGCTCAGGAGACTCCGGTGAAGGGCGCGGCGGCTCTCGGGCGAGTCGGCTTTGCCGCAGAGCTGCAGCCTGGCGAGGTGGGGAGGGATGGGGTGAAAAACCGGGTCGCTGCTGATCCCATGGCCGGGATGTGGCCCTGCTTGGTGGGATGCCTGGAGTCACCCGGACGTCCCTTCCCGCTGAAGTTACTCTGCATTTCTCTAACAAAAGCAAGTCTGGGGTGGGCAGAGGTCCCAGCAGAGCTGTGTTAATTGGGATCATTAACGGCATGGCATGGATCGTGGCCCAGGGAATAAAATCACCCTGGGGATGCGGTGACCGTTGCGGCTGCCGTCTCCAAACGGGCGCTGGGAGCAGGGGGCAGATCTCAGCCTCCTGCCGCAGCGATGGCTCTGAAACGCYGGTGCCCGTGGTCGCAGCGAGGGGGAAGTATCCACGGAGTCGGAGCACCCGTCGGGGCGCCGGGCTCCATCGCGGCGTGGTAACTGATGCTAACGGGCTGCCTTGGAGCTGCCTGGCTGCTAGTGCTGAGGCAGCGGTTTGCTTTCCCCTCTCCACGGTATCATCCTGCGCTGGGCTGACTCTGCCAGCACGTGGGTGCTCAGCACCACTGCACGGCCGGATCCGGCCTTTCACCAGCACCTGTGCAACGGCGTGTGCGTAAAAGCGTCTCCGCCGTCGGCTCTCCGCCAGGACGGACACGAAGGGCTCGGGGCTGGGATAAAGCAGGTCAGGACCCAGCAGGCGCCGGCGGCAGCCTCCGCTCGCCCTCCTCGCGCGGCCCCGGGAAGCACGGGGGGACGCGGCTGCTCCCCGCCGAGCTCGGCGCGCCCGTGCGACGCCGCGTGCATCGCTCGGCGCTGAGCAGAGCCCCCGAAACACCTTCCTTGGGGAAGGGATTTGGCCGTAATGCAAACGCCTCATCTCAAGCATTTGCACTACGCTTGGGGCCGGCGCGCCCGGGCGTCAGCACGGAGGGTTGAGCAAGGGCCTCCCGGCTGCCTCCTCGGAGCAGGGCCGGTGTCAGGAGCCCGGCTGGGCGAGGCAGCGGCCGTGGGGCCGGAGCAGAGCCGGAGCCCACCTGCAGGGCCGGTGAGCAGGGGCGAACGGTGCAGGTGGCTATCGAAGAACCAGGTCACCCCTCCTGCTCACCTGCACCGAGGGCATCTGAGCCGGGGCCACGGGGGTGGGACGAACGAGCCGCTCGGGGCCACGAGCATCGGCTCAGCCCTCGAGGCCGCGGTGCCGGTTGCGCCCGGGTTTGCAGGGTGGGTTGCGTGCAGCAGCGATGAGGGGGCGAGCCTCAACGCCGGGCGCGGGGACGCGTCTCGCAGGGGGCCGGGACCCCCRYGCAGCCCGGCTGCAGCGTGCTGACRGCGCTGCTCTGACGCCAGCCCATGACCGGCATCACGCCATGTTTCCGGCCGCAAATGAGGAAGCTCCGGGGTGCCTTGCGCGGCGGGGGAGCCGGGTGCACGGCCCGCGCGGCGGCGGCGGGGGCTGCTGACTCATGGGACCCCCACGAGCAGCCGGGCGAGGGGACTCGCCGCCCTGGCTTTTTGGGCGYGGAGGCCGAGCGAGGATGATGGCGGGTTTTGCAACGGTGCTTTTCTTCCTCTTGCGGCAAGGTAGGACGGCCGGGGCGAGGGGGGGCCGCGGCGCCCTGGGGCGGGCGCTGGGACACTGCCCGGGTCCGGGGGCCGCGGCGGCTGCCCTTCCCCAGGCAAAGCCGCCGGCGGGGCGAGGATGGAGGGCGGCAAAGGGAGGGAGGCGGCTCGGCTCGGGGCGCCGGCGCGGTGCTCGCCGGGGCCGCCGCGACGGGCGCTGTGCTCCCGGCAGCCGCGGCGCAGGACGGGCAGCCCGTGGTGGCCGAGGCCGTGGGCGGCACGGCGTACCTGCAGCCCGGGCTGCCGGACTCGGCCCCCTATCACCAAACCTATTGGCGCTACGAGAACTCCCGCAAGATCGCGGTGCGGCGGCGGGAGCMGCCGCCCACCTACCCCGACCCCGTCTTCGGCGGGCGGCTGGAGCTCTTCGCCAACAACACGCTCTGCATCCATCGCCTACGGAAAAGCGACGGCGGCACGTACTGGCTCTACCGGGAGGATGAGGCCGGCAAAGAGCGTGTGGAGAGCGTCCGCCTGGTGGTGCACGGTGAGCGGGGGGGGGGAATGGACGGATGGACGGGCGGACGGACAGACGGATGGACGGGCGGACGGACGGACGGACGGATGGACGGGCGGGCGGATGGACGGACGGGCAGACGCAGTGACGCCGCGCCGCCTCTCGCAGAGCGGGTGCCGAAGCCCACGGTGCGAGCCGAGGTGAGGGCGAGCGCCGAGCGCTGCGAGGCCACCTTGACCTGCTCCGTGGCCCTCGAGGACGTGGTGTACGAGTGGCTCCCGCCCCAGCCGCCGCCGGCGGTTGGCAGCGCCRGGCTGACGGTCGCCTTCGTGCCCGGCGTGGAGAACTACACGTGCAGGGTCAGCAACGCCGTCTCCTCCAGCAGCGCCTCGCTGACGTACCGCTACCCCTGCTCCTGGGAAGGTACCGGCCGCAAAGGGTCCCTCCGCGCTCGCCGCTTTGGGGGTCCGGGAGCTGCGTCGGGGGGGTGGCGGGTCCCCGCGTGGCCGGCTGTGCTCGGGGCATCGCTGGGCTTCGGGGCGGTCGGCCCCTTCCCGGAGGGGGGGATGCTGCGGGGCGGCGGGCGCAGCCGAGCGTCGGAGGGGGACGGAGAGCTGGGAAACGCCTCTTCCCGTGCTCACGGGCGCCCGGGTCTCCCTGCAGCCGAGCCCTCCGCCGCCTCCACGGCCCAGAAGACCGAGGTGCTGATGGCTCTGGCCTTTCTCCTCCTCCTCCTCTTCCTCCTGGCTT
>PTFA01000356.1:707675-743323 GCA_003342895.1 Casuarius casuarius
CCGGAGCTGGCAGAGCTGTGGTTTCCTGGTGCCGCGGATGCCGCCGGCGCTGTCACTGCTGCGGCCTGGGCGGGGGAAAGGCATCCGTGGGAATCGTGCTGAGAAGCAGCTCACCCACCGCCTGCGGCTCCCCGCGGGTCCGGGCTCTCCCGAACTCTTAAGCACTGTGTCGGCCCCTGGTCCACGCTCTGCTCCCAGCCCTGCTGGCGCCTCCGGCGAAGCTCCGTGCCTCAGTTTCCCCTCCTGGCCACTCGATGCCTGGCTGTAATCAGAGACTGACTTCTGCAGGTTGGGGAAAAGCAGAAAAAGCACCTCAGGTTCCCCCCACTTCTCCCCGTCGTGCTTTGAGAACTCTAGCAGTGTAGATCGTGTTTACAGTCCCGAGGACCGGGATGTTCCCGTCCCGGAGCAGCGCGGCTGGGGGTGTCCGAGCGGGCGCTGGCGCGGCCATCGCCCCTGCAGCACGTCTGGGGGTGAAACCTCCTCTCGCACCTCCGGGCACCGCCTGCATGGACCTTTCTCGGGACCCTCCGACCCAGCGGCTCCCCGGAGCGCGGGGCGTTCCCGGGCATCCTGGAGCCGACGGGGCACCGGTGCCCTTTCCGGTACCAATGCACAGCGCAGCAGCGCAGGGTCGGGGCGGCCGTGTTTTCCCCGAAACGCGTCATGCCCCAAGAAGCTGGAAACGGTTTAGGCCTGTCCCGGGGTCCCCGAGACCGCGGGCGAGCGCGAGGCGCTGCGCGACGTCCGGGCCTGGAGCACCGGAGCATCCCTGGGAGGCCGAGCTGAGGTTTACCAGCGCGGGAGGCTCCAGCGGCGCAAGTACGTTTCCTGCCTTCAGAAACATTTGCATTAAATTATCCTTCATTGTCACCTTAAACGCTGTGTTTTCAGGTCTGTTCTGAGTCCTCCTGGCTCTGCACAGCAGCCGGGGGACCGGGAGGGCGATGTGGGGCGCTTGGACCCGGCTGGGAGGAGCCACGCAGGAGCCGGGAGCCCTCCCACGGCCGTTCCCGCAGCCAGACCAGCTCCCGGCGCGGAGCCCGGCACCGCAGGCCTTTCCATCCCCTCCGTCGGGGCAGGAGGACGGGTCTCACGGGTGATGGAGTCGCTCTCCAGCTCCGCGAGGATGGAGCGGGGCGACCGGCCGCCGCGGGATGCTGCGGCAAAACCGGCCTGCGAAAGGAGAGAATCGGGCTCTCCTCGCCTTTAAATCCGAGAGGTGTCACTTCCCAGCGCCACCTGAGCACAGGCTCCCCCGGCCGGACCCATCAAAGGGGCACAGGGACCTCGCTGGCGCGTTTGAACATCCGTAACGAGCGCGAGTCGCTCCAGCTCCCGGCTTAATGAGCGGCTCGGGGTAATTCCCGGCGTGCCGCGGCTCGCGCGCGGCGCCGGCAGCCTGCTGGGCCGGTGTTGGTTTTAGCACCAATGTATGCTTTTCGCAGAAATTCCCCCTGAGAATATTTGCGCTGCTCTTGGTCCCTTCCTATGTGGGCAAAGCCCCAAGCGGCGCAGCCGGTCCCTGATGAAACGCAGAGCAGCCGAAGGAAGAGCCATGTGTCCCCGTGGGGTGAAGGCTCCCAGGGCTCTCCGTCACCTTCCTCAGCCAGGAGACTTCGGCCTGAGCTGGCTTGAGGTCTGAGGGGGCAAGTGATGACATCTGGGATTTTTTTTTTTTTTTTTAGCTAAAAGGTGTTTTTCTGTGAGTGCCTATTAGTTCTCTTTTTTCCTCCCCTTCAGGCTCCCAGATGCTTCCTGGAAGGTTTTTCTTGCTGCTTTTGCTTGTCGAATACTTTGTCTCCGGGCAGCCAGGCAAGGTGCGACCCCGGCGTCGGCGTCCCCGTGGACGCGGCGGCAGCCCGGGCTCCTCTGCCTCTCTGGGACCAGGGTGCTCGGTTTGTGGCGGCCCATTTTTGGGACTGGATTTCTGCCTGGGCAGCTCGCTGCTCTGCAAAACGCCCCACGGCCACGGTTTCAGCCGGGCTGCAGTCAAAGCCCCTCGTTACCTGGCTGACGGGTTGCTCCGAGGGTCCTGGGCAGGGACTTGCACGGGTGGGTTGCAACCTCGTCCCCTCCCAGCTGAAGCGAAGCTGCAGTATTACGAGGAAGGAGCAGCCTCCCACTCGTCTGCATCTTACTCATCCTTCCTCTCTTACGCCTTTTACTAAGTCCTTCCCCTCTGTGCACAAAGAGGGCTGTTGAGTCACCGGGAAGTGTCCTGTTTTCTTAACTAGATGCTTTCTAAGTGGGAAGAAATGGCCCATCGAGATGCTAGGAGGCACCAAATGCTCTAGCTGGGCTTTAGACGCAGCCTTTTTTTGCCTCGTTAGAAGTAATTTATTGCCCGCAAAACTTGTTTTTATGGAACTCTCAGAAATTGGCTCCATTATAAACCGTGGGATATTAAGTTCACCTTTTATTTCATTATGGCACGAAGGTTGGTTTGGTTCGCTTTAAAAGAGCGGAAGAGTTCCCACTTCATGCCTTCGCCCCTGCTTTCCTCTGGAAACCAGTACAGCAAAAGTACCAAAAACCTGAAGAGAGCAATAGGAAAAAAGTATTTCTCCTCTTTTAAAACACCTGTGTGGAAAGGGGGCCGAGCGACACCACAGATGAATAATTCATTCCACTAAAAGCACAAAAACAACCCGCTCCCTGTGCCCCTTTCCAGCAGCGGAACGAGCGGGCGGTGTTTTCCCCGCTTTCCCCATCCTCAGCTCCCAGCACAGCGACCCGGGGTCCAGCCAGCCCCAGGGTGGCATGAAATGTCCCAGGAGCAAAAGCAAATCGCAGTCCGGGTCGCTGCCCCGAGCGCTCAGCCTGAAGAGGAGGATTCGCCCTTCCTCCCTCCTCGGTGGGTTTGCAAAGGCAAAGGCCCCTCTTGCACCTCCTCCTTGCGGCCGATCCTCTAGGAAACGGGCGAATCTTGCTCGGGGAGCGGGGGAACCTCGGTGCCGCCCCGGAGCGGGCTCGCTTCGCCAGGAGCATGGTCCCTCCGGGGCTGGCAGGATGCAGCGGGGGCCCGGAGCAGCGGCTCGGCGAGGCGGGACGCCCGCCTCCGCCTGCGCCGGAGGAGCCCCGCTCCGTAGCCCCGCTCGGCCTGGGGAAGCTGTTACTGTACTTGCAATAATTTCCCTCCCGGTCACTTCTCGTATTTGGGCGTCTGGTTAGGGACCCGTGGCAGGATGACGAGGCTCCGGTGGCAGCTATAAGCCGGTGCTGCGCTTCCTTGTGCAGGTCTCGAGCGCTCTCCCGCAAAGCGTTCGGCGACGGTGTCTCTGCTTTGAATACTTTCCGTTTGAGAAGAAGAAGAAAAAAATCATTCAGCCAAAAACAGGAAACACATGGCCGGTGACGGCGCCTCTGATTTGAGTACACCTGTGCTTATAACGCGGCCGGGGCGCGCGCCGGCGGCAGTGCAGGAGGGGCGCGCTGGACCGGCATGGACCGCGGCGCCTGCCTCTGGCTGCTGAGCTCCTTCTGCGTCTGGGGTACGTGCGCTCTCCGGTCGGGCTTTGCGCGGGGGATCGTCCACGTTGAGACCTCTATTTCTCACCGGCATTTAGAGATGTGTTTGCTTTAGACGGGTGGGCAGACGGGTTGAGCATAAATATTCATACGGAAGATGAACGGCTCAGCTTTAAGCTGTGTGCGTAGCGTCTCTAACGTGCTGGCGGGCTGAGGAGAGAGCAGAAGATGATGGACGGGCGAAGATGATGAGGGGCAAAGCGTACTCGCCATAAGGAAGCATTTTACAATGTGCTTTAATGGGGTATTAATAGCATTGAAGAAATAACTTAGCCCCAGCTGTGCTGGGGGTGTTTAAGACGAAGGCTGCCTGGCAGATGGCCCCAGCCGCTGCAGTCGCAGATCAGAAGGTGCCGGGACGGGGAGATGGTACCACAACCGTGAAGTGTACGTAAGAACGGAAGGAAACGGGTACTGGGGCAATGCTTGTTTTCTAACTTGTAAAACACGCTAGGAAAAAAATAGCCCTGGCAGCATCCTGCAGCCAAGGTGGCTCCTACACCCGGGCTGCCAAAAATCTCCCCAAATACTCAGAGCCCAGCCACGGAGCCGGGAGCCAGCGCACGCGGGAGCCGCCGGGGCTCCGCCGGGAAGGCAGCGGCCTCTGCCAAGCTGGAATTTCTCCCGCAGCACTGCTGCCTCGCTATTACTAGAATACCTACTCTTAAAATCCCCCTCGGGGTTTTCTCTCCCTCTCGCATGCCGAAAGTCCCGCTCATGCGATACCTGGGCCGCTGCAGGCGCAGGCTGGCGCCGCTTGCTCCCCTGTGCTCCCCCGAGCTGGATTTCGGGCCGCGGGACCTTCCTCCGGCCCGCAGCGCCGGTGCGCGCGACCTGCCACCCCGGAGAGGAGATGCTGCCTGTGCTGGGAACTGCTTCGTGCTGGGCCAGAGGGTTTTTCTACCGTGATGCAAAAAGGGCTTTTCCACCGGTGACTGTCAGGAGCTGAATCACTGCGCGTCGGAAACGCCGTGCTCTGCAGCCATGAGAAAATACTGGGGAAAAGCATCCAGCTCGGCGCCGGGCTTACGGGAAACGGGAGCGCGCAGAAGGGCAGCGGCCGGCCGTGGCTTTTCCACGCCGTCAAAATGTCGGCGACGAGGAGAGCTGGGACCCGGCTGGGTTTTGCACCGTGATGGGAATAACAAAAAGAATCAAGTCTGCGTCGTGCCCCGGGGACAGCAGGTGAGGAAAGCCGTTTTTGTGGTTTTTACTGGAACGACTGCAGGAGGGGCAGACGCTGGGCTTATCCAGGCCTCTTCACGTCTGTTTTTGTGGGCACGTCTGTCTTTCCCCTCCCTTTTCTGGGGCAAGCCCTTGGAAAGAAAATTCGTAGGAAACAGCGGTGACAAGGGCAAGGGACCTTCCACCCTCCGCCTGCCACCGGCGGCGAGCAGCGATGAGCTGGCATCTCCCACCACCCCATTTCCTACAAAAACAAACGCCAGGTACCCGGGAGCCCAGGGAAACATGAATCACCGGCTCGTAGGCAAAGACGGAGAAGTATCATGGGGGCAACCTCGGTGCCGTGACCTCCCAGCACGCTCTTGAGAAAAGGCGGGCGGCCGGGGCGCTCCGGGGTATGAAGCCTCCCGCCCCACCATCCCTGAAGATGTTAAACCTCCTCTTATAAAATGTGCTTTCTGTGACCGTCAAGAAACGCCTTGGGGAGCTCCTCAGCCTCGTGCAACCTTGCAGAGCCCGGACGTACCCTGAGCCCACCTCCAAAAGGCTGGATTTTTTTTGCAACGTCCAGAAGAAAAGTCCTCCAGAAGGTTTCTCCAGATGCAGCGCTGCAGGGAGCAGCCGGTGCTTCTCCTCCGGGGCTGGTGGATGCTCTTCGTTATGGTGCTCACTGCCTGTTTTGAAGAACCTCGTTCATGCAAATGAAGGCCGTTTCCTTCAGCGGGGAGAGGAAGAGCCGAGGGCAGCGTTTCCCGTCCGCTTCTCGGCCCGGATCCCCGGGCTCGTCCCGCTGTCCGCGAGCCGTGTCCCCGCGGAGGACCGCGGCGTCGGGGCGCTGCCGTCGCTCCCGGCTCTGGGGACGGGGTGGTGGTGGCACCTGCGGGCGGACGGCGGGTGCCCGGGTGGCAAGCACGGGGTGCCCAGCGGGAGGTCGGGTGGCAGCACCCGGACGGGCCGAGCAACCTGCTGCTTCACCCAACGCTTGGAAACTGCTGACACAGGGTGCGGTGGGTACCGAGGGCTCCACGCAGGTTAAAAACGTGCTTAGATAAACTGATAGGAAATGGAAAAAAAAACCCCAGCTGGAGGGTGTTATCTCACAGAAACCAAGAGGTCCCTAATCTGCAGGTCGCCGGGGTGAGTCAGGCGCCGTCCTGGCTCGTCCCGCGGCGGAGCAAGCGTGCGGTGGCTGGGGGCCGGCGCGGCCGCCCCTGCAGCCCGTGTCTCGGCTCTCCTCCTAGGCGCGAGCCGCGGGGCGCGGGAGACGGTGCTGGGGACCCTGGGGAAGGCGACGTTCCTGCGCATCCCCCCGCGATTCCAGGAGCTGACGGCGCACTTCGGCACGGCCGTGTGGAAGCGGGACACGGAGGACCCGCACAGCAAGCAGGTGCTGCTCAAGTACTCGGACGGCAACTACACCAACTACATGCAGGAGCAGACCCGCTTCCACCAGGCCAACTTCTCCCTGGAGATCCTCAACACCAGCAGGCAGGACAGGCAGCTCTACGAGTACATCGTCAGCAAGGGGCGGGAGGAGAAAGTCTGGCAGATACAGCTGGAAGTATATGGTGAGAAATGGCGATGGGACCGCGCTGCCCTTGCCGGGGCTGCGGGGCAGGTCCCTGCCCGTCTCCTTCCCACCAGGCTGCGGCGAGCCTGGCAGCCTCTTGCAGCCCATGAGCTGGGCACCTCCCGGGGCTCCTGGCCACCTCCCGGGGCTCCTGGGCACCTCCCGGGGCTGCTGGGCCTGTGCAGGTCCCATCCCTCTCCATGCTCCTGATGCCACTGAGGGATGCTGCGACAGGAGCGGGATTGGGGCCAGACCAGCTCCCCTCCGTTTCTCGGGGAGCTGCAAGAGGCCGGTGGGATTCACGGGGCAGGGGACGAGGCAGCATCCTTCCCCGGAAACGAGCCCCGGCGCCTCCGTCCCTCCCCGCAGAGCCGGTGTCGGAGCCCCGCATCCAGGTGCTCGGCGGGACGGAGGCCAACGACAGCCGCACCGTGACCCTCAACTGCACGGCGGAGCGGGGCGACCGGGTGTCCTACAGCTGGGCGGGCGCCTCGCGCCTCTGCGCCCGCAACGGCAGCGTCCTGCACCTCTCCTACAGCCCGCGCAACGCCAGCCTGGCCTGCTCCTGCACCTGCACCGCCGCCAACCCCGTGAGCCGCCGCGCCGTGGCCTTCAACGCCTCCGAGTGCGGCCGCGAGCCGCAGGGTGAGTCCCCGGGAAGGGGCGGGCGGCGGGCGGACCGGGCTCGCGCCACCCGGCCTTGCATCGCGCCCCGCGGCGCTGCTTAATTCTGCAGGGTCTGGGGTGGGTTTTTTTTGCATTGCTCAAAGGAGGGTTTAGCAGGAAAAGCGGCCCCGAGCCTTCCCGTAAGGCAGCCCCGCTGCCCTCGCTGCGCCCCAGCGCCCCGCGCTCGTTTTAAACGCATGAGACTCGCACGGGGCGATGTCTCCAGAGGATTGAAAAACCAAAACCTTGGTGGCAACTTCCCCTTCGGACGCTCCAGGGATGAGAATCGCGCTCGGGCTTGCGGGGGCTTTCTCACGCCGCCCGCGTGACGCGGGGACTTTCGCCGGGGCTGGACGGAGGGGCGTCTGCCCCCTCCCCGGGGAGCGGCGGGCCGCCCGCGTTTCCCTCAAACCCACCCACCCGCCAGCAGTGCGGGTTTTTTTGTTTTTCACCCCATTTTTGCAGCCGGCCCGGGTGGGTGCAATGCTTCCCACCGGCTCCCGACGAAGCCGGGGGCTTGTTCGCACGGTTAAACTTCGATGCATCGGCAGGGCGCCGTGCACCGGGGCTGCCTCCCCGCGGGCTCTGCAAAGCAGCCGGTGACGCTATTTCGGGCCTTTTCTGGCCCCCCGGCGGCTTTTTTTTTTGCTGATAGCAGCAATTACAGCGAGCGCTCGAGAAAAGCGTTTCCTGCCTGTCGCTTCCGGCTGGGCCACAACCGGCCGGCGAAGGCGGCGCCGAGGCGGAGCGGGCGTTTTCGGGCGGCTCAGCGGCTCCTCTCTGCCCCCTCCCGCAGGCGGCGCCGGGCTGCGGACGGGGCACCTGGTGCTGGTGCTGGCGGCGGCGGTGCTGGTGGCGGCGGCGGGGGCCCTGGCGGCCGGGTGCACGGCGCTGCGCGCAGGTGAGTGCCCCCCGCGGCCCCCCCGGGCGCGGGAGCCCAAGGCAGGAGCAAACAGGGCGAGGAGAGACGGAGCCGCCGCGGCAAGCGCCCGGTCCGCGACTGTACTGCAAGGGTTGCGCGAGAAACCGGGTGATGCCAGCCCAGACGCGGGAGGCTCCTCTCCCTGCATGCCGGAGCCGTCGGCCCGCGCCGGCCCGCCCTCCCTTCCCCTTCCCTTTGCAACGCCCAGGTTGCAAAAATGAGGATTAGCGATAAGTCCATGCACTTCTCTCCCCGGTGCGGAGATGCTCCGCGAGACGATAGCGGTGCAGGCGGCTCCGGGCCGGGGATGCCCACGCCGTCCCGCGGCACCCGGGCAGCCCGGCTTGCAAAGCACCAGCACCGGGCTCTGCTGCTGCACCATCCCCTCCTCCCCACGACATTAATTTTAAATTAATTAAAACCCCCCCATGGCATTAATTTTGTCGCCTCCTCCCTGCCCGCGACAGGCGCGAAGCAGGAGCGGGCGCCGCTCGCCGAGGACGGCGCCGTGCACACCATCTACTCCCAGGTGCAGCGGGTGGAGGTGAGCGCGGCGGCGCGGGGGGACGGGGTGCGGGGTCCCGGCTGCGCCCCCCCGCTCACCCCCCACTGTCCCGCAGAAGCCGAAAGGCCCCCGCGGGCCCCCCGCCGCCGCCGAGCGCCCGGCCTGCACCACCATCTACGCTGCCGCCACCGGGCTGCCGCCGGACCCGGCGCGGGAGCAGCGCCCGGCACGCGGCCCCCGGCCGGAGCCGCCCGTCCCGCCGCGACCCCCTCCCCGCCCGCAGGTGAGGGCCGGCGCTTTTCCCACCGCGCGCGTTTTCCCTTTGCAAACCCCCCCCCCCCGCGGCTCCCGGCGGGGTCCCGGCCGCCCCTCACCGCTCGCTCTCCGCCGCAGACCCCCGAGCAGGGCCCCACCACGGTCTACGCCAGCGTGATGATGCCCAAGCCGTGAGCCCGGCCGCGCGCGACAGCCCCAGCCGCCCCGGCCCTCACCGCTGCACGCCGCCGCCCCGGCCGGGGGGGCCCCAGGGAGCCGGGATAAGACCCCCCGGGCCGCGCCGAGCCCCGACGGCTGCAAGCGGCAGCCCCCAAATTAAGGATCGGCAAAGCGAGGGGTGGAACGAAGCAAGACGCGACGCCTCCCGGGGCCGCTGCCGGCGGGACAGGATGCGCCAAGAGGAGCCGCAGCCCCGGCCGCGCTAGAGGGAGCCCGCAGCGCGCGGCACGCCGAAGGCCGCAGCTGCCGCGGCAGCAGGGAGCAAGAGGGACCCGTGTGCCGAGCTCCGCGCTGCAGCGAGCTGCAGGACGAGCAGGTTCCCGGGCTGCGGGGAGGCAGGAGCAGCCCCGCGGCAGCACCTCCACCTCCCGCCGCCTCGCAGGAGCGGGGAGCCTCCGCCGGACTGATGCACGTTGGCGAAAGGGCCCGGGGGGCAGCGCGCTCCCGCGGCCGGGACCCCCCCGGTGCTGGGACCCCCCTGGTGCCGGGAAGCAGGAGGCACCGGGGCTGCAAGCGGTTTCGGACTCCCGCTCTTGGATCATCCCCGTGTAACTCGTCTCAGGTCTGAGCTCCCGTGCAGCAGCTCAGGGAATGGAAAATAAACGTGTAGTTAAAAAAAAAAAATCTCTCTCGGAGAGGTCAGTGCGGGAGCTGCACAAAAAAGGGGCCGAGTCCTTCGCGTGCTGCCTTTGCTTCTCCCCGGGTGCCCCGGGCTCGCGCCGGGGGCCGCAGCGGGCTGGTGCTCAGGGGCAGCGGGGACGTCGGGGTCCCCCGGCCTCGGCGGGGAGCTGTTTGGAGCAGGAGCCTCCCGGGGCTGCTCGGGGAAGGGGAAAGGGGAATCAGGGCTTCTGCTTGTCCTTCGGTTCCTCCTTTTGTTACCAATGAAAATCAGCTGAGCCGCTTGCCTGGAAAACTGTGTCAGCTGGGGTGCCACTTCCCCCCCGGCGTGGCCACGCTCCCGAAATAGTGCAAAGCCGTGATTGCTGCGGCCGCCGCTCACCCTTGCCGCGACGGGGCCGGGCACGGGCTCCCGCGCTGCTCCTCCACCGGGCTCGGGCCGCTTCCCCGTGTGAGTCCCAGGTAAGCGAGCAGCCCCCTCTCGGTGATGCTCTGGCTGGGCAGGAGCTTTTGGGGCAAAAAAGCACCGGTTACGGCCTCCCTGCTGCCAGGGCGTTCCCGGGCGCGAGCGGCCCGGCGGGATGCACAGGTCTGGTCTTGCCGCTCCTCGTGCAAGCGCGGCAGGGTGCCGCCTCGGGAGCACCCTGTGCCCCGACAGGTCCCTGCCCGGCGCGGGGGCCGCGGTCCGGGTGCCACCCGTGCGTTGCGGCACATCCCTCCGCCCGCCAAAGACGTTGCTCAACCGGCGCGGGAGATACGAGCGGGAACGCGCGCCGCCCGGCATCGCCTCGCTTTTCCTTCCCGCCCCTTCCCAAAGCAGGTGCCATCGCTCGACCCAGAGCAGCCGCCATCGTCGCAGCAGTAAAAAATACTGTATTAAAGGAAAAGAAAACCCCCCCTGCGTATCTCCACCCCCCGGGGCAAGTGGAAAGCAGCGGAGGAACTTCCGTCCCCGGCCACAGCGCTGCAGGCGGCGCGGGGAGGCGGTGGGCCCGCCAGCGGCGCGCAGATGGGAGGCTGCTGGTTCCTGCTCTGCGCCGTCCTGCTGCACCGCGCGGGTGAGTGCGGGCACCAGCTCGGCCGGGATCGGGTGCCGCTCCGCGGGACGGCTCCGGCCGTCGGCCGCCTTTCGCCGCCCGGATGCGCCCGGGCTGCCGCGCTCGGCTCTCGCTCGCGGCTCGGCGGCTCCTCCGGGGCCGCGCGGTTTGCAGCACCGCCGGACCGCGGGGCGCTGCTGCGGGGCGCGGAGGGTCCTGAAACCCACGCTGCTTTTTGCCTGCTTTTGGGCCACCCTGAGGGTCTTGCAAGCACGAGTCTAGCGCTGGCAAAGGGATGGAAGTAACAGCGAGGGGTGTCCGAGGGGAAAAGTCTTGTGCCTTTCCACTCCGTCCCGCGACCCTGGTGACCCCGCAGGCGGCACTCAGCCACCCGGCTTTGCCCACGCCGGCCCCGGTGACTCCGCGGCTTGCAGCACCGCGCCGCCCGCCCCGGGCTGCGGTTGTGGCAGCTGGGCTCAAAATAGTGGCTTTGCTTTCAGTTCTGAGCCCAGAGAAAACACGCGGCAGCAAACCCCCAGCGCTGCCTTCCTCCGCCGCCTCCTCCTCCTCCTCCTCCTCCTCCTCCTGGCCTCCAGGGCTCTGCTGCACCGCAGCCCCCGCTGCAAAATCTGCTTTGAGCAGCAGCGTTTCCCCCTCCGAGCCCATCGGCCCGCGGGAGTTTATCTCCCCGCAGCCTTTTCCTCCCCTCGGGCTGCAGCCGGAGATAGGGGTCCTGGCGCCGCGGGCGAGAAGCTGCCCGCCGCCTTGGCCGCTCGCCCGGCTGACGGAGCGGATGCTCTCGCCCGCCGGCGCTGCTGCAAGCTCCCCGCTGCACCGCGGCTTCGCACCTCGGGGCTCGGCGCCTCGGCCCGGCTCCGGCGCGTGGGCGTCCCGGGGGGCGGCGGGGCTCGGCGCGCTTTCGCTTCCAGGGAAGAAGAGAAACCGCATCTCCGGCCGCCAAAGCCAGCATCTCGCGACCGGAGCGGGTGGCACCGTGCTGGCTCATTCCGGTGCCCCCGGAGAGCCGGGAAGGGTCTGGCCCGGGGCTCACTCGTGTCACAGCCCCCAAGGTCTCAGCTGGGGCGGGCAGTGACGGAGCCCCCTCCCCGGGCCGCGGAGAGCACGTGCGGGCCAGGACGGGAACAAGCAGCGTTACCAAGGGGAAGAGCCGGACCGGGAACGCGGCTTCGGGCGCTGCCGCCCGGGTCTCGCTCCCGCGCTGGCAACGGGGGTTTCCGGCCGCGGGAAGAGCATCGTGCTCTCACTTCTGTCCCCAGCGTGCTCCGGGCACGGCGCAGCCACGGAGGTGAACGGGGCCGTGGGCAAGTCCGTCACCTTTCGCCTTCAGAGCCCCCCGGGAATACGCGTGGCCTGGCTGGTCCAAAACATCGTGATAGCGACCGTCGAGTTTGGAAACCCTCCCAGCACCGCTTTTTTTGACGAAAAGCGGGCAAGTCGCCTGTCCTTCCCCGACAACGGCACCGCAGTCACCATCTCGCAGCTGGCCATGGGAGACGCCGGCACCTACACGGCTCAGTTCTCCAGCGACACAAAGKTTTTCTTCAACCTGCACGTGTACGGTGAGCGTTTTTTCTCATCTTTTCTCTTTTTTTCTCACGTCAAGCGTCGATGCAGGAGGGTTTTGCAGTCCCCGGTTTCACACTTTCTCCCGCTTCCCGCAGCGGAGCTGCCGCCGCCGGTGGTGACCTGCGTCTGGCGCAACTGCTCCGCCGCCGCCTGCCACTACGTGCTGCGCTGCGCCGCGCCGGCCCCGGCGGCCAACGTCTCCTACCGCTGGAGCGCCGGGGGGGAGCCGCCGCTCGCCGTCGCCGAGCCGCTCCTCGAGCTGCCGCCGGGCCCGGAGCTGCCCGTCACCTGCACGGCCCGAAACCCCGTGAGCAGCAGCAACGTCACGGTGGAGCCCGCGGCCGCCTGCGCAGGTAGCGCCTCGGCGCGCCGGCCTTCCCGGGAGAGGCGCCGGGAAAACGTTTCCCCGCTGGAAGCGCTCACCTCTCTCCCTTCTCCCTGTTCTCTCCCCACGCCGCGCCGGTTTTCCCGCGCCGCCAGAAAACGCGACCCAAGCTCCCGCCACCGGTGAGACCCGCGCAGCCCGGCCCGCGGTGCAAAGCCACGGCGCGGGGAGCGGGGCGGCGGCTGCGTCCGCAAAGCCGCTGGTCCTCGTGCAGCGCGGTGCCGCCGTCCCGCGTGCTACGGCGGTGCGAGGGCCGCTGCGGCGCGGGCAGGGCTTGGCGGGGCTTCGGAGCAAAGACGTGCCCGTTTCCCGCTGCGCCGCCGCCGGGAAGAGGCACCTGCGTGTTTCGGGACGCCAGGACCGTTCCCCTGTCATCACTAGACCTTCTTCTCTTTGGCTTTTAAGAAATCTCCCCCGGCAGCCGGACGGTGATCATCGTCGTGGTGGTGATCAGCGCCGTGCTGCTCTCCGCGCTGGGGATCGTCTGGATCTTCTGCAGCGCCAAAGGTGAGCGAGCGCCGTCGCCCGCGAGCGGCTCCGCGCTGCCGGACGCCTCTTCCCTGCTTCTCCCCCCTCCCCGTTTCCCGGGAGGTGCCGCTTGCTCCAGCCGCTGACGGAGCTCTGTGTCCTTCCTCCCGCAGCCAGGCGGATCTTCGCTCTGCCCGCGGGCGACGCGGCCGCCGCAGGTAGGATGTCGGGGGTCTCCGGGGTGTTTTCCTCCCTCCTCCTTTTGCAGCGGGCTGGGAATGGGTCGCTCTCAAGGTCAGCAGGAAAATCATCCGTCCTCACCGGTCGTGCCATGCCAAGCTTGCACGGCCCCAAGCGCCTCCAGCAAGGCAGAATTTGGGAAAACCCCAGGCCGGGATGACGGGGAGCAGCTCACGCGCCCCCTCCGCGCTGCTGCTGCTCGCGGGGCTGGCGGCTGCGCTGCAAACGAGCGGGATTGCGACGGATTTAAGCACCTCATAGGGATTTAAGTACGCCTTTTGCTCCCCGCAGGCGCCGACGCCGAGTGCGTGACGGTGTACGCCCAGGTGGGCCACCTGCAGCAGGTGAGTCCCCCCCCCCCGGGGGCTGCAGGGAGGACAGGCCCCCCCGGCGCCCGGCGAGCCCGGCGCTGGCTCCCCGGCGCGCTTTGCAGGCGCTCGGCGGCATGAGCAGCCCTCGCCCGACGCCGCTCTCCCAAACCCCGGCAGGATCAAGCGCAGAATTTCTCCAGCGCGGAGAAAGCCGATGCCAAGACGCCGCCGGCAGCTGACGGGGAAACCTCCAAAACCATCTACTCCACGGTGCAGGCCACGGCACAGGTGAGTCGGTGCCCCCCACCCGCCCGGCCGCCCCGGCGGGGCAGCGAGGCCGCGACGCGCCCCGACGCCGCCGTCTCTCCGCAGCTGCAGACGGACGACGAGAAGATCCACAACGGCGTCCTGGAGCAGGGCGCGAAAAGCCTCTACGCGACGGTGAGCGCGGTGCTGGCGAGCGCGGCGCCGGCCCCGGGCGGCTCCATGGGCCTGCTCTGACCCGGCGGCGGGACGCCGGCGCGCGCAGACCCAGCTCCCGGGACCCGGCGCCTGGGCGCCTTTTTCTGCCCCCCTGCGCGGACCGAGGGACGTGCAACGAGCCGGCGGCGGCGGCGAGACGTCCCGCCTGCCCCTGGCAGAGACACGAAGCTTTTTGCAGACCCGCTTCCCCACCCCGCAGCAGCGCGGGGCGGACGCTGCAGACCGGCGCGCGGGGAGCTGCAGGACGGCAGCGCCGCGGCCGGCGCGGGTCTCCTCCCCTCCTCCCGCGTCTGCAGCTGCACGTGCAGCGTTAGCGCATGTGGAATTGGTATATGAAGGAGTAAAATAATGTAGCGCTGGGTTTGGGCAGCTTTCCCACGGACCTCTGCCGGGAGCAGCACCCGGGTCGTGCCGCAGCAACATCCTCGAGCGCCGGCCGGGGCGATAGCTGCCGCCGGACGGATGCACAGACGCCCCGCGCGCCCGATCCCCCCGCTCTGCGTCCTGCCTGGGGAGACGGTAAATCATCCAGGGCTGAACCTGGGGCTTGCTCCGTGCCGGACACGGGCGAGCCCTCCGGGAACCGCTGCCGCACCGAGGCACCGCGCAGCCGAGCTCCGTTTCCGTCCGCCGGTTCCTCGGTGCAAAGGGCTTGTTCCTGGCAAACTGCGGGAGCGATTTGCTTGGTCTCTGCATTTTCATGGTACATCAAGGAAAGACTGTTTTTATGCTTTCTCAAAGTCATTGATTAAAAGATATACCTCGATGCGTATTTTAACAGTGGAGCCATCCAAAACCTTTGTAACGGGCCTGGTGGGATGGGGGCTGCGGCGGGAGCTGGCGCGGGAGCCGGGAAAGGGCCAGTGAGGACGGGGCTCAGGCCCCAGCCCAGTGCCCTCCGCGGCCGTTGATCGCGGGGCCACCGCCTCCCAGCGCGGAGGAAGCCCTTGGCCAGGCAGAAAGGGGAAGGAAGGAGTTGTGAGCGCAGCTGCGCCGTGGCGGGCGCCAGCAGGAGCATGGACCCCCGCGGCGGCGGCGGCTGGATCTGCCTGGTGGTGCTGTGCTCCGGGGCCGGTGAGCGGCGGCGCGGGGCCCCGGCGGCCGGCAGCGGGATCCGGCCTCCCGCGGGCTGAGCCTGGCCGGCGGCGGAGGAGGGAGGAGGTGGCACGTCCGGGCGCCGGCGTTGCAGCGGGGAGGTGCCACGGGCCGGGCTGGCAGGCTCCTGCTCCCGGCAGCGCGCGGGGCTCGGTGCAGGACGCGCGCCGGGGATGCTCGCACCGGGGATGCTCGCGCCGGGGATGCTTGCACGAGGGATGCTCGCGCCGGGGATGCTTGCGCCGGGGGCACCGGCGGCTCCGCCGCGGGCGCCTCTGACGAAGGCCCACGAGCCCCGGGGCTGTTGCGCCACCGCCATGCGCTGGCCCCACCGGCCGTTGCCCCACGTCCGACTCGGCATGACGCAGCCGGGGCCACGCTGCACGCCGGCAAAGGGCTGTGAGCATGCTCGCCCCGTGCCGGCAGCGAGTCCCCATCCTTCGCCAGGGCTCCTCCACGTGCCCAGCCGTCCTGCGGCACTGCCGGCTCCTCGGCCCGGCTGCAAGTCGGTGCTGGCTTCAAGCCCGGCGGCCTCGCCGGCTCCTCCGGCTCTGCAAAGCGCCAGCACCTTCTTCACGCGTGGTTTTCTCGTGCATTGGGGGAGAAGCAGAGGAAGCCGGGGCGAGTCAGCTTGGCTGGGTGCCGCAAAGCAAAGGGCAAGAGGAGGCTGCTCCGCTCCTCCCGCGCTTAACCAGCCCAGGCCAAAGCGGGGCTGCATCGCTCCCGGCTGAGCGCGCGGCCCCCGCGATGCTGACGTGGATCAACAAACTTTGCTCCCAGCTCTCGTGCTGGTAGGAGAGGACCAGGGCGGCCGAAGCCTCAAGCAGCCCGACCGCGGCGCGGGGCCGGAGGGGGCCCCCAACTCCACCGCCGGGGAAGGGGGCGAGCCGGCGGCGTGGACGTCGGTCCCCGCGTGGGACGGGGCTGCCAGCCCCTCCGCCCCACCGACACGGGCCGCGGGGAACAGGAGCCGTGAGTACCCCAACGCCGCCGTCGCGCCCTGAGCGCCCGCTCCGGGCCCCGGTGCGTTTGCAGAGGGTGACGGGGGCCACTGGCCACCAGCCCACCGAAACCCCCCATCTCTTCCAGAAAGCGCCTCGACCGTTCCCGTGCGGTACTGGTCCCCCGTCATCTTTGTGGCCGTTGCTCTGCTCGTGCTGTTCCTGACCTACAAGAGGACCAAGGGGGAAGGTGAGCGCCGGGCCGGGCTGGGCGGCTCCTCCGGCGCTGGCTGCGACGGGGCCGTGCAGGAAAGGGCGGCAGCGGCACCCAGCCCACATCCGCCGCCACCTGCGAGCGCGGCAAAACGTCCTTCTGCTACGGTTTAGCGCACGGCGAGGATTTTCCCCTTGCTCAGCTCTGACTTAAAAAGTCCGGGAGTTTAACACATCAAGCCTCCGCTCGGGGGTTTGCTCTTCCCCTCGCGTTTTGCTCTGCGGCGCAGGACGACGACTTTTCTGTTTTACTACGACCTGAGACTCCGGCCTCGTTACGGCCCTGCCTTTAAGGCATCGCTGGTTCCTGCGAAGCAAAACCGAAACCTTCCCGGCACGCAGGGCCCCCGCGCGACCAGCTTCCCCGAAGGAACCTGCCGGGGGTTTTGTGAAGCGCATCCAACCTGATTTATTTTAATGCAACCTCTGTGGTGCCCTGTTTTGCAGAAAGCAGCAACCACGCGGCCTCGGCCAGCGACTCCTCGGGTAAGACGGGGTCCGACCCTGCCACGACCTGTTTGGCATCGATTTGGGTGGTGACACCTGCTTGGGTGCAGGCGGCATCTCGCTGTGACATCTTCTACCAGTTTTCGTGCCTTTGTTCACATCCGAAGTCGCTGTATTGCAGATTTGGAAGAACCAGCCAACGTCCCCGTCCACGACACGGCCCCGATCGTCCCTCCTGCCGCGGTGAGTCCGGTGACGGGGGGGCCGCAGCCGAAATCCTGCCGCCTCCGCCCCTGCGCCGTGGGGACGCGCGTCGGGGCTGCGCCGCGTCTCCTAAAGCCGCTGCCGTCTGCTGCAGGAGGGGCGGAAGGGGCCGGAGAAACCCCCAACCCAGGATCCGACCGAAACCGTCTTCTGCGAGCCGGACGCCCCCCCGCCGCAGCCGTCCCAGGTATTTCAACCCTCCTCAGCCGCGTCTGCCCCACGGCGTGGTTTTGGGCAAAGCGTGCGACCGCGGGGCTGTGCCGGGGGTGCCTGTGCGCGTCGGTGCCCTGCGGCATCCTGCTCCCCGTCCCGGGGCAGAGCTGACCTTGCTCCTCTCGCACCCGAGCAGCCCATTGCCCCCGCGGCCCCCAGCAGCCCCCGGCGCTGACCGACGGCTCCCAGCACGGCCGAAGCCCCCGGAGAAAGCGGCAGCTCTGAAACGCCCCGCGGAGCGACGGGCGACGCGGCGAGGATGCTCCCGGCCCCGCAGCCTCCTCGGCCCTTTGCAACCCCCGGCAGGATACGACCCGGCGCGTGACACGGCCCTGCACGACGTGACCGCACGTGGCACGGCCGTGCGCATGCATTTACCAATGCGCACACAAGGACGGGGACTCGGGGCGCGCGCGACGTGCGCCGTCAAGGCAATAAAGCAGCGTTTCACCCCGGACCCCCTGGATTTTCTCTCCGGGCTGAGCCGGGGCTGGGAGAAAGACGGGAAAGGTGCAGCGGCCCCAGGCACCCGCCGCAGGGGCCCCGGGGAGAAACAGAAAACAGGATAAGGAACAACATCGGCCTCCCGTGAGCAGCCGCTTCCTCCGCGAGCTGCGGCGGCGCGGAGGCCGTGCACCCAGGGCTGCTCCCGCGCTCGCCCCGACGCCCACCGCGGCCCGGGGGGGCCGAGCAAGGGGGCGGCTCGGCCCCGAGGAGTCAGTTTTTCCCCGCCGTGCCGCGTCCCGGGGGCAGGGGGGAGGAGGCGGCTGTGCCCCCTCGATGGGCGAAGCGCCCACGCGGGGCTCGGAGTGGGAAGTCTGTTTTGCCGCTCGATTACTCACAGGGGAAAAGTTGTGCAGGACTGAAATGACCCAGCGGGGCTGCTCAGATGACTGCTGAACTCATCGCGGGTCAAGGGGGGGCGAGGGGAAGTGCCAAGAGCTGGAAACCAACGTTGCAGCAGGCTGAAAATACCCAGGGCTGCTGGAGAAGCGAGACGGGGCCGGGGAAGTGAGCCAGCTGCGCTCGACCGAGCTCAGCACCACCCCGCGCAGCACCACCCTGCCCTGCGCCCTGCTCCCTCCCCGGCACCCAGCAAAAGCTGCTGCCGGTGCACGGTGCGGGGATGTGGCAGAGGGGACACGGGGGGTCCCGGGGTGCAGCGAGGCCCCCGCAGCCCCCGGCCGCTTTCTGCAGGTGGAGGGTGGCTTTGCAACCCGCCCGTGCGAGGTGGGACTCACGCGTCCGCCGCKGGGGTCTGGGCACGGCGGGGCTTCGGCACGGCCTTCGGCTCCTTCCCGAGCGCTCGGCAGCCCGGCGAGCCCTGGCCACGTCGGGGATCCGGCACCGCACTGATGCTCCCGTTCCTCCTCCCGAGCCTGGCAGCAAAGAGAAAGCGCAGGATAACACCGGAGCGGCTGGGGCAGCAGCCAGCCCCCCCCTCCCCGTGCTGCGCTTGGGGGGCAGGACCGGCGCCCCGCTCACCTCGAGCTGCCGGCACGAAGCACGCGGCTCTTTCCAAGCACCTCTCACCCCGGCAGGGCCGCTTTCCCCTCCAGGTGCTCTCGTGAGGCCGCATCCTGCCACCGCAGCAGCTGCCCTCAATTGGGAGTCCAGGTGGCCGGAGCCCAACCACCTGCGGCCGGAGCCCAACCACCTGCGGCGGGGCCCAGCGCCGACCCCAGCACCGCGCAGGGCCAGGCAGGGCGGCCCGGAGGGGCTCGAGCGGCCGAAAACGCTGCCAAACCTCTGCTCGGAGCCGCGAGCCGGCTCCCACCAGCTCACCGCAAAGCACCAGGTGAGAGAAGACAAAGAAAAATGTCAAATGTGTTTATTTTATATAAAAAAAAAAAAATTTGTACAATTTTAGTTCCTCTATGAAAAAAAAAAAACCAAAACTTCCTAACACTGCCGTACTGCTTCGATCCACTGCAAACCGTAAAAACAAGCTTTTTATATATTAAAAAACAATTTTACACTTTACAACTTTCTACACGCATGCACAAGGTCTCGGCTCTGCAAAGGAAAACGAAACCAAACGAACGGAGGGGAAGGGTTCGCTCTTCTCGCGCTCCGGGCGGGACGACCCCCCCGGCGCCCCGTCTCCGCGGCCCGCGGCTCCCTCCGCAACGCAAGCCCCCCGCGCGGGGAGGCCCCCGAGGCCCCCACGGGACCCCCCACGCCGGTCCTCGGGTTTGGCGGAGGCTGGAAGACAGGAAAAGACCCTGGAGACACCAGGGATGCTCCCTGTGGGGGGGAACCGGGCGCATCGGGGTGCAAAGCACCCCCAGGGGCACCGGGGAACCGGGCAGGATTTGCACCCGGGGGGCGTCAAGCGGAGTCACTCCGGCACCGCGGTGCTGGTGTAAACGAGACTGGAAGCTGGCTCGGAGCGGGACGCAGCCTGGCGGGGCGAGCGGGGGCCGTGCGCTGGCCCCGGGGGGATTACAAACCCCAGAAACCCGGGATGGGGGGTCCTGGAAAAGGGAGGTTTCCTGGGAACCAGTGAGCAGAGCGGCGGCACCAGCGGGGACGGACCCGCCGGGCTCTGCTTTGTGCTACTGGTATCTACTGGGCGGCCCCCAGCTCYGGCGGGACGGGGCAGAAACGGCGCTCGCGCACCGCGGCCATCGGGGACGTGCGCAACTTCGGGCAAGAGATCTGGGGGAAAAGGGGGGGAAAAAACAGGATATTGTGCAAATGCAACGAGAAGAGAAGCCGAGGGACGAAGGCGCAGCGCGGGGAGGGAAGCGGCGGCGGCGGCGGCAGCCCCAGTGCCCGGCTGGAGGGTTTTAGCCCAGGAGGAAAAGCATTTGGCATCCGATGGCTTGTTGGGAGCATCGCTGTAAGCTGGCCGGAAAGAGGTGCCGGAGGCGGCAGAGGGCGAGGGGGGCGGCTGAGGACCCGACCGAAGCAGGTCTAACGGGCAGGACCGAGCTAAACCGGAGCAACCGTACGGGCCCGGGGGACGCAGCCGCAGCCGGGACGCCCAGGGCAAAGCGGGGTCGGTCCCCCTCGTCGCCCCGGAGTCCCAGCCCTCGAGCAGTTTAGTGCTTAGAATAAGCGGAAAACTTCAAGCCGGCAAGTCACAGTGATGGGATCCGGCCGGTCCCGCAGGCGAAGGGCCCCGAGGCCGCAGCGACGGCGCGCGGGGCCGCACTCGCCCCCCGACGCCTCCCCGAGCGAACCGACCCCGTGAGGTATTCGTGACCTTAACGAGAAACAAGGAAAGGCAAAAAGCTTTTGCATCCACCTGGCTGCAACCCGACGCGGAGCGGACGCGCCAGCCGCCCCCCGGCCGGGCCCTTCGCATCCTCGCTCCGTCCCGCCGGCCCCGGTGCCGCGAGGAGCCGAGGCTGAATCCACCCGGGAAGGCGGATCCCGCTGGGAAAAACCTGGCTACAGACAAAAACACAAGAACAACACTCTCGCCAGGGGGGTCAAGCCCACAACACGCACACGCAGAGACTCGGCGGGGACGGAGAGGGTCGCGGCGGCGGCCGGCTGCCGCAGGGATGAACGGCGGGATCGCTCGCTCCGGGGGGGGGGGTTTGGGGGACCCGGGGTCCCCCCGCTCCCCATCCCGCGGGGAGCCGCGCCGCCTCCTCGCTTGGCAGAGGGGGGAGAGGGACGCGGGGAGCCTGCTCCTCCGCTGCCTTGTGCCGTCGGAGGCTGCTTGGGGAGCGCCGAGTCCCCCCAGCCGCCGCGTGGGCTCTCAGCAGCGCCTCGGCTTCGGCAGGGAGAGGGCTGCTGGGGCGAGGGCCCCAAATTCGGCCGAGGGGACTCCGAGGTGCTCTCCCTTGTGCCAGCACCCTGGAAACGGCTGTTTTCCCCCCAGGGATAAGGTGCTCAACACCGGCCCTCGTCACCTCTCTGCACCTCCGTCCCCCCTTCCCCGACTCACGCGGGAAGCGTTAACGCGGACGGGAGGGCTGCGGACACGGCCGTAACGGCGCAGCCGCGTCGGCACCGGAGCCGGGGAGCGTTAACCGAGGGCTCCGCGAGCCGCCGTCTGCCCTCGCGCCCCGCAAAGAAACCGCTGCTGCGCCTGCTGCCTCCCGGCCCGCAGCCCGCAGCCCCCGCGCGGCAAAGCCCCGGCACTCGGGCGCATCGGGAGCCGCCGCTCGCGCATCCCGCAATTCACCGCTTTCACCGGCCGTTTCGGCGTTAGGAACGAGGGAGGAAAAGCAGAGTTTTGCTTCCACTCGGAGATGATATTTACACCATTCTGGCAGCCGGCACGTGTCGGACACCCACTTTAAGGCCTCTTTACGCTGCGGGAATGGTGCAAAGAACCTCGTGCAGAGACACGCGGAGCCGGGGGGGGGAGGAGGAACTGGCTCGGGGTGGGCTGCTATTTACAGAAACACAGATCTCCTCGGAGAGCACACGCACAGCAAGGAGAACCGTCACTTAAAAACTTCTTCTTTTTCAAAAACCAGTCTCCCTCTCGCTTTTGTTAAAAGCCGAGTGCGGGAAGCATCGGCGGAGGCGCGAGGAGGACGTTTGTACAGCCAGGCTGTCGCGGGAGCATCGCCGGTTCAGTTTCTTCCCCACCCTGGGTCGCTCGGGGAGGTTTTCATAGCAGCCACAGACTGGAGAGGTGTTTGCAAAATACTCCAAAAGTCTCTATTATCAAAAACCAACCCTAGACACCGGGTGATGTTTTAAGGCCAGAGACAGGACAGTTGCCGAGTAGAAAACAGGAAAGCGTAGAAGGTCCTTCGGACCCAACTGCACTTGAGGACGCTGGTGAAGAAAACCTAACGGAGAGTTAGCCCTTGAGTTATGGCACTGAAACACGCGGTCTCCCTTCCGGCCGTGACACTGTCCTTCGCTGGATGCACCTTCCGGGGGATTGCTACGAGGACCTGGGTTTTGGAGAGCGCGGGGATGAGGAAGGGGGGACTCGGCCCGCCCAAACGCGGGTCAAGCCGAGACAGAGGGCTGGAGGGCGAGTGGTCACAGGCGGGTGACGGGGCCAGACACAGGCACTGCTTCCAGGTGGCTGCCACAGTTCTGCCCTCGAGCGGCGGCCTCCCCGAGCCCTGGCAGAGACGGGGGGACGAGACGGAGAGGCCCGCTGCAGCAAGCCCATCCTTGGGAGAGGGTGTCACCCCCGGCCCCTCTCCATCCCTCTTCGGTTCACACAGAGGTCTCCGACTGCAGCCTCATGACGAACTTGTGCGACTTGGGGTCCACAAACTCCTCCGAGAGCTTGAAGAAAGGGATCTTCTTGGTGCTCACCACGAGGCTGAAGTCCTGGCGCTTCAGCACGAAGACCACCCCATCTTTCAGGCCATTCGTCACCGGCTCCTCGCTGACCAGCGTCCACTGCTTGGCCAGCCAGCGGTCCTTGTGGTACTGGATGGTCGGCCCGGCACTCAGGTACCTCTCAAGGAACGCCTGAAGGAAGGCAAGGACACGGAGATGTCACCTCAGCATGCCTCAGCCTTTTTTCCCCACCGTCTCAAGCTGCTAAGCAGGTCCCACTGCAAAAAGCATCCCCACGTGCCAGGCCCAGCAGCTGGGAACCAGGTCCCATCGCTGCGTGTCATTCCCTCGGGGTTACACCCGCTTTTCTGGCTGTAGGCAGCAACCGAAGAGCCCCCACCCCTTGTCCTCCACCTCTCTTACACGGCACTGCGGGCAAAACGCACCTAAATCCCCTGTTCTCCGGAGCAGCTTGGCCGGCACCCGGGCAAAGCTGGCGGCAGGGGACCAGACCCGTCCCGCCCGCCTCCAGCTCCCCTTGCCCCGCGCACCTTGGGCGTCATGTCGTGGGTGATGCAGAACTCGAGGTGCTGCAGGATGCTCTCCATGGTGTGGTAGGGCTGCTGCTTGGTGGTGCGCAGGTACTTCTGCATGGCCCGCGCCATGGAGGCAAAAATCGCCTGGGCTGCCTCCCGCGGGTCCATGATCTCCCGCGGGTTCTTCTGGTCCTCCTCCTGCAGCCGCTTGATGTGGGTGAAGGCCTCTTCCACGGCCACCACGAGCCTGGCGGGAGAAGGGCCGTGGCCTGCGGCTGCAGCAGGGCAGAGCCAGGCCACGGGCGGGAGATCCCCCGTCCCCGGGGCCGCCGGCAGCCGGCCGCTTGCTTGCATCCTGCCCTGAACTGCCATGCAACCACCGGGCTCGGCAAGAGCTGCCGCGCGGGGCAGCGGCTCTGCCGGGGCTCGGCATCCCGCCTGCCCGGGACGCCCGGCGCGGTCCCCTCCCGCCGGCCCCGTACCTGGCGCGCCGTTTCCGCACCCTGCGCTCGTGCTCGGCCTCCTCGTAGTAGTACTCGTTGTGGCTGTTGTCGCGCCGGCGGGCGGCCGCGGCGATGACGGCCCGCGACTGGCCCGTGGAGTTGTTCGTGGTGTTTTCTGGAGGGGAGCGGAGAGGTCAGAGCGCGGAGGACGGAACCCGTGGGACGCCCGAGGCTCCCATCGCCCGCGGCCACCCCGGCGCCGCAACCGGAGAGCGGAGGAGAGGAAGGAGAGGAGAAGCCAAGGGAGGAGGAGCTCACCCTCGCCGAGGGAATAGACCTTGAACCCGGACATCTTCTTGGAGAGGACGGATTTGGGCAGGTTAAGCAGGGCGGGATTGTAGACCGGGAAATCGTGATAGTAATTCTCCAGGATCCACACGGCTGCTCGCTGGATGCTGCGGGGAGACACGGCCGGGCGCGGAGCGGGGACACAACGAGCCGGTTAGCACCGCGCCGGCGGGAGCGGGGACGTGCACACGGCCGGGGCGGGAGGACAAGGGAGGGGGGACGGACCCACACGCCTCCCGGCGGAGGGGACCGCGGGGACGCGCCGGGGACGCCGGCATCCGCTCCGGCCGGCGACTGCGGGGCCGTGCAGCAGAGGGCAGCACGTGTGCGCACGCAGCCGCGAGCGCCGGCACGCGCAGACGCCCACGCGCAGACGCCCGGGACCGCCCGGACACGCGCGCGGACACGCACCTGAGGTGGCCGACGTTGTAGAAGCGGCTGGCGCCGTCGGTGGAGCGCACGGCCTTGAGCGTGAACTGGGGCTGCAGCTGCCGCAGCTCCAGCAGCACCACGGCCAGGTAGTGCACGAAGAGCAGCGCGTCCACCAGCGACACGGCGTACTGCACGACGCCCTGGTAGTTGCGGTCCCGCGAGTCCAGGATGCGCACGCCGTAGAAGAGCCAGTAGGAGACGACGAGGAGGAAGACGAGCACCATGAGCAACGCCCGGAAGACGAAGACGCGGGGGAAGAAGGCCTTGGGGCGCCGGAAGAAGAGCGCCCAGCTGCCCAGCAAGAGGATGAGGAGTTTGAAGGCCACCGAGATGAAGAGCCCCTCGCAGGGCGTCCCGCAGGGCTCCAGGTCCTCCCGCCACAGCAGCTGGGGCAGCAGCATGAAGGCGAGCGGGGTGAGGAAGGAGAGCAGCGCCAGGGCCCCGGCCAGCGAGACGCCCAGGTGCCGGGAGCAGTCCAGGTGCGCGCTGTCCTCCATGTCCTTGGTGATGCGCGTGATGTCATCGTGCGAGATGCTGTGCTCCGACGTGCCCGTCACCACCGTGGTGGTCTCGCCCCAGTTGTCGTCCTGGGGAGGCGAGGACGGGTCAGGCGCGCCGAGGCCGCGCGGCCCCGGAGCCTCGCCCGCCCCAGCGCGACCTGCCGCCGCCTCCAGCGTCTCCCACCGTCCAAACCTCCAAGCCCAGCGTGCTGCCTGGTGCCATCACCCCCAGTGAGACGGCGGCAACCGCGGCCGGGAGGCAGACGGAGACCGAGACGCCCCAGGAAACCCCCGCCGGAGCCGGGACAGCGCGTAGCTCCCCGCCGCGAACGACACGCCGCGGCAGCGGCGAGCGGAGCTCTGCCAGTGCAAAGCATCCTGCTTCCAGGCAAATCCCTCATTAGCGGGGCCAGAGCGAACATGCCCAGCTGCAGGCCCAACACACCCTCGCCGCCGCCGCGCGGCGCAGAACAAAGTCGTGGGCGCCCGGCGCCCAGCCCAGCCCCGACGCGACGGGCATCACGTCCATGCCCGGCTCCCCGGGACCGCGCTGCTCCCCGTCGGGGGGTCCCGGACGCACCGGCTGCCCCATGAGCCCGTTTCAGGGTATGGATCTCTCCTGGGGGAAACATCACTTTCATGAGCTCTTAAACCTGACTTTAACCTGGCTTCTTTCCTCCAGAGAGCAGCTACATCTCCTGCTTAAGTTCACTCTCGTAAAACCTCTATGCAAAAGCTTTGCCACCTCGGGTGTTGCACCAAACCCCCGGCTGCCGACAGACCCCGGCAGCTCCGAGCCGGCTCCGGCTCCCTTCCCAAAGGATGCAGCCCATCCGGAGGGCTCGCTCCTTCCCGAACGCGGCAGGATGAGGGACGGGAGCAGCCGCGGCCCCGGAGCACGGACGGGAGCAGCTCCTCTGCCCCTCGCAATCCCACGCTGCCGACCAGGACGGCTTTCGGCGAGAAAGCCTCATTTCGCTGGAACCGAGAGACTTCGCAAAACACATCAGCCTGGATTTTCGCTAGAATTGGAGAGGCGCCAAGATGAGTTATTTCGCTTTGTTTCCTTCTGATGGAGGGAAAGCGCGGGGTTTCGGCGGAGGGAGCAGTCTTTGCTCCGCGGCCACAGAAAACGCCGCTATGACGCGGCCGCCCGGGTTGCTTTGCACCGTCTCATCCCGACTTTTGCATTCGGTTTCGCAGCGCTTTGGCGCTGCCGAAGCGAAGTGTTTTCACCTCAGGTGATTCACCGTCCCGTAAGTGGTTTTTTCCCCCCAAGAATTTCTGCAAGAAAGTTGGTGTTTTCACTCCAAATTGTAACAAGATCATCATTCTGCAGCCTGGGGCTTTCCTGAGGGATGGGGCAGACGGGGGGGTCCCGGCGAGGAGACAGAGCGCAGGAGAAGAGCGGGGCCGGGCGTCCTGGGGAGCACAGAAACCTGTTTCTGCAACTCGACTTTCTGCACATGGGACGCAGCGTGGGAAAACCACAGGGATTTTCCCCCCGCGGGGCCTGGTCCTGTGAGAATTCGCTCCCAGTCCTCCCAGTCCTGTATTTCGAGCCCTTCCCGAAGCGGGCGAGCTCTGCCGAAGGGCTACGAGCCCCCGCGGTGGGAGCGCGCCGTCCTGCCGCTGCGTGACCCGCCGGGCCGAGCCGAACCGCGAGCCGCCCGGCTACCGCAACCACAGGCCCTGGGCAGCACCGACTCATTAACGAGAGAAGATTAAACGAGCCGGCGTTGCCTACATAGGAGGCCGGGAGATGACAAAAGCTCCGGCGAGGGTCGGGCGAGCCGTCCCCGTCCCCGTCCCCGCGCAGCCCGCAGGGGACCGCGGCCCCTTCCAGGGGATCCCCGCTCCACGCGCGGGGCGACGGGAAGTTTCGCCCTGGTGCCTCAGGGCCTGGCCGGGCTTTTCGGAAAACCCTGGGGGTTTTATTCTGCTTGCGTTTCTGCGCGACAGGTTTATACAGCGACTGCTCCGGCTAACGCAGAGGACGAGTCCTGGAGCGAAGCCACGGCCGGGCACGTCGGGCTGCCGCCGGCCTCCCGGGAGCCTCCGCTGCACCGGCTGCACAAACCTGCTCGTCCGTTTGATCCTCCCAGGAGCCAAACGCGGGTGATTACACCCCAGTCTGCATCGCCCGGCAGGCGCTGAGCGACCGGCGGGATCCGATCCCGGGGGAGCCGATCCCGGGGTGCAGGGAGCGGACGGGCAGCCCGTGCCCACGTCGGCTGTTTGCCCGGGGCGGTGCCGGGCGCAGAGGCAGTGCCCCGAGCGAGCGCCGTGCCTGCCAGCGAGCCCGGGGCCGGTCCGACCGGCTCAGCCGCTCCCGCGGGGCGAGCGAAGCACGTCGGGAGCCTCCGCGCTCCGCTGGCAGCTCCCACCCCGGCAGCATCCCCCGGGCTGGGCCCGTCCGGGAGCCAAGGGCCTTCACCCGAGCCCGAAATTGGGCCAGAAAGCCTCGATCCTCCCGGGTAGCCTAAAGTTTAAAGCACGGGAGCTGCTGCAGCCGAAGCGGAGGCCGTGCAAGGTCCCGTGCTCCTGCCCGGGGCAGGGAGCTGCCACCGGGTCCCGGCACGCGGGAGCCTGGATTAAAGCAGCCTGGAGGCTGCTCTACTTGACGCCTCTCCCGGACACAGGGCAGGGCTGGAGGAGGAGCCGCTCCACCCCATCCCGTCCCATCCATCCCATGCCATCCCACCCCGTCCCGTCCCGTCCCATCCCATCCATCCCGTCCCATCCCATCGCGCCCCGGCCCCTCTCACCCGCTCGTCGCCCCGGGTCGACTCGTTGTCCAGCAAGGGCTCGCCCGGGGCTTGGATGGTCACCGACTTGTCCCCGCGGCTCCCGTCCCGGCTTTTGGAGCGGTGCCGATCCCGACGGTCCCTGGAAAGCAGCGGGTGAGCGCGGCGGAGGGCAGGGAGCCCCGGGGCGAGGGGACGCGCGCCGGCGCCTCACCTGTGCTTGCGGGAGCTGCGGGAGTGCCCGGACTTGTAGGAGTATCCCGAGTACTGCGACTCATTGTCCATGTTGTCGGAGCGCCGGCCCGCGTACCGCTCCACGGTGCCGCGCGGGGGGCTCCGCGGCCCGGGGGCCTCCTTCGGCGCCGGCTTCCTCAGGCCCAGCGGCACCTTCAAGAAGTCGACCGTCGCCTTGAGCGACTCTATTTTGATCGGCTGCCTGGGCTCGGCTCGGGAGAAAACGGTCCGCCCGCCTGCGGAGCGACCGGGGGGTCAGCGGCCCCGGGGCCCCCAGACGGGCGCCAGCCCCCGGCCGGGACCCCCTCCGGGTCGCGCCTGGGATTTTCTGATTTAACAGCAGGTCCGAGCCGGACCCGGACTCCGCCTTCCTCTTTTTTCCATGATACCATAAGATTAGCTTTTTACTGCGCTATTCCAGGCGATTTATGCCTTAATTAATATCCCGATCGTTACTTTAATTGCCGAGACAGTGCCTGCGGTGGGGGCCAACATAAAAAAAAGATTGCAAATGAATAATTGGTGCAGGCAACGTTTCAGGCCGGTTCAGGAGCCTCGGGGCTCTGTCGGGACAAGTTTCCCGGCGCGGAGACGGAGTCTCGCGGCCCGAAGATCAACGCGAGATTTTCAGCCGCCGCAGAGGAGCGGGATGAAAGGCCACGAGCATCCGCACCCGGCGCCGGCCGGGGACGCCGGATCAGGCCTCGGCTTCGCGTGACCGTTAGCATCTCCTACGCCAGGACCCGCGGGGTCCCCGGGGGCGGCCGAAAAGCCGGCGGGGGAGCAGCGGGGCGGCTCCGAGGAGGGGACCACGGGCCCGGGCCGCCGCGATGGACGCGGAGGGAAGCCCCAGCCGCGGCCGGGGACCAGCAAGGCTGGCACGACCGGCTTGGCCAAGCCGGGGAGGTACCATCACCCTGCTGCCACCGACTCACCGCTGCCACGGCGCGTGAGCCAGCCCCAAGCTCCAGCTGCAGTGCTTTGTAGGCGTGTATCTCTCTCTCTCTATATATATATTTATATAGATAGATGTACACAGACATATACACATGCATTATACCCGCCTACACCTAGTCGTCGTGTCCTACCTCTACCGGATTGGGAAAATAATGCAGCGCTTCGGTGCAACGCGCAGCAGGTCGGTGCTCGGCCGGGGCTCGAACGCCCCGCGGCCAGTTACCGCGTCTCCGCGCCGGGGGGGCAGCGCGTTTCGGCAAGGCCCCTGGCCGAGGGAGCCCATCATCCCCCCCGTGGCCTCAGGCTCGGTGCTGCCGCAGCCCCCTGCCCGGCCCCGAGGGGGTTTGGGGACCCCCCGGACCCCGAATGCCGCTGCCAGCCCGGTGCAGGGGGCCAAGCCAGCTGCGTTCAGGGGGGGTGAGTTACCACGGAAATGCCATTTCGGCCAAATAAAACCCAAACGAACGTCGCTCGGCCTCTTTTCCAGGCCTCGGGGAGGGGGAGCGGGGTCGAGGCGGGGAAGGGGGGATCCTTTTGTCCCCGACGCCGGATTCCCGCACATTTATCACTATGGAGACAAAAGCCCCCCCACGCCGGTCGTCTAGGAGATGGCACCAGCGCCGGGAGCTCGCATCCCGGCGGCCCGCGCGGGCGGTGGGGGAAGGGGCCGGAGAAAGGACCCCCCTTCCCACCCCCTGCCCCTCCCGCCAGCCCCCCTTTCCCCCCCGCTTTGTTTGCGGGAAGGATCAGGTTTCCGCCCGGAACAATACGGGCGGCCTGGCCGCCGCGTCCCCTCCCTGCCCGCGCGGGGGGCCGCGGCCGTGCTCCCCCCAGCCCCGTCCATCAGCGCCATTAGGGGATTCGCACCCCCGGGCGGGGGGGGGGGGGGGGACACACTCACCGCGGGGACGGAGACGGGCGCTGGGCCCCGGCGATCCGTCACCGAGGCGCTGGGGGCATCCTGGGCCCGCGGAGGGGACGGCGCGCGGGGCTCCGCATCCGCATCCGCGGCGGCTCAGGCGCCGGGCCGCTGCTCCGGGGCTCCGCGGGGGGGCTGGGGGGAAAACCCAAAAAAACAGGAGTAAATCAGGGTGGGAGGTCCCCACGGAGCGGGACGTCCCCACGGAGCGGGACGTCTCTGCCGGTGCCGGGAGGACGACGCCGCGCTCCCCGCGCGCTCCGGGCGCTCTCCGCTCCCGGCCTCGCCGCGGTCGGAGGGAAAGCTAAAAGCGCGCAGCCCCGTCGCCTTTAAAGGGTTCAAAACACGGCTCGGAGCGGAGCCGACGTAACCCCCCCCACGTGCCGGCCCCTCCTGGCCACCTCTCAGCGCTCCGGGCCACGGAGGAGGATGCTGAGAGCTTCCCGCGGAGACGGCGGCCGCGGATGCTCCCGGGCCGCCCGGCGCGGAGGCGAGAGCAGGGACGGGGCGAGGAGCGCTTCCAACCGGCACGGCCGAAACCAAGCCGCTCCCGTCCCCGCTCCCGGCCCCGCTCCCGGCCCCACGCGAACCAGCGGCGCCTCGCGCCTGGAAGCCGAGTTAGGGGCCAAAACCAGGAGAGGGTTTTCCAGAGCATCTCGGTGACCTGAGGGACTGAATCCCCGCGAAAGCCCAAGGATTGCACGCTCCCCAGCTGCCGACGTCCCCCTCTCGAGCCGCCCTCCGAGCCCCTCCTCGAGTTACGCGGTCCCGGCRGCAGCCCAGGCCGGGGCTGCAAAGGCGTCGCGGCCGCGAGCGGAGCCCCGGGGCTGAGCAGCTCCCAGCGGCAAAGCCGGAGCCGGTGCGAGAGCTGGGAGACGAAGACAGAGCCGTTCGGATGGAAAATAAAGCGCACATGTCTAAGGGGAGCGGGAAATTAGCTACGGGAACGGCTTCCATAGCTCCCCTTTCTCAGGCAAGCAGACCAGGGGCAGCCACTTGGGCCTGGGTGGGGGGAAAATAATACCCAAACCATCAGTTTTGCAAGGCCGATTTGTAAATAAAGCAGGCAGCTGGCAAGTTCCTGCAGGTGGGAACTCCTCGTTCTCCTGCGCCTGCCCCGGTCCTGGCCGCCTTCCCACCCCGAGCCCCGGCTCCACGGATGCACCGGCTTCCGCGAGGGCGCAGCGCCGAGCCGAGCGCCGGCGGGCAGAGCAGCACCGCGGCGGCGAGGCGACCGGCCGGGCCGCGGACCCGGGAGGCTCCTCCAGCTCCTCTCGGCAATTTGCAAGTCCCCCCAAAGGCGGCGGGGGCAGCTGCTTTGTTCCTTCGCTTTGCTCAAAGTACAAAGTACGGCATTTCTCACGGCTGCTGGAGGAGCAACGGCCTTGGCAGTACTGTCAGCGAAGAAAGGGATTTTTTTATATATATAGAGTTTGCCTAGCAGAACGAGGCAAGCCAGGCGAGCAGCGCAAGGGCTCCGGTGGGGGAGCTAGCAATGGATGCCTCATCTCCCCGAGAAGAGGCTTTGCATTACCCGGCATCTTCAAGCCAGCAGAGAAAAGAGAGCAACCGCCAAGGGCCGGGAGCAAAAGCCAGACGCATGCAAATGAGGAAGAAAACTCACATGTCTACCAGCAAGGTGATTAACCACCAGAACAAACTCCCCAGGGGAGGGGAGGATTTGCCATCTCTCGACGTCTTCAAGTCCAGACTGGATGGCTTTGGGGATGATGCTAATGCGCACTACGGGCTTCAAAGCAGAGGGAACCCGACCGGGGCTGCTGGGCCCACGTCGTGCGGGCGGTCAGAAGAGAAGACGCCACTTTCTCTCCCAGCCTTTGCATCTCCACGTCTCAACCATTAACTACTGTTTGTATTAAAATGCTCAAAAAAGATCCAAGTGTTTCTATGCAAGAAAGCTTTCTCATTTCAAACAGCTCCAGGGAAAGTCGCAAGAAGGAGATCCACTGCCCCGCTCACCCAGCGAGGCACCGCGGCGCGCTCCTGGCACGGGGCCGTGCAAAGCTATATCGTATTGTACTGGCTTTCTCCCTCCTCGCCCCGGCACTGAAGTTACTTCTGTGCTTGCAAGAGCCAGGCAGGACGTTTGCTGGAGAATCCCCCCTGCAAGGAGAGGGCAGACCTTACCGAGAGAGAAAGCTTGGCAGCCAAGCCAGACCTTCTCCTTGCTCCTGCCAAAGATGATTTGAAGTAAACTGGTGGCCTTTGCACCGGAGCAGGTCGGAGAGCGTCACCTGCCCCAGCGCAGGAGCTCGCCCAGAGGGACTGCGACCCAGCGGCCATCAGCTATTACACTGCTCCGGCTGCTCCCTAAGTGACTGCACGGCTGCGCCTCTACGATAGCAGGGAAAGAAGCGTTACCAGCCGGCAGCGCTTTGGAAACCCCACGGCAACCCGTGAACTGCCGCGCAGGTGTCTGAGCCAGGGCCGCATCCCTGGAAAGGAAGGAGGCCGACCGGATCGGCCGCCTTGCCGGCAGCGCGTGCAACCGCATCGCGCCCCGGCGCTGCGGCGGCGCCTGTGATTTGTGCCACCGGTGCTCCTTCCAGAGCATCTGTAAATCTAAATCAATTAGATAAATACCAGAGTTAAAATCACGATGCTCTAGTGTGGTTATAAAAGGGGTGTGAACGCAACCCTTCGCACACCGACGACAGCTCTCTTCCCGCTGGGGAGCCACGCGGAACAGCAGCAGCAGAGCTGCGCGGGGAACCCACCTCGAGCCCCGGCACGGCGCCGGGAGCATCCCGCCGGGACGGGGTCAGCGCAGCCCGTCCGCTCCCAGCGAGCCCCCGAGAAGAGCCCCGGCTGCCCTGCCCGGCCCCGATGCACCGCACCACCGCGCCGGGCGCATTTGCTTGCTCGGCTACACCAGCACGCCCTGCTGCCTCGGCACAATAGGCGCCTTCGCCGGCCGGCCGCGGCGCCCCGCTCCCCTTCCGAGCCGGTCCTCGCCGGGCGAGGGCTGCGGGAGCCGCCAGCGAAGCCGTCCCCCCTCGCCGCGTCCATCCGAGGCGCCCGACGCCAGCCGCGCGCCGTCTGCCGGGGAGCTGGAAGGAGGCCGCCGCGGAAACTCGCCGAGCTCCCCGTGTTTGCACGCTCCCTCCGCAAGCGCAAACGCAAACGGGTTTCCCTCCCCACGCCCCGGGCCGCATCCAGCCCGGCGCGCCGAGCGGAGGCTTCGCGCGAGCCCACGGCGCCTCCCGCTCCTCGCACGCTGCCGGGGGAGCGGAGGCCGGGCAGGGAGGGAGGGAGGGAGGGAGGCCGCTGGGCTCCTTCGGACGGCGAAGCCTCCTGAGATGCACCGCGAGAGCCACCGGCGCCGGCCCGCACCGGGACGCCGCACGCTCTACCCGAGGCTTAAGGGAAACAGACCCAGCGCCGGCACCGCGACGCTCCGGAGCTGCCGCGATCCCAGGAGGAAGACGCGAGCTGCCGCGCTGGAGACCGCTGGTCCGTCCGCCCAGGGGCTGGCGGTGGCCAGAGCAGACGCTCCAGAGGGACGCGCAGGAGCCCCACGGGAAGCCCGAGAGGGTTAATCCCGCTCCCCCGGGAGGTCTCGTTCTGATCTCAAATTGCTCAGCGTTAGCTCAGATGCAGACGCCTTAATATCCCTTCCAAGCTGTCAGCTTTAATTACAGTCGCTCGGGATTGTTACAATATCCTCGGGAACGTCCAGGCCCTCCGCGGGTCCTGCCGACCGCTCGCTCCCCGCCGGGCTCCTCCGGCGAGGACTCCCACCGTTCGGCGCGCAGCTACGCGAAAACCCGTCCTTCCACCCGGCCCTTGAACCTCGCTTGTGTCTGGCACTGCAGGAGCCAAAGAAGCTGCAGCGGCCTCGGGCGGCAGCGATGCACCAGCTGCCTTTGCGCAGGTAAAAATGATTGTGCCAGATCTGGAACCAGAGGGGGAAAAGAAAAAAAAAAAATGTACAAAAACCATGAATTTGCATGAGAACGGCTCAATGCGAAGAGAAAGCTATTTGCATTGCAAAACGCGACAGCACCGAGGGATCCTAACTGCAGAGCCACAGCCGGCTGCTGCTCAGGGGACACCAGCAGCCCCGCCGCTTCCCTGCTCCTTCGCTCCCCGAATCCCGGAGCCCGGGGAGGCAGCGCCGCTCGCCAGCCCTTGCGAAAGCGCTGCCTCCGGGCCGGCGAGCAGGGCACCAAGCGACAGCGCAGGGTCACGCAGGGGCTCGGCGGCGGAGGAGCACCCGCGCTCCCCAGCCCCGAGCCGCCTCCCTCGCGGCCGGGCAGCGCCGCGGGGTGCTCGGGCAGGGCGACCCGCGGGAGGGAACACGCGGGGCCCGCGCTGCCGCGTGGCAAACGCTTCGGGCCACTTCTCTCATTTTGACGCGTTCTCCAAGAGCATCTTCAGGAGCTCCGTCCCGGCAGCGCTGCACGAACACCATAAAAGGCCGGTTCCTACCCCAAATCCACCCCTGCAGCGTAAACTTCTACTGCGCCTGTAGATCCATCATGCTCCCACTCAACCGGCTCCAGGGGTCTAGTGCTCAACACCCCCAACCCGCCAGGCCGCGGCGGGCGGACACGGCCAGCGCCAGCTTCCAGCCCGGAGGGGCGGCGCCGAGACGGGATCTGCCGGGAGCCGAACGACGGAGCGGGGTGGATCCTCCCGACGTCCCTGCACCCGGGCAGGGCAGCAAAGCCTCGCTCCGCACACGGACCCCACGGCTCCTCCGAGGCCCCTTCCCGATCGGCCCTGCTGCACAACGGAGCCGCAGGGCATCTGCCAGCCGCACCGGCCCTTGGGAAACGGAGCCAAAATCTAAAACTCAGCTCAGGAGGAAGCGACCCGGCCCAGTGAAGCGGCACTGCTGACCGCAGGGATATGGACAGGACACGACGCCCCGAGATGGCCGGAGCCCCGCGGGGCTGCGGTGTGAAGGCAGCGGCGGCACAAAGGCGCCACGAGCCTCAGCAAGGACCGGTTTCGGGCTAGACCTCGCCAAGGAAAGCGAGCTCACCCCAAACACCGGGTGGGACGTGGGGTTCGTCCGGGAAAGCGCTCGGGCAGGACGTGGAGCAGCTCCGGCCGCCACCGGCACTGGCATCACCGCCGGCATCGCCGCCTTTCCTACGCTCCCCGGGAAAGTAAAAGGCCCCGGGGCCGCGGCGACCCGCGACCCACGGCGGAGGCGACAGGCACCCCACGGCCTAACAACTAGGCGAGGAGCCACCTCCGGCTCAAATAAAGTCATCTGCTAATTAAATCAGCTGGTCCAATCCTGACCCCCCCCCCCAAGACAAAGCCAGCGCAGATGCGCGGGGGAGCGGCAGGGTGTGGGGGCTCCTCCGCCGCAGAGCCCCGCTCGGCCCCAGCGCCATCCCGAATCGCTGTGATTAAGCAACAGCCGTCCCCCGAGGCTGCGCCAAGACAGTATTTAATTATTTTCTCCGTCTTTTTTTTTTTTCAAACCTCCGCCTCGGCTCTTAGAGCGAGGCCTGCCGGGGACCGGCTCACGTACACCCTCTCCCCGGGGAAAAGGGCTTCTCGCCCGGGCAGGGCGGCCGGGCCCGCGTCTGGCGCGCATCCCAGGCAGCTCCCGCTGGCTCAGGGCGTCGCGCGGCGACAGCGCCGAGATAAACCGGATCAGCATCCGGGCCGGTACCTTCCGGAAGCAGGTGAGCGCGCCGGCGGCGAGAGGCGCAGCGGGCAGACCCCGGCGCAGGGACCGCCGGCAGCGCCAGCCCTGCGCGGGGGCGAGCGGGGGGCGAACCCCGCGGGCAGCCCATGCCCGGGCACCCCCGATGGCACGGGGGGGCGGGGGGAGCTCTGCCCTTTCGCCGTGGGAATTTCGGGATCCCCTTTGCCCGCGCTGGGCACAAAGGGCCTGCGCCCAGGGAGGCCGAGGCGACGGGACCGCTGCGGGGCGGCCGGGTCGGGAGACGCCACCCGAAACGTGCTGCCCCTGGCGGGGGGCAAAACGACGGGCACCGGGGCCGGGCTGCAGCCCGCCGGGGGGCACCGGGCCGCTGCCTCGGGCCGCGGGGAGCCTCCCCGGGGCGAGCAGAGCCGCGCGGAAAGGCAGCGCCCC
>PTFA01000356.1:744084-810693 GCA_003342895.1 Casuarius casuarius
GGGCCTGGCCCCGGGGCGCACGGGGAGGCGAGGCGGCACCGCCCCGCGGTCGGGCTGCGGCTGGAAAGCGGCACCGCGGGGACGACGAGGCCCGTCCGGCCCCCCGGGACCCCCTGCGCCCGGCGGGGGGGCTGCGTGGGGCTGCAGCCGGCTCCCCCGGGGGCCGGGCCCGGGCGGGGTGCGTGGCCGCGGGGGCAGCCCGTGGCCGGCGGTGGGGCCGATTCCCCCGCGCCCCCTCGGGGGCTGCGGCGCCCGGAGCGCTCCCTGCCCTGCGGCTCGGCGCCGGGGCCGGGGCCGGGGGCAGAGCGCCGGGGCTGGGGGCAGCCGGGCCGGGGGGATGCCCGGAGGAGCGCAGCCCCTTTCCAGCCGGACGCAGGGCCGAGGGASGGAGGCGCTCAGCCCTCGGGGACGCGGAGCAGCAGGGCTGCAGCCCCCGCGCTCGCTGCCCGGGCCCAGGACGCAGCCCCGGGGGAAGGAAGGGGGACGAGCAGGCCCGGGGGCCCCCAGGGCTGGGGCCGGTCCCCCTACCCGCGGCGGGACCCGGGTCACCTCCCCCGCCCCAGCTCTCGCTCCTTTGCGCCCCGTGGCAGCCGGGGGGTCCCGCTGCCCGCCGAGGGGGCCCAGCACCCCCACCCGCTCCRACGGGAGGGAGCAAAGGGGCGCTGGGGGGGCCCATGCCGAGCCCCCTGCGAGCCCCGGGGGCAGAGGGWCGGCTCGGCCCCCCCGGCCGGAGGAGGGAGGCGGAGGGTSCCCGGCCCGGCCCCCGCACACCCACCCGCTCCCGGGGGGGGCGCGGCGCCTGCCCGGAACAGCCGGCCCCGGCCGCCGGGCGCTTTACATCAATGAGCGACGCTGGGAAAGGGCCGCGGCCCGCCCCCCCCCCGCGCCGGCCAATGGCGTGCGGCGCTCTGCTCCGGGCCCTCGCCATTGGTGGGATTTAAATGGATTGTTTTCTCTTAAAGGGGAGGAGGGTCTGGAGCTGGAAGGCAGTGCAGTGCGGTGCAGTGCAGTGCAGAGCAGTGCAGTGCAGTGCAGTGCAGTGCAGTGCAGATTAGACTAGATTAGATTAGATTAATGCAAGGCCAGGCCGGGGGGGTCCTGCCCCCCCTGAGCCCCAGCACAGCGCAGCCCACGAGTTCCAGCTCCATCCAGGGCCCCCACTGGTCCCCTCCAGCCTGTGCCCCACCAGGCAGAGGTGCCGGGTGGGCGATGTCCGGCAACGTCCTCTGCAGCATCCAGAAATGCGTGGTCCAAGCGTGGCCTCGGTCACCCCTGCCGCGCGCCCTGGGCCGGGGGCCAGCCTGGGCTCAGCTCTCGGCCAGACCTGGGGAGCAGGGAGGGAAATGGCAGCCAGAGCCGCAAGCTGGAGGACGGAGCTCGGAGCACCTCAGGAGGGACCCACCGGCCCTGGCCCGCTTGTCCTTCTCTTCTTCCCGAGGATCCTGGCTCTCACGGAGGAGCCCGACCCAGAGCTGCCACTGCGGCTCCTGTCCCCTCTGCCCCAGGGTGTCCCCGCAGCTCGGCCAGTGACATGTCCTCCACCAGCTCCCTCCAAGCTCTCTGCAGGGCCCGGCGCCGCGAGTGCCCCTGGGAACCCCAGCTCCAGCCCGGGGCAGCTCGAGGGTGGGGGCCCTGCCGCCCTCCCTTCCCCCCCCGCCAGCTGCCCCSGCTGTCCCCTCGCTCTCCCGGCTCCGGGAGTGATTAATGGGCCCTGGGAGCTCCTTCCCGGCCAGCCGGGGAGGGCCGCGTTGTTCCCCCGGGTGATTTACGGGGACGTCCCCCTCCCTCCGCGCCCGGGGAGGGCAGAGCCCACCGGGTCTGCAGGGTGCCTGACCCAGCCCCCCCCAGAGCCCCCACGCTCCTGGTGGGCTTGGGGGGGCCGGGGGCTGCCGGGCCCCTCTCGGGAGCGAGCGGGGAACCGGCGCGGATGCTGCGACGGGCCCGGGGCATCGCGGCCAGGCTTCCCGCGCCGCGGCGGCGGAAAGGCACCGGGGCAGATAACTCAGCAGATCGGCAGTCCSGGAAAGCGGCTGGGAGGGGGCTGGGCTGTCCCGCCCCGGGCAGCACCAGCGGTGTTTGAACCAGCCCGCAGATGCTTGTCTGACCCGGSCGCCAGCCCTCCGGCGACGCGCCCCGGTGACGGACACCGGCCCTTCCTCGCCCCGACGCCGGTCGCTGGCTCGCGGGGGGCGGCGATGCCSGGTGCCCGGGCTGGCGGGGCCGGGACCCCAGGCCCGGGCGAGCAGAGGGACCCCGGCAGCTGGAGGACCCAGCAGATGGCACTGCCGTCGCGCCGCGGACGCGCTGGGGACGCAGCTGCGGCCCGCGGTGACGGTGACATCCCCAGGGACGCAGCGCCTTGGGGCCGGTGCGGGAGAAGGGGCCGAGGGTCACGTCCGGCTCCGGCTGCTCTTTTGCGGGAGGAGGAGAAGCGGGAAGGGCTCAGCGCCCCGGAGCGGAGCGGTGCCACGCCGGAGGCGTTACCTGCTCACCCACGCGCTCCGGACCGGCTGTTTTTGAAAGGARAAGCAATTGCGTGAAACCTTCCCACGCACACGTACCTGTGCCCCGGGCCYGGCGTCATCCAGCAGCCGGGGACGGCCGGAGAGACGGAGACGCTTTTCAGGGAGGGGGAGGAGAGGAGGAACGTGGGAGCAGGGAAAGTGTGGAGGAAAAGGCGCAGGGATGCCCGGGGACGCGGAGCTGCCCGCCACCCCGCCTGCCGCCAGCACAAAGAGCCGGCGAGGGACCCAATCTGCCGGGACGTCGCGAGGCCGGGCCGGCGGCTGAATTAGCATGAAGTGTTTCCATTGTGCGAGGCACAAAGCGGACCATATGTCAGGGCCGGGGCGGCGGGCGGCAGCGACGGCCCCGCGGAGGCTGCGAGCGCCCCGAACCCCCTGAACGCCGCCGCGCCGCCTCCCGGTGCCGGGACCGGGATGTCCGGGAGGCCCCGGCCGCGTGTCCGGGCGGCTCGGCGCCCGCCCAAGGCACTGCAGGGGCCGGCACCCGGACCGGCTTCGGATGCGGGCGGCGGGTGCGTGATGCATCCCGGGGGTCGGCGCCGGGGAGAATCCCCCCGGGACCCCCGGCTGCCCCGGAGCAGGGAGCAGAGCCCAGGGCTGAGCCGGGGCCTCGCTCGTCCTTCACCTTCCTCACGGCCCCTCGGCACGGCAGAGCAGCCTCTCCGTGCCAGACAGACGCCCAAAAAGACAGTCAAAAACAGGCAGGTTTTCACCCCGGCCCTTGCAGAAGGGCAGGCCGTTCCCCGGGCAAGGGGGGCTCGGGGACCGTCCAGCTCCCGCGGGGTCCCGTCGCTCCCTGCTCCGCTATCGGACACGGCCCCGGCGTCACCCGACCTTTCGCGCTGCCTTTGCTCCGGCCCCGTGCGGGGACTTGGCGGAAAGGGCCCAGCGCCGGCCGCCCGCCCCCTCCCTCCCCCAGGTTCGTTATTCCCCCTTTGACGCATCTCTGCCGAGCCGAGCTGCAGCCGAGGCCAATTGATTATATGAAGAAATTTGGAGCAAGTCGGCGAACAGCTGCAACCTGCCCCCGGGGAGGCGCCGGGCCGGCGCAGACAAAGGCGAGGAGCCGCGACCACCTCCCCGCGCAGCGGCCGGGGCGGAGCGGGACGGCAGGGGACCCTCCGCTGTCACCGCAGACTCGGTTCGGGGCCTGCTCCCCCCGGCGCATCGAGCCGGGCTCAGGCAGCGCTGCCGGGCACAGGGCAGGGCCCGGGAATGCGGACGGTGCTGAGCTAAGAGGAAACTTTCCGGCCTGGCTGAAAAGCAAAGCCCGGAGCAGGCTGCTCAGCGCCAGCCCTCCCGTCCCCCGCGGCCCGGGGCCGGGCTCCGCGCCTGCCTCCGCGAGGCTCACGCCTGGAGGCCAAGGGACGAGGGGCCGGGACGTGGCTGGGGACAGCAGAAGCCACCTCCAAGCAGGGGTGGGTGCGTGGTGGGGCCCTGGATGACCCGGTGCTCCCCTGCCTGCTCGGGGACACCTGGGCTCGGCGCCAGCCCGCGCGCGGCCGGCGGTGGGGGGACCCTTCCCCGGCGGTGGGGGGACCCTTCCCCGGCCGTGTGCCGAGCGCGCAGCTCCCCGTCCCTTGGTCGCGACGCTGCGGAGCGGAGGAGCTGGCGGCCTCCCTCCCGCCCTCCGCCCTCGCAGCACGGCTGCGGCCATCGATTACCGCAGCTGCCATCACCGCCAAGCGGCACGAGGAAGCGATGGCTAAAAAGAAGCTCAAAAAGAAAGAAAAAGGGAAGCAGGGCGCTCCAGGTTCAAGATCTCTCTCTTGCTGGCAGTTTAATTCATTTCCCCCTCCCCAACCTCCTTATGAACTCATAAATAATAAATCCTTGCACAGTCTGAACAGCCAAGACAAACACGCGCTGGGGCACATCATGTACAAGGGTGGGATGGTTCGTTTTCCGCCATGGTCATCTTTGTTTTCTAATCTTCCTTCTCAAAAAGTGCACAACACAGCAAATAAATAATAACATTTATCAATAAATTAATTCAATAAATATCCTCGTGGCACAGAGATGCGGTTTGTGAGTGAGAGGGGAAGGGTGGGTCGCCCTGCTCTGCCCGGCCGCTGCCCCTGCCGCTGCCCCTGCCCCTGCCCGGCTGAGCGGTCGGGGATGCCCGGCCGCCCTCCCGGCTGCTGCTCTGGCCTCGGGGATCCCACCTTCCCCGGCAAGTCTTTGCAAGACAGAGGTAGCGATCGTTCTCCCTGCTCTGACGGAGAAGGGGAAAGTGAGGTACGGAGCGAGGAAACCACGTGAGCTGGCGGCAGAGACGGGCGAGGGATGGAGCCGGGAGGTCTGGCAGGTCCCGGGAACCCCGGCCGGGYCCGGCAGGGCTCAGGCACACGGCGAGGGCGGCAGCGGACGCCTTGGGAGAGCAAAATGCAGCGCGCGGGACCCTGCGAGGGCCGAGCGGGCGGCAAGAGAAGGGCAGGAGCCGCTGGGAACGGACCGACAGCCTGGCCAGCAAAAGGGACAGGGACGAGCACAGAACGAGTCCCCGCTTGGCCGTGCAGCCCCAGGGGTTTGCTGGTGTTCCCAGGACGGGGCACCGGCCCTCTTCTCCCAAACGTTTCGCCTCTGGCCCACTGGCGTCCGTCCCCCCCAGACCCCGGCTCGAACACTGCCAGCCCTGCTGCTGGGCTCAAAGCGGAGCAGCCCCAACGCGGCTCCCGACAGACCGGGCYGCGGCTCTGCCCCCAGCCCGGAGCATCGGCGTTCAGCACAACGAGCGGCTTCTGCGCCGTCCTGGCTCCCCACCCTGGGCTCAGTGCTCTTGTCACTGCCAGTGCAAAATCAACTCTTAAAAAAACAAAACAAAACAAAAAAAACCCCAAAGCAAAACATTCACTCTTGCAACGAGCTTCCACCAGTCTCAGCGCGCCCTTCCTGGAGGAGAGGCTGCTTGGATCTGCCTTTCCTTCTCACCTCCCTGCCTCTCCCAAAGTGCTGGTTTGTGTCCCAGAGACTGGCGGGGAGAAGCCCCCGTGCCGGCACCCGGGCGAGGGGCTGGCCGCGGGGCTCCCCGCTCCCTTCCCCTTCCGACCCCGCTGCCGTTGCGCCYGCGAGCAGCAGGTAAAGTGCAGTTGGCCGCAGCAGAGCGTGCAGCGGGGCAGGTCGCGCYGCACCAGTGCCGCACTGGTGCGAACGGGGGGGCCCGCAGCACCCCGGCGTCCCGGGGCGAAGCCTCTCTGCGCGTGAGCCCCAGCGGCCCCAGCTGTGCGGCAGAGGGACGCGGCCGGGGTGCGGGGAGAGCTGGCTATCGATGACCCCCGTGCTGGGGCGTGAGCAGCGCTCGTGATCCCAGTCTGACTTTTCTACCCAGGAGCACGGAACCGGGGAGACAGAGGAAGAGCAGGAAGGGATGGAGAGCGGCATCAGTCAGTTGTAGTGCCCGGGAGCGGTCACGTCTCTTGGTGCAAAGGGAGCATGTAAAGGGTCAGGCCAGGGGAGTTTCACACTCATTTTGCACTAGTGCAAAGGAGAGACGGGCAGCGAAGCCTTCGAACGCACGGCTCTGCGGGAGCAGGCTCCCACCGACGCTCCTGAAGCAGGAGGTTTTGGGAGACGGACAAGCAACGGTGGGGTTTGGCCAGACCCCAGGCTGCACGGCAGCTCCAGCCAGACCCCAGCACTGCTGCGGGGAGGACGCGGCTGGCACCTTCCGGACGGGAAGCAAGCGGGTGCCGTCCTCCCTGCTGTCCGGCTGCTTCGTCATCCACGGGAAGCGTGGCCCGGTCCTGCCTCGAGCCTGCAGCTCTGCCTTTTCTGCATCACACTTCGTGCTTCCTTCTGGCGCCAGAAAAGCCAGGGAAAACCCAGATAACCTGCTCTGTGCTCAAGGATGCTCCTGGGCTTTGCTGCCCCGGTGGAAGAGGTCCAGTGCGGCGGGATGGTCCCAGGGTGGGCGTTCAAGTGCCCAGCACACGACGCCGGGGCAGAACAGCAGACAAAACGCCAGGACTGGCCACGCCGGCAGAGCGGCTGGTGGCAGAAGGGGCAGACGGGAGGGACGAGATCCCAGGTGCTGCAGTGGGGCTGCTTGGTGCTGCAGCGTTCCACAGATCCAGCTTGTGGCTCAGATAAGGGAGGTAACACACAAATTTGGGCTCAGTGGCTCTCACTGTGGGTCAGGCAGCAGACGTGGCAGACAGACTGCCGGACGTGGGCTCAGATCCTGTAGGCAGCATCAGCAGGACTTGCAGCAGAAGGATGGAAAGAAGCGGGCAGCACACACGACCAACACGGGCTTCATCCAGCAGGACGGAGAGATCTGGGGCCGACGGACCAACCACCCAGCCCCTTGCTGAGGCAGGGCGGAAAGGCAGACGGACGTGGGCTTGGTGGTGTGGAAACACAGGACGGAGTTCAGACGGGGGGAGCAGACAGATGGGGACTTCGTCCACTTGAACAGAGGGATGGATACAGGCACAGCATATTGGATGCCCAACATGTGGTTCAGGTAGTAGATGGACAGATGGACTTGAGCTCGTGGCTCAGATGTCCAGCACACGTTCAGGTAGGAGACGTGGCAGACGGACAGACGGACGCAGGCTGGGCAGCTCAGACGTCCAGCACGTGGTTCAGGTAGGAGATGTAGCAGATGGCCAGGCGGAGGATCTCGATCTTGGAGAGCTTCTTGTCTGGCGGCAGAGTGGGCAGCAGCTTCCGCAGCTCCGCGAAGGCCATGTTGAAGGCCTCGACACGGATGCGCTCCCGCGTGGCGTGGGCCGTCCGGTACTTGGCTGTGGCACGCCGCCGGCGCCGACGTTCCTCCCGGCTCAGGTGCTGCAGGTCTTTCTTCATCGCCTCGCCCGGCTCGGCGATTCGGGACTGACCGCACAAGCCAACGCTGCTGGCATCCTCGGCGCTGCCTGCACGGCCCCCGCCGCCACCGCAGTCACTGAAGACGGACTCGGACTCCGAGTGCGTTGGCGGCAGGTCAATCTCCGTCTGGTCCGAATTGAGCATCATGTTCGGAGAAGATGAGTGGGCGGACGGATGGACGGACACTTCAGAGGAGCGGCACTTCGGGAGGACAGACTGACCTGGGCACGATGTTGAAGCAGAACTGCTCTAACTTAAGGGGAAAGTCTCCAGCTCACAGGAAACCACTGGTTATTCTCCTCCTCCTCCTCCTCATCACACACAGTGTCTGCAAGGGAATTTCACAATTTTCCCTTTCCCCCAGAGAACTCGTTGGGTGASCGACAGCTTTCAAAATAAATAAGGTAAATAAAATGGTAGGATGCATATAAATTAAATAAATAAATAAATATCCTCTGTGCGTGCGCGGGTGCRCGGGGGTACGTTGTGYGTGTGCACAGGGATCACGGGCTCTTCTGTGCAGTCGTTGCAGGACCCGATTTTGAAGTCTTCAGATGTCGGAGGTGAACTCTTCCAACGGGCTCTAGAAAACAGAAGCACAGGGGCGCTCAGTGTCCGGCGCCGGGCCCGGAGAGGCTACGCGAGGACGTGGCTGGAAAGCACGTCTGTCCCTGCAGCGTCGGCGCGCGCCGGCCGGGCAGCCCGGGCCGGGGCTGGGACCGGGACAGCGCGTCCTTGCCCGCCCCGGCGGCAGCGGCACGGGACGGCGCGGGGAGGGAGCYGGCGGGGCGGCTCCGGGAGCCGTGGAAGCCGTTTCTCCCGGCTCTCCGGAGGGATGACAGRTGGTGGATGAGTGAAGGGGGAAGACAGACTGCGGGGGCGAGAGRAAGGGGGGCTGCTCGTATATTAAATGAGCCGTATGTCACGGATCCTGGCACCCCGGACATATGGAACCCAACACAGCTGCCTGGCTTGATGTGTCCAAATAGAAGCCGGCTCCCCGCTCCCTGCGGGACGCAGCGCTGCCGGCCGGGAAAGCTGCCTCGCCGCTTCCCTCCCTCCCCCTCCGGCTGCCTCCGCTGCTCGGCTCCGACGTGCGGGGCCGGGCCCGGACAGGTGCCTCCGGCGCGCCGGGAGCAGGTCCGGGAAAGGCAGGGCCTTGCCGGAGGCACCTCGGCCCCCGAGCAGGGGAGGGGGAACGAACTTGGGCAGGAGAAGCGCTGCCGTTCGAGGGGGCCGCAGCCCGCCCGCAGTCCGCCAGGCAGAGATGCTCAGCACGTTACAGCTCTCAGGCCTGGCGAGCCTGTAATGAGCCACGCGACTAAGAAACGGACACGGGGCCGATACGGACGGGCAGCGACCGCAAAGAAATACTCTACGTCCCATTTTAAAAGACCTGCGATGGACAGAGCCCTCGATGTGCGTTTACAGAAGCACCACCCAGGGAGCACCGGGAACCCCGCAAGCAGACGCAGAAATGCCTCCGCGACCCCGCCGTCCCCCCCACGAGCAAACGGGGCTGTTTGGTGCTCACAGGCATGCACACGCGTGCACACGCTTCCCAGCACGTGTGCAAGTATTCGCTGCCAAAAACAGCTCTGTGAGAATCCCACAACCATTTATGCACCCTAATTTACATCCACACTCATACGTTTACCCCAAACCAGGCATTTGCACACGCACGACTTGCTCTCAAGTGTTTTCACACGACAGCRACATTCGCGTGCACATTCGCGTGCACACGCACACACGCTCCCACACTCACCCCTCCACGGCGATACTCAGATTTCACGAAAAAAATTATCTGGGCTGTCCAGGTCTTTCTCTAGCACACCAGTCCCACCTCAGCTGTGTGTGATACCGCAAGCAAACCCTCCAAACCCTGAACTAAAAGTTGTTCTTGTGAAGCYCTTCGACAGATGACGGGAGGAACCGCATCAAGCAAGGGCTGCTGGAAACGTGGCTCTTCGTTGGATCCACGGCGATACCCCCTCAAGGCTTTGAGCTTGCAGTAAAACACGGGGTCCTTAGAGCAGGATGGAGTTTGGCTTCGTGTTTAACTTGCTCTCTGTGCTCAGCTTCAGAGGCAACAAGTCAGGTACCAAGAACCATGACCAACGCAGAAGCACGTAACTTCAGCTCCCAAATTAGCCACATCTGCTACAGCTGTGTACCACAACCGTGGTCCCTGGTCTTACCTGACTTTCTCTTTTCCCCTCTCACTTTCATTTCCCTTGACCCTTGTTCTCCTCTCTGCTTTTGTCACGTTCCCGCAGACCTGGGGTCTCCTCTCTGTCGCTCCGCGGAGGGGAGAGTGGTCCCTCTGCTCCCGGGAGCAGCACGTCCGTCTGCGAACAGCACGTAAAGCAAGCCCGTGCGGCCGGCGCGCGGGCAGCCCTTCTCCCTTCTCCCTTCTCCCTTCTCCCCTTGTCGCCGCAGCCGTGTTTCTCGCGCGCCGGTGCCCGCGGCACCCTGGGCAGCGCCTGCAGCCGCACGGCCCCGCTCACGACAGCCGTCCCCGGAGCATCGCTCCGAGCCGCCGCCGCTCCGGCCCCGACCACGAGCTCCGACCAACGGACGAGGCTGCAGCCGGGCTGGGAGGAGGAGGCAACGTCGGCTCCGGGGCTGGCGCGTGCCACGGACCAGCCCGGGGCGGCACCTGTAACGCTCTGCAGCCCCCGGGCTGGCGATGAGCTCGTGCAAGGACATCCTCGACCACGTTCCTGCGCGCAGCTCCGCGCTTGTTTGTGCAACTTCTGGCTCTTTTTAAACACTCCCCCCTGCTCCTAGGGACCGGGGAGCGCGCTTGACTTCTTGCACTAGCTTCCCTGCTCCGYTGTCTCCCTGTTATCCCAGCACGCTGCTCTGCAAAGAGCAGGCCTGATCTTTTGCTCTGCAAACTCGGGCGCTGCTAACCCGGCCGGGGCCGGCTGGAGGTGCAGGCCACGTGCGGCCGGGGAGCCCCCCGGCACGAAACCGCCAAGCGGCCCCGCTGTCCCCGGCCTCACCGCTCCAGCGCAGGGCAGGGAGGGAGCCGGACAGCCGCCTCCCGCCCCAGCCTCCCCGCCGCCTCCGGGGACGCCGGCACGGAGGAGCCAGGACGTCGGTCATCTCCTGGGGGAGGGGAGGCGGCAGAAACCCCCTGCCTGGGAAGACGGGGATGGCAACGCAGCACGGGAACAGCCACTCGCCCGTCCCCCGCGGTCCGTCGAGGGCCCAGGGACCTGCTTTACCACCGCTGCCAGAGACCCGTCCCAGCTTCCTTGCAATGAATGCAAGGGGCCTCAAAGAAGGAGAGGCAGGCGTCCGGCGGGGGCCTCTCCTGTCCTCAGCCGCGTGAGGATGTCGGCAGGACGCGCTGGGTCCTTTGCATGAAGACCAGTTTCAGTATCGGACCCAAACGAGCTCCTCAAGCCGCTCCTCTGCCGTGTTAGTCCGGTCCRCAAGAACTCTCTCTTCACGCAGGTGCCTTCTGCTCCGAGGGGCTCCTCTGCTCTCTCCTTTGGGTGAACCGCAACCTGCCGTCTCCCTAAACTCATCTCTTGCAAGAACCTCCTTTGACCTACGCTTGTTCCAGCCCTTCCTTCAGAGCCCAGCAAAACCCCGGCAACATTCACACTCCCCAAAGAAAGTAATGCTCCCCCTCCTTGCCCTCTTCCTTGCACTCTGGGTCAGTGGTGTGACAACCTGTGAAGACTCCCTGGCCACGCAAAGCAGGGCTCGGGCTATGTCTGGGAYCCACTTTCAGGGCATTTAAATTGGGTTTTCCAATCGGAAATCCTCCGTGYCCCTGACAAGTCCAAAGCGAAGGATGCGCACGTGTGCGTGCACTAAATGTCACAGCAAGCGCGGGCGGAAGGTCGAGCCCCTCCTCCCGGGAGAGCCCCCAGGCCATGCTAAGGGCTGTCTTTGAGCACAGATAATACTGCGGATCCCGCTGTCCCTCTCCCTACCTGTCACAGCAGCGTTTCAGCCGCCCCAAACCTCACAGCAACATCCAGGTGCATCTCCAACCCATCCCAAGGAGTCACCTTACCCCCAAGCCGATGACCATTCCCGAGCTCCGGCTCTTCTCTTCCAGCAGGATGAAGCTCAAGTAATCCAGGGCAGGAGGAACCGCTTGGCTCATCCGTCCATTGAGGAGAAGGAAGCTCCCCCTCGGGCGCGTGGTGTCCTGCTCCGCGGGCCGGCCTGGGGGTCAGGGGGAGCCCCGGCAGCCCTGGGGCCCGGGCATGCTCCTCCTCGGGCCGCAGCGCGAGCGGGCCTCCGTGCCTTGAGATGGACACCCCAAGGAGGCATGTGCCCCACACGCTATATATACACCCCAGCCTCGCACGCCGGGCCCGACCCCGGCCGCCTCATTGGCCGCTCCGGTGCCCCCCCCTCATAAATATTAAAGTGAAGAGAGGGGCTGCCATTGGCTGCGCGGGAGGTTGGAGCCCCCGGGAGAGGAGGGAGGTGGAGGCTGGATGTGGTCCTGGAGGGTGGATGGAGGTGGTGGGCTGGGAGGGAGGGAGGGAGGCGGGCGGGGGTGCTCCGGGAGAAGGCGACATCTGTTCTCCATGCATATTTCATAAAGGAGAAATAGAGAGACGGGGTGGGGGAAAGGGAGCGAGCGTGGAAGGGGGAGAGGCAGAGCGAAGCAGGCAGCAAGCCTCCGCGCCGGGGCGGGACGAGGCGCTCGCAGAGGCAGCGGGACGGACGGCGCGGCTCCCACGGCGGCTCCCACGGCGGCGGCACGGGCGCGGGCACGAGCGGGCAGCGTGTTTGGGCAGCGCCGGCACGCGTGTGCGGCCATGTGCGTGCCCGTGCGCCTGCCCGGACCCGGGYGAGGGTCTGCGGGGCACGTGCGAGGCAGGCACAGGCTCCGTCAGCAGCAACAGCCCACCCAGAGCTCCCTCTGTGAGCTGCTGCAAAACGCACCTGCAGCAAAGTTTGATGAGCAAAGAGAAAGAAAGTGAAAGAAAGAGGCACCCAGAATAGTCATTGCTTTGAACATTGATCCTCTATTTCACGACGAAACAGCGATCTCTGTTGTGGGCTAGACCTCGTTTCTGCCTCTCGCCCTTCTCCGATTTCAAATCCCTCCGTTAAAAAAAAATCTTCCCCCGTTCTCATCATCAGCAAAGTCCCTGCTCCAAAACCCGCGCGTCCCCCGTCCCGCAGGTACATCCCYGCGTGCGCGTCCTCCCCGGACCTGCCTGCGGTCTGCCGGCGGGAGCATCCCGTCTCCGTCCTGTGCCTCCCRCCCGGGCGCGGGAGGTTACCGTCCCCCCTCGCCTCCCCGCGCAGCGTCCCCGGGGGCTGCGTCCCCCCGGCGGGCGAAGCCCAGGTGATGGGCGTTCGCACCTGGGCAGCCTCCAGCCCCGGCCCGATCGGCAGATGGTCGCGGAGCTCGCGGGGCGAGCGGCGGCCGCGGCGGGGGGATCAGGTGGCGGCGAGGCGCCTGCCTCGCCATTGCTATGGCACCGATTACACGACAATATTCGCCTAATGAGCTCGTGGCAAGAGCCGCGTCCGCCCCGAGAGCAGCGCGCGCGCGAGGCACAGCACGCCTGGATAAGCGCCGCACGCCCCGCACGCCGTGCGTCTCGCACGCGCGCCCCGTCTCACGCGTGCCCCGGGGCGCACACCGCTCCGCTCGCACGCCGACACGCACGCAGCACGTACGCGTCGGCCGGGCACGCGTGGCTCGTCCCGCGCCGCGACACGCCGGCCCCGTGCGGCCCCCCCTCCCTCCGCACGCGCTGCCCGCGCCCCCAGCTSCCCCGAGAGCCCGATGGGCTGCTCGTGTTTATTCCTTGCTCGGCTCCTTGCTCCGCTCCCGCCTCGCCTGCCCGCCCCCGGGCAGCTCTCTCCCCCTGCCAGGACGCCAGCAGGGCCCCACCTCTCTCCGCAGCTGAGGCCGGGCTGCTCCGGGCATCCTGCCGGGCTCGGGCTCGGCGAGGGGGGGAAGGAGCGATGCTGGCCGCTCCGCTCCCCCCGGGAACGCRGGGCCGGCTCCGTGCTCGGCCCCAGGGCCGCCGCGGTGTGCGGCGTCCGGGCTGGCGGGCAGGTTTCGGCTCCCTTCAACGGCCGCTTCCGCTCAGGTTGCTCTCTCCCGTGGAGGCCGCGGTAGATCCATCCTGCCTCCCTCCCCCGGCTCCTCGCTGCTCTCCYGCGGAGCGACGCGCCGCGCTCGGGGGTGCTGCCCGGCTGCCCTGTGCCGCCGCGGGGACGYGGGCTGCCCCCGAGGCAGGGGACGCCGGCCGGGGCAGCCCTCTGCTCCCCACCAGTGCCGCCAGCAAAGCTCCTGCTCCCGACGGACAAGGCCCCTTCCCGCAGYGCCGTCACCTTAACTCTGCCCTGGGACGCTGCGACCGAGCTCCCCCCTTTCACAGGCAAGATCTGCAACTGCAAAGGCCCATTCACCCGTCCACGTCCAAATTTTGCACTGCCAGGAGCAGGGACTTCATCTGGGATTGTCCCTCGGCTTGGAAACYGTTGCTCTCTGCATACGGGAAGGATCTGGGGCAGGATGCGGCCGTCACGCCGAGCGCGGCACCGGCGCAAACAGCCCGCGAGGCCTTGCAGAGCCGACGGCTCGGGGAGGGCGAGACGCGCCGACACGGCCGTGCCCTCCCGCTGCGCCAGGAGCAGGGCAGGATGAAGCGAGAGCCAAGGGTCTCACGGGAGGGTGACGACACGGCCAGAAACTCAGGACCTCTCTGCTGCAATCCAAGCCAGCGCTCCCCCCTCGCTGCAACCTCCCTGCCGCAGGGCTCGCCGGTCCCTGCTCGGAGCCTGCCGAGCTGCTGGGGTCCCCGGGAGGCACCTCCCGCCCTCCCGGGCTGCCACGGGCAGTTTGGCTGCTACTTCGTTTTCTGCTTCCTCAGTGGGAAGAACTTCTGAGCTTCAGACATCCTAACACTAGCCAAAAAATGATGAGATTTGGGGGAGAGGGAACRGAAGACCCTCTGGCTTTGTTCTTCACTTCCGAGTTTCCCGGCTTCCTGGCCAGCAGAAACTGGTGTTCCTTGCGAAAACCAACCTTAACCGCAGGAGTCCACAAGCTGGGGCCTGCCGAAAATCCCCATTTCCTCCGAATTCCCGGGCCTCACTTTCAACACAGCGCTCGAGAGGGAAGCGAGGCTGGTGAATACTGGTGGGAACAGAGCCAACTTTCTAAAGTCTCTCGATGCCTTGGCCTGACCTGCGAGGCTGGGGTCCACGTGGGCCCATCGCGGTGTTCCAGTCCGAGGGGATGAAGCCCTGCAGGACTTGCCCACCTCGACGCTCGGAGACCGGTCGGGAATCAGCTGCGGCTCAGAGGAGCCACAGCACAGGGCTGGGGGACCCGGGCCGCGCGCCGGAGCCGCTCCGGGGCACGGCGAGGTACGAAAGGAGACTAGAGAGGCAGCATTTGGCAGGAGATGAGGCGACATATTGTACAAAGCCACCGGGGACCACACTGGCCTGTGCTTGTCAGGGAAAACAGACGGCTTTAACCCTTGTGCTGCTGGACCCAGCCGGAGTTTCACAACTTTTACAGAGCAAAGGGGTGCACGCTCAAACCACGGCCGGGGGACCTTGAGGGACATCCCTGCCACATCATGCTACGACTCAGGACACAGGAAAAACACAGTCCCTGGGACTCAGCACCCCTACCAGGTGGAAAAGGATTATTATCCCCCTTAATACATGGGGAAACTGAGGCACGATAAGGTGGAGGGACCGTGCCGGATTCAAGAATCTGTGGCAAGAGTGGGAACGCGCTGTAGAGCTGTGGTCTTCGGGCTTTAACCACCAGATCACGCTGCCTGGCAGAGGGAGGGAGCTTGTGGCTGTGAGCAGTCAGACGTTACCCCTTCTGCCCTCATAGCTGGCATCCTCCTGCGTGTTGTACGACTGTGCCCTGTTCCTCCAGCAAGGAGCCTTTGCAGGAGCAAAGGTGCTGGGCTCCCCCTTGTTCCAGTGTCTACCCAGCCCCTCGCACCTGGTAAGGACTTCTCTGGCAAACCTGCCTTTTTGAGATGTTCCCCGCCCCAGAGCCTGGAGGGATCCTATAGTATCCATAGGGTCACGTTCAGCGCCTTCAGGCCTTTCTCAGGCAGGCAGAAGTGCAGTTTACAGAGGGGGCAGCTCCCAGCTCCATCACGTCTCGTTTGCAACACGCTCCTGCAACCAACTGCTGCAGCCTGGGCTGGCTGCAAAGGTTTGGGTGCTCCGCGCAGACGGCGCAAGGCCTCACCCACCACGCTGCGATGCCGAGCCAGAGCCCCCCACGCGCCCCCCACCCTTTGCAGACAGAGACTGGGAAATGGAGCTATTTGGATTGACATTGGAGAAGGACCTGGACAGCCTGCGACTCCTCACTCGGGGGTGATGACGTCCTCTAAGGCCAGTGCTCAAAGCCTTTTTGTGCAAGTGTGTTTGAGCGTGCAGTTGCGTCTGCATGCACGTACACGGCCGTCTGGGCAAGCCTCGTGCAGAACTACGCACGCACACGTAAAGGTCTGCAGGGTGAGCACGCGTGTGTGGGGAAGGGTGGGTGGATGAGCAGGGCCCAGGACACCTCTAGCACGTGTGTTTATGTGCACACACGTCTGCGCGTGCACACCTACGTTTACTCATGCATGTGCAAAGCTGGGAACAGACGGTCCCTGATCTGCACAGCTCTCCCCACGCCCTGGGCACGCTTGCCTGGCTAGTGACAGCAGCTCTCGGCTCCGATAGCCCCTCTCGTCTCCTCGCCTTTGTCTCCCTGGCTTTTATTGAGTGCAGGTTTTGTGAGCGGTCGGTGACAGACGGCCCCGGTGCTCGATAACTAGACAATCTGTCACCACCACCACTGACAGCTTTCACAAGGAGCCCCTTTCCTTTCATCCTTCCCGGTTCCCTTCATCGCTGCTTGTCCCCCTTCCACACGTGCTCTCTGGCTTTGTTCCCCCCTAAAAGCCAAATAGCGACAGAAGCTCCTGATCATAATATTGCTCTAATCGAGTCTGTCATAATCGGATCCAATCTAATTACGTTCAGATCCCTCTCTTCTCCTGACTCTCTCTATTGCCTGTCCATCTGTCCCTCTCTTCCCTTCCAGTCTTTGTGTCCATCCATCTGTTATCTGCAGGCCTTTCTCCCTTCCCATCATCTCCCTGGGCCCCTGCCCCATTCGCAGCGTGGCCGCCCCGGCCCTTTCCTCCAGCGGCTCCCTCTCCAATCCATCTCTCTTAAAGGCCTCTCCATCAATCCATTTAGCAGCAGCTCCCTGCCTCCTCTAGCCCATCTGCTTCTCCCTTTCTGCTGGCTCCGAGATGCAGAGATGCTGTTTTGTTTGTATGTCGATCTTGATTAGCCCCAGAAACCTCACTGTTAAAGCTGTGCTGGCGCTGGGGAAGGATCACCTGGTAGCAGAGAGCCGTAGGTCCTAAGCAGCATCCTCCATCCCTGCCTCACCCTCCGCCTCCTCCGAGCAACGGCACGGCACACGAGCGCTCGGCTGGCGCGGAGGTGCGGAAGGCTGGACGAAGCACAGAGCAAGGAGAACGGGGCCTCAGGAGCCCAGGGCTGCTGGGCGGACTGGGAAAGGGCACGTTTGAAGCAGTAAATGGGAGGTGGCGGCAAAGTCTCCTCCTAATACCGCCTCCCCAAACCACCTTCCATTTTCTCCAATCCTGGTATTTTTCTCCAGAAATGCAAACAACTGACTAGACAGACAGACAGACGGACGGGCAGGTGATGGGACTGGATGTTCTCAGTGCACACGCAAAGAGGGGACAAGGCAGAGGCGAGCTGGGGCAGACTGCTGCAATGGCACACGGTGCAGGTATCAGGTGCCCAGCTCTCACGTCCTTCTGGTGCTCCATCGGGGCTGGATTTGGGGCGCTGGGTCAGCAGCTGGGTCATCCTAAGGTCTTTTGTGCCTTTCTCAGCAGCAGCTGCTGCTGCTGGTCTCTGTCAGAGACAAGGGCACCGGCACGGATGGACCCTGGGCATGATCCAGCCTGGCAGTTCCTACACTTCCTATTTGTAGTACTCAGACCCTGATTTTAAACACATGTTGGACTCAGATGCCTGCTGGATGCCAGCCAACGGCCTTCGCTTGCTGCAGCAGTTCTCCGGAGCTGGACCGCACCACCGCTCGCGGGCATGACGCAGAAATCAGCTGTCAATGACCGTGGCAATGGGAACGGTGGAGAGTCACTCTAGGCTACTGGTTAGAGCACTAGACTGGGACGCAGGACTCCTGGGCTCTCTTATAGCTTTCAGTGACTCAATAAATGGGACTAATCCCTTTGCACTAGGTTCCTTGAGCTGTAAAGCAAGGACGAGGCTGTACACCTGACTTCACCATCACATCCAAGTGTCCTGGGCAAGGACAGGCAGGCAGCCCACATCACGCAGCACTCAGACCCTCACACGAAAGGGGTGAGGGATGTGCAGACAGAGGTTTCTTGTTTGTATTTCCACCTGTGTGCTTTTGTCTTGGCAAACGCTTTCCCAGGTTGGCTTCTTGTAACCAGAGTGATTCATTAGCAGTGCTCTGATGTATCCTTTAGGCAGCAGCACCACACAAGGGCTCTGTCATGTCTGTATCCAACGCAGCGGTCCACGGTCCACAGTCCTGGCAGTCTACACAGGTAAAGGACGGGCTCATGCCCATTCCACAGATAGAGACTCGAGGCACAGGGCACACACAGCTCAGAGGTCGTAAAACAATTCAGCACAGACAGAATCCAGAGCAGGCATCGAAGGCCTGCAGAGGAGTAACCCTTGCTCAAATCAATGAAGAAAGCCAGTGGCAGACTTTTCTCTACATATTCATTTGGGAATTACAGCTAAATACTCTCCCTTCAATAATCCAAACTCAAGCAACTGAGTCGCTTGTGAAAAGAGGACCTGGCTGTCTGCATATGCCTTAGGTAGCGTGTACAGCAATGCCTCAAAACCTTTAAGTTCTGATCTAGAGGTCGGGCAGGCAACAGCAGAACCGGGAACCGAACGCAGCCACACCACGAGGAGAAGCGAAGGGGGTGAATGACAGTCCCAGCAAGGCCATTTGCGGGACGACGTAACTCCAGGCAGCTGCAGGCGCTGCTGCCCGAAGCGCAGGTGCTGGGCCTTGGCACCAGGAAGGGAAGAGGCAGCAGAAGCTGTGCAAACTGGAAAGGAAGGATGGAAAGCGGAGAGCAGAAGTGTCTCTTCAAGCAAGGGAAATAGCGACTTCTCGGAGAAGTGGCAGAGAGCACCGTACCGTAAACACTGCTCTGCCATGGCCCGAGCTGAGTCCCCAGCTTGAATATGCCACTGGTAGCTGTTTCGACAGCTCACCYATCTCCCACCACAGCAAACTTTCCTGCTCTTTGTCAGCAAGTCTCTCTCTCTGGGCTCCAAAAATCAAGCCCTCATCCCCCAAGCGGCTTCATCTCTATGTAAGATGCTGACAAAAATGTAGAAAACAAATTATTTAAGATGACACCGATTTTTTCCTCCTGTCTCCACTGCTTCCTTCACCCAGAAGCCAAACAGCCCTGGCTTTGTTCTGGGTATTAATTAACTTTCCTGCCTCTTAATATTCCAGAGCCATAAAGTTCCCAGGAGCTGGGAGGCTGGGCGCTAAGAAAACACACATTTCCTCTCCTTTCTCCTCTCTCATTGACTGTCACCCCCATATGTCTCCCCCCCGAGGGCACAAGGGCAGCTGCAAACCCTCCTCTCTGGGCTCAGCCCCAGCCCTCTGCCTCCTGGGAGGCAGCTGAGTTCAGAGGTCAAGAGAGTCAGTGGCATCTTCTTTTTGTGCAAAAATCCCTGGTAGAGTTGCGTGGGGAGAGAGGAGAGGAAATTGCTGCTTGCAAATTATACGCGCGGGGGGAGGCAAGTCCCGTCACGATGCCTAGGGCTCTGCGAGAGACTGCACGTGTCAGCTGCCCTTCTCCGCAGCGAGGGAAGTCGGGGCTCGTCTGGGTTCTGCTCAAGSTGGGCAAGGTTTGGGGGAAGTTTCTTTAGAGCAGTTTGGTAATCCAGGCACTACCACGGTACCAAGGACGTGACTCGGAGCTGCGCAGGGAGCCTGCGGGAACACCTGGGAGGACAGGGCTTCTCACCGGCCTGTCCAAGGCAAGATAAAGGGATGGAGCTGGTTTTGGAGAACAGTCAGGAGAAAAYGTGGCAGAGAGGGCTCTGGGTTTCTAGGCCTGGCTTGGCACTTTGTGGCCAAAAGGGCGAGGAGCAGCTAGCGAACCAGTTTTAAGTGCAACAGGAAAGCTAATTCCACTCGCTGGAGCCAGATGCAGGGAGAAGGAAACGGGCACAGAGCTGCAGCCTTCACCCTCAAGGGCAAAACAGCACAAGGTGCAGACAGGCGACTACCCTGGGGAGCGGCTGCCTCTGCCCTCGCTGGCGTCAACTGTGTGTTTATTTTGAAGAGCAGCTCAGCAAGACTTGCTAGAAGTTGCATCACTTCTTTTTTCCCCTGGCAGATGGCTGCAGAAATTGTTTCTTCCAGGCTCCATCTCTTGAGGGTGAACTTGCTCTTGGCTGCTCCACTACTCTCTCCTTTCTTCCCTGTTCCTTTGGTCAAGGCTGGGCTAATTCCACTTTCCGCAAGAGAAAGGTTTATCCGATTCCCCAGCTAATCTAGAAGCACATCCAGAGATGGTCCTGACTCCCAGCCTCGGGAGCACCCGAGGGCCCATAAACACCGGGTGAGCGGCAGCATGGGGATCCACACTTCACGGGGGGGCCATTAGGCCTGGAGACATGGCAGGGGAAGCAAGTGGAGGACAGTAGCGGTAGCCGAGCTAAAGCCAAAGGCCAYTCTCAGTGCTAGCAGAAGCAGGGGTGCAGAGGGCTGAGCAGGGGAGGGGGCTTGTAGATGCCGCCCCCCCATCTCACTAACCCAGCAAAATAACTGACCTGCTGAACTCAATGCCTAAAAGAAGCCAAGGATGCCAAGTGCTTGGACAGAACTCAGAAAGCCGTCCAGCATCTCTGAGGAACGGGAAGAACTGGTTAGACCAGCAATGATTTAAAACACCTACAAAATGTAGTATTTCTGGAAGAAATTCAAGGCCTCATGCTTTGGAGCAACAAGCCAAAGTCTAAAACAGAAGAGGGCATTTTCCCAGTACCTGAACTTGAGAGCTCTGCTGAACTGACGTGGAATGAGCTTTTGTTCCCTGTGCCGACTGTGCTGCAGAGAGGGTAACCTTTGGCAACCAGGAGAACACCTTAAAACCCCGCAGCAAGGTTTGCCAGATGAAATCTGGCAAAGCCAGAAAACAGCTCCTTAGCTCTGTAGCGTCCCTGTAAGAGTCCTTTCCCAGCTGAACTACACGCTCCTGYAGATGAGGTGGACCAGCAAAAATGGATGCAAATGGTGCTTGCTGTATCCCTTCCCTAGACCGAGAGGCAGCTAGGGATAACACACCATGAGAAGTTGCTTCAAAGATGACCAGATACCACAGATCAGGAAAGTTGTTTGCTTTCCACGTTTTGCATAATTTCCCATGCAAACTCGCTTAATTATCAAAGCCAACAGGCTTTGAACAGGGGAATTATGTCAAAGAAGGCCACACCAGCATCTCTGTATTGTCACCCAGTGTTGCTGTTTGAAGCTACAGCACAACAGCTAGCAGAAACAGGAGAGCTGGAAAAGAAAGTACTTCTCTCATCCCTGCCTGGAGCGAATGTGAAGGTCCAGGCTGTACTTACACTCTGCCTTATTTAGGCAGCACCTATCCAAATACACGTGGCTGCACCTCAGAACTCAGTAATTTTGTTTTCATTGCAAAGATAAAAATAAACTTATGTATATGCCAATACTCAAACTACTTTCCACATTCATGGACCGAGAAGGCACTTATTCTCCATTGCTTATTAGCATTAGGAATGCTCTAATTAATGCACATAATCTCTGGAGTGATGGGGAAAAGTGTATCAAGGGAGTTATCAACTTTAGGGTTTGAGCAGCTGAGGACAGCTGCTGTTACACCAGGAACTAGGGATACAACTCAGCCCCAAACCAAAGGGCAGCTACTGCACATTACGAAGGGAGATAAACAAGGGGCCAAGCTTGTTTCGGTTTTAAACTGGACACATCTACTACAGATACCTGCACTCAGACTGCAGGCATGGAAAGGATGTCTTAAGAGCGAATCTTTCCAGTTGTAAGACTAACTCTGGATTTAAAACAGCAGACAGCAACTCCCTAGGGGCTAGCGATTCAGTAGCAGTGCACAAAGGAAGCAAATGGTTTCTTGATCCCAGTGGAGAGGAACAAGCACTCCCAAATCCACTGTCAGCTCTTTGTTTGAAGAACAGGAGTGAGGATAAATGACTGAATGGGTCATAGAGATCGTGATTCCTTCCAGCCTGCTCCATTTAGAGGCTGGAGAGGGATGCAGGTGAGCATAAGACCTTTTTGCATGGTCTTGTTTCTGGATAAAAGGGGATTTAATTCTCCATGATACACAAAGCAACTCCTTTCACCAACATTAGCTCTTCTTTAACAAAACACTTTTGTATTTTAAGTACTGTTCACCTCAAGGTCTCAAGAGCATCCCCTCAGTCCTGTGAAACAGGACAGTAGCAGGGTTTACGTTACAGATGAGAGAACAGGCACGAAAAGGGGAAGAGAAGTGGTCGCAGCCACCCTGGGGAGGGACGCGGAGAGAAATCTGGGGCTACTGACTCATTTCTCATAGCTCATTTACTTCCCAGATGAATCCAGCAATCCTGACTATTTCTTCCCCACCCCCTTTAATCCCACACTCAGGCCCAACTCCCCAGAGGAAGTAAGGCTCAGACTTGAGCAGCAGAAGCCTGACCGTCAAAAGCCAGCTGAGCAAAATGAATTTACTGACCATGGCAAAACACGATGAGGAAGGCTGGAAATACTGATGGCTACTCCCTTTCCTTCCACCCCTCTGTGCAGCAACGCTGCTGGCACCAGGAAGGTTTGTGGGATGTGCAGATCCCCAGCTCAGGGTAAATTTTAGGCTGACAGTCAAGCGAAGACTTTCGGTGTTCTCCAGCATTGGCAGCAGTATGCAAAATTCATCTCTGCAGCAGCGCCTGCCAGCCTAGCCCCCTTGCTCTCCACTCCTTTTGTCAGCCCCTGATAGGAGCGCTGCTCGCTGCACCGTCCACGGGGAGACCTGTTGGCCATCCGAGGAGCGGCGCAGGCACAGACAACGGCGGCAGCTGTTTGCCGGCCTCGCCAGAGAGCCGCTCTGAACAAAAAGCTGGGAGTGGAAAAYGGGGGTGGGAGTGGTGAAAGGGTTTATTTCTGTTTGTGTGGGGGGAAAAAAGCAAGGAGAGAAAAACTCCGAGCAGAAGCCTTCAGGGGGAAAAAAGAAAAAGGCAAACAAACAACCCCCCCCCAAAACAAGTACACAATCCAGATCTGAGAGTAGGGAGAGAAGGAATTACGGGAGGGAGCATTTTTAATTTTAAAACTATTGAGAGTCCGATATATGTTGACACMATTTGCTGATGAGCTGTCACTGATTCCACCATCTCTCCACATAGCTCCACCATGAGTTAAGCGTTTCCAGTTTGATATGTAAAAAAAACCCCATATAGATAATAAACTTACCTTAGGGAGGCAAAAACCCCTCACATGATTTATAAAATTCTATGTCAGCTCACATACTGTTTTCAGGCCCTCTGTATCATGCAAAACACCTTCATGCACAGAAATATTCTGTTTGGATAATTTGGGGGGACTGATTTTGTTCTGACAAAGTTGGAATGAATCCAAAGATTTGGAGTTGGAGGGTATGAAAACCCTCATATTAAAGAAAAGGTATCTCCACTTAAATTAAGATACAAGTTTCTTCAGCGCTGCTAGGAGAAATGGAAAGAGATCAGGCAGAGAAACATTCCACCAAGTACCAGGAACAGTTTCCTGATAGCAAGACGCATTAGCAAGTGGAAAAAGTCTCCCTGAGGGAAGCGGTGAAAGTACAAAGTCTGAATTACTTTAAAACTCTGGAGTGTATGTCTAGTTGAGAAAAGACTTTAATACAATACGCCTGCATTGTTCTCTAAGGAAAGGAAAATGATGTCTGGTTTAGTGCGAGTCAGCTCTGATTTCTACGATTTAAACCTCTCCACCTATTTTTGAGCTCTTAGCTTTGGACAACACCACTGTCACATCTTTGAATCAAGATCACTGAAGAACAAGTGAACTTTCTTCCATACAAAAGAAAGAATCAGGAATATCTGAGAGCCTTTTTCTCCTGGGCTGCTCAGTCACAACTGCTAGCCCTCAGGGTCCGATCCTACCGGGTGCCGTGCAATAGCATCGAAGGAAACAAGAGCGTGCGAGCATGCTCGGTATAAAACATGTTTATTATACCAGTGCCTAGGGATCAACCAAGRTCGAGGTGCCACTGTACAGAGCACTGTATGGAGTGATCAACCATCTCAGCCTTGGAGAGCTTACAGTCTAAATAGATAAGTCAGACAACAGCGAGTTAACTCCCTGTCCTGTCTAAGGGCACAATTTCTTTTGTCCAGTTCTAGAAAGTATGCAAAGTTTCGCTGTGAGTTAAAAAACAAATCAGACAAGTTCCATTCCTCCCAAGACCAAACCATTTTGCAAGACCCAGTGTTTTTGGTCCTTTTGGCAGCAACTAAGACAATACAGGCAATGGGTTAACTTGTAAGCGGAGATTTTTTTTAATTAAACGGAACTATTATATATATATATACAAAACCCAGAAAATATTGCACCTTTAAAAAAGGACATTTTACATCTAATCATCTGTTTAAACAAACCTTGCACTCCCTGCACTGTAGTATACACAGATTCACAGCAACTGTTCGACATTAACAGGCAACCAGTACTGTCAGACACCACAGAGATCCACCAGTCCACGTACATCCCAGAAAAAATACCTTTACGCTTTCCACCCTTGCCCTTGTTTTGAGGATACATCCATCATACTGTCGTCTTGGTGGCATCCAGGACCAATCCTCTCAAGTTGCTCAGAAGTAAGGACAAATTACAAAGAAAGGCTTTGGGAACTTCTTAGGCAGTCACAATCTTGTTAGGGCTTGGTCAGCATGGTTTTCTGGGAAAGTCTTTTATGTTTTGGGGCTCAGACCCCAGAACCCAGGCATGGAAGCTCTGGAGCGAACCATTTGCGTCCCTATCCAGAGAGAGGGGCGTTCCAGTGTAGTTTTATCTTTGACAATTATAATCCAAGGACTGAGACGTCTCAAGCCCAGGGAGAGTCTTCAGTAAGCCACAGCCCCAGGGTCCCGAGGGATGCTAAAAAGTACATCCGCTTTGGCGTTGATAAAATATGTGGCGAGGAGAGAGAAGATCAGAATGGCAATGCCCACAACCAAAGTGATTATCTAGGAAGGGATGAGAAACACTTAGCATTTTTGTTACAAAGACAGACCTGCATCACCTCACAGAATTTGTATTGAACGGGAATCTCTGTCACAAAGCTATGGATAGACAGCTCATTACTGAGGCAATACATACATTAAAATTAAAAGATACAGTCTTAGACAAAAGGAACAGGACTGCCAGACAGGATCAGATCAGCAGTGCCCAGATGTTTAAGAGAAAAGGCAAGGAAGTTAACATCACTCAGATGAAGAAAAATGTGACCCAGTATCACGTTTCAAAAAAACCATCGGAACGATTGACGCAGCTGGCAAAGATTTTTAACACGCATTCAATGTTAACGGTGACACTTTGGCTGTTTCCGCTACTTGCGTGAACTGTCACCTCCTCCAGCAGGGAACTGCAAATGCTTTCAAGCAGCACAGTTGCGTGCAGAGCCAACATCTCTCAACAGCCTTAGCATAACTGAGATTATCTCCTACTCAGCACCTTCCCTGAGGCCTACGTGCCATACCAGTTTAAGGTACACAGTCATTAGGTTCCTCACTGTCAACCCTCCTTGCATGGTAAAACTACTATTTCCAGTTTCCCCTGGATAACTCAGAACAGTCTCCGTATCACGGCCAGAAGCACATGTGATGCCACAGCTCACATAGTGCATTTTACATTGGCTCGACACTTCGGGGATGGCTGGGCTCGAACCGTGCATCTCTGAAAGGCACCAGCACCCGCTGGGCTGTAACAGGCGGAGAGCCACAGGCAGCAGGATGAGACGCACAGGCAAGGCGTTGTCCTTGCCTGGCATAGTGTTAAAAAGGTCCAGTGCCACACAAATAAATTGCTCATAGTGCAAATAACCATCTGAGAGACGCAACAATTGCCTGGGCTTGCATGGCCTTTGGGTAGCTTACTGCTGGAACACGTGATGACTACAGTGCTGTGTCTGAAGTCCTTACCAACGGGGTATGACATCATTAGCAACCAACCGGAGGGCATCCAGATAGGCACACAGTCCGAAAGTCACTGTAAACTTAACCCTTATTCTGCTGGTACTTAAGCCATATCACACCCCGCTAAGTGCTGCTTAGAATCTGAGATGGTGAATCAACAACAGCTTTCACTTGTAAAGGTTTTTGCAATGGTTATTTCTCCTATGTCCCAAGAGGATTTAAACTGCAGCAAAGAAGATTTGGGTTGCAAAACACCTTAACAGTAAGCGTCACTGGTTTGGCTTCCACTGCTTGGGGAAGGGGTTAAGATTCATGTCACTTACATTTTCTATTCATAGAGCTCAGTCTGCTCACTGGACTCTGATTATTCTGCGCTGTCTCGGCCTTGGCAGACCAGGTTATTAACCCATAAATAGCTAGAGGTGGTAGAGTATCACCAGTGACACATTATTGGTTACTCCTTTCTCAAAGGTCAAAGCCTGGCTGTTCTTAGTTCGGGAGCTCATAGAGGATGATGGCATAGGATCTCGTAACAACCTCTGAATAGTTTCTCGAGCTGTCAGGAGATGTTATTCAATGCCCTATGGATTTTGCCTAGCCACACATTTTTTTTCCTCTATTTTCTTTCTTAAATATGTACAAACTTACCTCTAGCTCCTTGCTGGCTACCAGAAATATTCGGGCACGGATCTCTTTCCACCGACTCTCTGTCCATGTAGAGTACTCAGTAGATCCCCATTGTCTGAGCTCGAAGGCAGGAGAAAGTGCTTTGCTTAGGTGGACAGTTGACCGAACACAGTAGGGGACTCGCGATGTTGAATTAGGGTCCAGAGAACCCTGCACCCAGGCATACTCATACATCTGTGAAGAAAACAGGGCAGTAAGAGACAGCAAGGCATCAGCAAATAACCAGACTAGTTCCCCTGTTCTGGAACCTCATCCACATCTCTAGAGAGAAAAGGGTTTTACTGACTGTTCTCACTGTAATGGGATCCTTTTGCCCACCCTTTCCCTGTCCTTGGGCATTAAGATGCCTCCTTGTTGGAGGAGCTTCCCCTGTTCTCCCATGCATGATTGTGGGCAACAGAAAATGTTCCTAACCAGATTTCTTCAAAAGTGGAAAAACAGCAAATGAGACAGCAGTTCTTTCCTTGTCTACCGTCTGCTATCCTACTCTGAGGGCTACTTACTTCTTTCTCAGTGTTGGGTGTTTTTTCAGGGTTCAAGCACTCTTCCTTGGTGAGGTTGACCACAGTGCCGGTGAGGTTGGCCAGGACATACTGCACGAGGTAGGTAGTGTTCACAGGGCTGGAAACTGCAACATAGTGTTGGGGAACATCACCTGCGACAGTCAGAGAAATGGGATTAGCAGAGAGAAGGCCAGAAGCAGATGACATTTCTACGGAGCTTTAGAAAGTTGCCAGGTAACATATGAGGTCAAATCCTATCTCACATTCTTCCCTACATCACACTTACCTAGAATTACTTTTATGTCTGGTTTAATGATGGACTGAAACCAGGAATTGTTCATTTTAATCAGAAACCCATACAGCATTCGAGAGACCTGGAAAGAGATGGAAATTGGCTTATACAAAGAGGAGAGAACACAGCATCTTAATGGCTCTCTCTCAAGATTATCTGGCTGAGAGATGCTGCCTACTCTCGGGGCCAAGAGCACAGCAAAGGAGCCACTATATATTACAGCTGTATACAATGCAGGGATGAGATGTGAAAAYTGGGTTTGATTCCAGCTCCACCGACTCCTTAGCTGATCCCTGTGGCACATACTGCCATTTCACCTCAGCTTCCTCTTCTGCTTTGTGGAAYGAGGATAAAGGAGCTCTGTTTTATAGGAGGCTTGTGGATCTTAATGCCTGCCCTGAGGTTGAGAGGGAAGGTACTAGAGAAGGGTGAAATGTTTTTCATTTAGCTTTGGTGGAGAAAGGGGGAGGCAAAGCCCTCATGGAGACAGACAGGATAGCATGCTGTGTAAACACATATAAACAGAGACAGAAGGGAAGTACGTGAGGGCTCAACATAGATGCCAGGGACTCAATTCCATCTGCTCGTACCGTTTTTGGATCTGCCTGAATAGCAGAGGTGTTGTTGGCTCCCCCCGCAAGCTGGTAGAGCGCACGGGCGACCACTGTGGCAACTTCTGCCAAGGACTGCAAAGGAAGAGGGCTCGGTGTTAATCAAGATAGGCAGACCCAGCACAACAAGGAAGGAGAGCAAGCCAGAACCTACACATCCATCAAAGTGCTTACATCGTGCTAGCATCCGAGCACCTACTGCTTTGTCACTATACGAAGCACTCCAACCTTCTCTCTGCCCTTTCTAAAGACGACCTCCCCCTCTCCCCATGATCCTGCTTGCTGTCTACCCCTACCCAAAGCCCCACCCATCCCGGATACAACAGCTAAAGAAAATGCAAAGTAGGAACCTCGGCTGTGTCTGTGACGTACTCCAAGGTCTCCTCGGGGCTAAGCCCCTCAGGGTACTCCATCCGGATGTTCTCTGGAGTGTCGTAAATGCTCTGGTAGTATCTGAAAAGAAGATGGCAAACAGAGCTGAGAAGGGGCGGAAAAAAACCACAGGGCATGGAATTCAATTCAGAGTGTGCCTAAAGCAAACAGTGGGAGCAGTCTCCTGGGAGCAGAGATACAGCCCTGCCAAAGCACTACCCTGCCACACGCTCCTTAAACCATTTAATGAGGCTTTATAATTAACTTGGCCCTTCCACAGCTTCTCCCATCTGAGGATCTCCAAGCAATTTACAAGCTGTGATTAGCTTTCAGGTGGGCGACAGCCCAATCTATTAAATGGGTAGAGAAACTGAGGCAGAGACAACCCATGCACAAGGCCTCATGGGAAGAGAGCTCTTCATGCAAGTCATGCTAGTGGACTTTACTGATGCCTCATCTTGAAGCTGGTGAGGAATTCCAAGTCAACTTTATGAGAGGTTTACATCAAAGKATCTGCAGCCGACACAGCTGAATTGGAAACCGGGCTGGAAGCCCACTGCACAGTATATGCACCTGACTTTCCCAGCCCGCCTGGGACTGATCCCTCRGGCCTAAAGACTGGTCACATACAAGTGACTTGTACTTTTCCTCTACCTCAGCATTTCCCTGCCCTTTCAAAGTAGTGCAGATCCAGAGCTGAAAAGGAAGCTACTTCCACCCTTGATCACTACAGACGTTCCCAGAAATAGCATAGAAGAATAGAAGATGAAAGGAAAGAGACAATTTGGAGAAAATGGGGTGGTGACAGTGAGGGGTTAAAAGGGGATCTGTCCATCTTCTGCCCCACATTCCCACTTTCAAAGTTGAGGAAGAGAGGATCCCCAAGGAACAAATTGTAGTAGGGTCAGGTGGGGTAAATGAAAGTGCCCTTTCCGATGCCTGGGGCTCCTTGCCACCACAAATAGAAAGATATATTAAAAAAAAGAAAAAAAAAAGCAGCTTCTGGAAGAACAGATGAGGCTTAGGCACGCTCAGTTGCCATTTGCTCACCTCTGGCTTCCAGCCAGCTGTGGGGAACATTTTCTGTACAAAACTGGATTTCTTTCGGTTGTCAGAATAATTATGTTGCGCCTGTTCAATTACATGGCACATGTTTGCTCCTCTGCTCCCCCTGGACCGCCACTCTACACGTATGTTGGAGCAGCCCCGGCGGAGGCGTCGCGGGAGCTCGGGCTGCCCTCTGCCGGCTCCACCAACCTCGGCCACGGGCCAACGGGTGTCCTGCCCTGGAGAAGTACCTGTTCTGGAAGGAGGTGCGGTGGTCAGCCAGTACCACGCCAGGGATGTGCCTGGCCCGAAGGAAGCGCTGGAAGGAAGATGGGGGAAGAGGCTGCGAATATCCAACTTCCTGCAAAGTCACTTTTGCTCCTACGCTGCTATTGCTCAGAATTTCTAGCAGGTTTTTAACCTGAAAAGAGAAGAGGAGAAAACTACACTGTTCCACTATACTTTTGGAGGTGGAATTTCTCTGGAAAGGTTAACATGCTGATCAATTGTAGCTTGCTAAAGATTGCATAGCCTTTTGCCTGGATGAAGGAGTACAGATTGCTCTCTATTACCTGCATTTGAATAGATTCATTCTTCCGAGAGACAGGGTCTGTATGCATCCACAGAACAGAGTCGTTCCTTAGAGCCACCTGCAAGGAAAAGGACCACGATAAATCACACAGTAGGACATCACTTAGTCTTGGCAGAGCAGGGGAGCCCAGTCCAGGGAGAAGTCAAACACAGTGAAAGGCTGGCTGGAAAAGCCACATTTAAATTATCACAGAGAAACAGGGAATAAAAAAGGTCCCTAACTTATCCCACACCTGATTCAACTCCACAAATGAATGAATGTTGTCCAAGCGGAGAGGAAACTTGTCTTTTTCCATATCATACACCATTCGTGAGCTGCCAATGTAATCAAAGGTCTCCTGCAATAGAAGAAAAAATCGTATATGAATCACGTAAGRGTAGCTGCCTAGCTCAGCTATCAGCCATATTTGAGAGGCTGAGGTAGAACAGAACCAGGAGTTCAATGGCCAACAACTGCATCAGTTCTTTCTGATAGTCCGTACAGCCCAGCACACACCAAAAGACCAAAGTAAGTATTACACTGTAACTGGCTTCAAAGACAAATAAAGGTATTGTAGGCAGGGATGGAGCAAAGGACAAAAACGCAGGGGACAGTTAGTGAATTCCACCTGCAACAAAGATACAGAGGCAAAGTCAGACTTGGTATCAGTGAGCACTGATAWCTAGCAGGATACTGCGAGTAAGTAACATCAGAGGAGCATTAATACAGCCTCTGAGCTGGAATATGCCACCTTCTTTGTTCTTGGGTGAAGAAAGGGCAGAATACAAAGTTGGGGAAAAGGGCAATCATCCGTCCCAGGGATTAAAAATATGAACCTTTCCTGAAAGGAGGGGTGTCTGTTTTCCTGGAAAAAAGGAAAGCAAGGTGACATGACAGGAATGAGCCTGTCAGGGGAGCTGCAAGAAGCTGAGCATCGCTCGGGGAAGGATAGATGCCTTTAAGGAAGAAAATCCCTGCTACAGAGAAGGGCAATAAAGTCAGGCAGCCACTATATTTCCCCCTTGACTAATTTACAGCCAAGTCTTACCACTCCTCCTACATTCTGGGAGCACAATGGARACTCCACTCCATAGCACTGCGTGCCTGTCTCCCCCAGGGAAATTCTGACTAGGGATATATGTGGTGGGGAGGGTGAATGAAGGAAGTCACGTGGCCACAGCATGGGGCTCTGGGAGCCAGTTTGACAAAGCTGCACAAAAGAAGCCATCAGTGTAGATGCCTTGAGGGGAACATCAGCTGTTGGCCATCAGTCCCTCCTCCATAAGCTTATTCTGCTTTAACACAGCTGCCAACTCCAGTGCTGGGCTCTCAGAAGTGAACTGCATTTCACTGCTGTCAACACATATAATTTTAATCTAGTCTTTTCTGGGCTTCATGTCAGAATGTAAAGTGTGGCTGCTGCATTCCACCCTGAATGGTGGTGAGGCAGAGAACAGACATAGACGGAGATACCAGGGAGAGAAAGGAGCGAAAGGAAAGTTTGTCATTCGCCCAGAATGAACTGGGGGGCAGAAAACAGGCTGCCCAAGTGGAAGCTCCATCTGCTATTGCTATCCCAGAGCAGCTGAGATCTTGTTTTCACTGAGTAAAGAGAGAACCATGGTGTGGGGATGCAGACAATGACCTTGCAAAAAGAGAGGCAGAAAGTTCATTTGCAGGGAGCCAAGGACCGACATACTGTCTTGGAATAAGCCAAATAGCGGAGCGATGCTGCTACTGCACTTACCCCTTGGAAGAAGGTGAACATTATATTCCTTCGCAGCAAATGAACATCTGACACTTTGTGAAGGGCTTCAGCAGCAGCCAAGTGGGTCACAAAAGAAGAGACGGCACTCTCTGCCCCTGGGGCAACGTTCCAGAAGAAGGAGTGGCTGTCAATCTGCAAGCACGAACAGCAGGCATAAGAAACATGCACACAGGCAGTGAGAAACTAGAACCTGGCAGAACTGAGTAACGGGCACACTTTATTGGGAAAGCACCAGTCAAATCTGCAACCTCTCTTCTATCTCACAACTCACCCCATTTATGAGGGAAGAACCAAAGCACCCCGATTAATGAAACTTAAAATACTGATTCCACTGCTGTGCCAGTCCTGAGGCCTCAGAGCTCTGCCAACACACCTCAGCCCTGGCCAACACGCCTGCCAGATATGCTAATTCAGGTATCCTAGACTTAGCACTTCAGTGCTAGACCCCAGTGAAAACTGAGATTACCAAGTGTGCTGTAATTTTCTGGAAATACTGACAGATCAACCAGCTCTCCTCCTCTGCAAAGCATTTCAAGGAYGTAAACTATCTTAGAAAAGCGTAATCAGAAATGTTAACTGTTTCTACTTGTCTGGTTCCTTAAAGGTTTTGCATCACTGAAGAAATGCCCGAAGTCACGTAGCAAGACAAGCAGAATTAAAACCCAGATGTTCTCATGCTGAAATAATAGGCTTTACCATCTAAAAGGGTCCTACTTGCAGAACTAGTCAGTCAGATGTAAAGCAAGGTCCAAAACACAGGAAGAAATTAAAATATTTAGGAGGGTATATTCCAGTAAGGCCCTAAGCCCACATCTTCCCAGAATCCTTTGAGCCCACCCTCCTCACAGCAACATTAAGAGGTACCTACTCGAGTAGCAACAATAATGACTTCTTTCTCAGAGCTGACTTTTCCAGAGGCATTGATAGGTTGCAAGGTGCTCCACACATTGTAATCAAGAAGAGGATCACATACAACCTCTAGGAAGCAGAAACAACACAACTCAAGAGCTGAGGCTACAGCAGTGACAAGAAGTGAGAAACARTCTTTCTGGTCAGCTGTAGCTCACCAGTGGTTCTGTCACAGCAGCAAGCTTCTGCTCAGCATAGGTGAAGTCCTGGCCCCAGGAAAGTCACTGACAAAACATTCACCAGGACCAGGATTTCAATCCATGTACATGTGCTGCTAGCAAAGCACTAACATCAGAACCATTCTTTATGATCTGTTTAGCAGATATTAAGTCCCTTCCACAGCCAGCATCTCCTCTACATATTAATTTTCCAAACCAATGACAAATATACCCCCAAATTCTTCACCACTTAAATAGTTTATTTTGAAAAGCAAGCAAACCTTCAGGGAAATTCTAACATTTTCTTTCTTTTGAGCAACTGTATTCCACTGGGATTTTTACTATCAGCCTTATCCCACATTATGACAAGGAAAGAGGAATCTGCTCACCTGGATTAAGGCTGAATGTGCTTTGGATGGAGCTGCGTCTCATGCAGGTAACAGTGCTAGTGACAGCATGCATGTGGGAAAAAAGCTGCATAGCGCACAGAGGGTACTCAGGGCCAGATCCATCACGAGGGACATTATGGTCTTGATAGCACTGGGGAGGAGTAGAAATTATTATAAGACTTAGTGTTTCTGTAGCAGTATTGTGCACTGCAATACAGCCCCCTTTCTTGAACCATGTAGCAGATCCCCTCTCCCACTTTTCGGCAAAGTGCAGTACCTGCTTAATAACTTGAGTCTCGTTGGCATCCTCAAGTAGAAAAATAGGGAAGTCGAAATCCTCGTAAGAAAGCCCACTCCCCACAGGATTCCACACAGTACTATTGCAGTGTGCAAACTGAGGGCCATAATCTTTGGAATAGACACCTGGAAACAGGAAGAAATGGGCAAATCAGAATCTGTGAGAGAATAACAGACTGCAGGAAAGGTAAGGCCTGCTGAGAAAATAGCAGCAAGTATAGATTTAGCACCATTATGGGCTAAGGAACCAGCTGACAAAAGCTTAGAGAGATGGAGCTGGTCACCGCGTGTGGCAGAGTGGCGGAGACAGAGCACTGTGCCATGCGGACAGAATAAGAAACATGCACGCTCAGAGCCATCACATGCCAGGAGGCTGGCATGAGCACTCAACAAGCATTTATCACATGCTGAGAGAGTGGAGGAGGCATACAGAGAAACATTATACTTCAAAAGGAAGAACATATACACCAGCATTCTCTGAGCTCATCATGTGCTGGAAGTACCTCTAAGGCATCCATAATGTGCCAATCATTTTAACACCTAGATACTGTGTGCAAACAGCAGGAAGGCAGTGAGACAACAAACGCCAGCACACCAAACTCGTCTCAGGAGTTTATATAGCATCCTTCACAGCAGAAACCTTTGTGCGAACTACACAAGGTATAGCAATCTCCCCCCTCAAAGTGCAACACAGTAATTTTGCTGCTTGAAAAATTTCAAAAGTTTAGGGGAGCATGAAGAAACAATGAAGTGAAAACCTAACTGAAACTGCAAGAGGAATACAGGGAAACAAAATGGAATTAAAAAAAGGTAACAATTAGCCCAGAGGAGTTAACACCTGCTCCACCCAACCTGCACAAACACAAGAGGCTTTAATGACCACATGTGGACAAAGTACAAGTTTCATATGTTAAAGAAAAAGAAGTTGCAGCAAATCTGGGTCAGGTTTAACATTTTAACGACATCATGCCAGTTTATCCAGGGCAGATCCAAAAGCTTATCTAACAGTCTTTCCCCAAACATCAGTTCCAGCCCTTGTTGAGAACCGATTAGATTCCAGCTCAGACCAACTACTTCTAAAGGACATACGAAGCTTGTACTTTAAACACCATTTTGACATTAAACTGCAGCTGCAATTCTGGCTGCCCTTTGCACTTCTTGCTTTGACCATATAATGTAAAACTGCTATTTCTCCTCCACCCAACAATGATAAAGACTTAGCGTTTCCTTACCAAATCCATCATTGGGGCACTTCAAACCAGGAGAGAATCCTTGGGGAGGGCTAGGTTTGGCAATGGCCACAGCAAGGCCTGAAACTCGTGAAGTTCCCTTCAGTTGCAGCATTACCTTCCTATAACAGAGGACATACGAGTGAAAATTTGAATTCGCTAACTAAAAGTTACAATCCAATACATGCTATTGCTGCTGTATTACAATCAAGCRTCCCTTGATACTTTTGACCGAAACATGTCCCTTTCTCCTCATCTTCTCAGAAATACGTAAGATTGTTTTCTGCTTGTTGACGTGCATAATCACTTCACCCCCTTCTTTCCTCCTATGCCCAGGAGGATGAGAGACGGACATTAATCGTGTCATTTAATGAAATACAGGAAGTGCTACAAGATGAACAGGGCTTTAGAACTTACAAAGAGCAGAATTCTTGGATTCACACAACCAAACCACCCATTTAAGAAGAAATAAATAGATACAGGCATTAAGACACAGTAAAAATACAAATGCTCCAACTTTACTGCACATTGGTACAATCAGGCATTCGGGACTGATTTACCATCTGTCTTTTGAAAAATGACATTTTTCATCATCAGATTAGGGGCCCTTATTGGCCCTCTGGGCTCCTGTCACTTCGGGCAGATTAAAACTTGCGACGACTCTTTACCTGTTGAAAAGGTTCCCATCTAGCAATATCATATATGGCGGGTGCGGGCCATCCACGAGCACCCAGCTGAGGTCTTCCTCCTTCTCAACCACGTGGATCACCCCTGTGTCTCCACTGATGGAGGCTGTGGAAAGAGAGTGCGCCCGTCATGTTTCACTGGAACCTCCTTCTTTCGAACTCAGAAAAGAGGGGCAGTATGTTGCAAAGAGGTTTAAGAAAAGAACAGCTCACAGGATTACAGAGCTGAAGGAAGGAATTCGGTGAAGGGGCACTTTTAGCTAAAATACACCAGAAATACCAAATAYGTTTTTTTTAAATAAGTGAAAAAAGCCAAACATTATAATTTAAGAGGTAATAGCAATAAGCACCTATACTTTGAAAGCACCTTTTGTTTAAGCTCAAAGCACTTAAAGAATTTCAGCTACCTAAGCACTACTAGTTTCTGGTGACCGAAGAAAATAAGGAAGAATATAATAGGAAACTGAAGCCCAGAAAGATGCAAAGAGGAGACAGGAACTGCCTCAAGGACCACAATCACAGAAGCAGTTTAGAGCTGCCCATTACCAAAGAGTAAAGACTGCAAATTCAGAAACTGAGAGCTCAAGCACAGCTCAGCACGAGGCCTGGAGGGGCACAGGGAGATAAAGACAGCAAAAGMTCGCTGTAGCAAATGGGACTAACAAAAAAACAGGTAGAGTATGGAGCAGGCCTGACTGCTTGTCATTTCACTCCATCCCAAAGAAAACATACAAGTGCTTTGTCCRCTGCCCAAGAAGCAACTGCTAAAACAGGTACTTGGCCAATGCCCAGTTAGTAACCGCTGTCATTGTCAAGAACTGCTAGAGACTAAGAAGGCGGGATTGCAGACAGCTGTCTGCATTAACACCAGGCTCACACCAAAGTGTTAACTAGGTCAAGTCAGTTAAGTTAGTTAACTTAACAAAAGTTAACAAGCACTGCACAAGCAAGCCCTCTAATCCCTACAGATCTCAACTTCCCACTTCTCCTTCACCCCCTGCTYCCTTTCTCCTGTCCCTTGCTACCCCTAACTCACTCTGCAGCACTCACAGCTTTACCTTGCACCCCTAAAYACTAGCTGGGCAATGGACAGCCTAYGCTGAGGCCTGGTTTTGTCCTGGGTGTGCACTGACTGCTGCACACAAGCAGTAGATAGCTGAGTTCAGAGTGCAGCTCTCTGGCAGGCACCGATTGTCAGAGGCTGTAGGAACGCAGCCTCTCTAAGGCCTCTACCCTTCAATTTAGCAGAAACTGGTCAGCAGGTTCGGCCTTACTGAAGTGGGCCTGGAAAAGAGGGCAAACAGCACTGAGAACACTAGCAATGCTGATCGAGGCAGGAYGAGCAGCACAACCCTATTACACCACATCGCTCAGGGCCTGGCCATCCCAAGGGGCAGCTCCAGGGGACCCCACAGCGCTACTCACACTGGCAGCCGATCTGGTGGGTGGCATTCAGGAGGCGAACGCAYGGCGCCGTTTTGTTCAGGGGGATGTAGATCTTCCTCTCCACAGAGTTCCCCTGGCAGGAGCCTGGGGACAAGACACGGGCCCAGCTCAGATGGGGCCAGAGGAGGGGGTCTCGAAGGGAGCCCTCCCAACTCAGAGGAAAAAAGATAAGCCCCCACTCCCTTAACCTCAGAGGGAGACAGACGACCCCCTGCCTCAGAGCAGGGCAGACAAAGGGGTCCCAAAGGGAGCCCCCCAGCTCAGAAAGGAAAACAGCAGCCCCCCAGCTCAAAGGGAGACAGTCGAGCCCCCMCCCCCGACACCTCAGAGAAGGGCTTTCCTCCCCCCAGCCAGGGCCGAGCGGCCCCAGTTCGGGGGCCTCCCCGCCCCGCCCGGGCCCTCGCCCGGCCAGCCTCACCTGCCGCCAGCACGGCGAACAGCAGCGCCCGGAGCGGCCCCCRCCAGGCCGGGAGCGGGGCCCGGCGACTCCTCGCAAGGGCCTCCATCCCCCGGCTACCCCCGGCGCTCCCCACCGCCGCCATCTTCTCAGCCCTTCCGCTTCCTTCGCCGCAGCCACACACGGACGCCACCGGAAGCCTCTCTGCGCCAGGCGGGAGGACTGAATCCCTATGGTTCAGGCGGGTTGAGCCGGCAGACGGAAGCGGAAGTCGCTCGGGGGCACTTCCGGGGCGCYGACGTGGACCGTCAGGGCGGCGGGCCGGGGCGGGCGGCGGGCGATGCTGACCAAGTTCGAGACCAAGTCGGCCCGGGTGAAAGGTAACGGCCGCGCCGGGAGCCCCGCGGCGGGCGGCGGGATGGGGAAGGGCACCGGGTGTCCCCGGGCCGAGGAGGCCGGGCGCCCCCGCCCCGGGGCGTGCGGGGCCCCGGCGCTGCCCCGGCCGCTCCCTGGCCCGGGGCGGGGGGGCCCTCGGCGCCCCTCGGCCCCCCTCGGCCCCGTTCGCGCGGCGGCGCCGCTGTCACGTCCCCGTGTGTCTCGGCAGGGCTCAGCTTCCACCCCAAGCGGCCGTGGATCCTCACGAGCCTGCACAATGGCGTGATCCAGCTGTGGGATTATCGGATGTGCACCCTCATCGACAAATTTGACGAGCATGATGGTGAGCGTGTGCGGGGGGGCGGCGAAGGCGCAGTCTCATAGCAAGACTAAAAGTTGAACGTGGCTACAAAGTAGGGTATTAGTTTCATTGCTGATAAAAAATGAACTTGTAATTGCATCCGAAAAGCTTAGAYGTTCTGTGATGTGTTCCTGCGAGCGCGTTGATAGAAAGGAACGTGATCTCAGAATTTTACCTGACTTCTCATTGCTGCTTTAAATTTTTTGTTTTATCGTTACCAAAAAAAACCTGGAGAGGGRTAAAAATCAAACTCTAAGTGGTATAAGGGACTGCTCTAGCTGTCAGCCATCTTTCTCTGTCAACCTGCTTCTTCTATTTGTAGGACCCGTTCGAGGTATTGACTTCCACAAACAGCAACCTCTCTTTGTTTCTGGAGGTGATGATTACAAAATAAAGGTAAAATTTTCCCCCGTTATCTCTTGTTCTGTAAAGGATGTTGCTCAGACAAGGGAATGTGTAGGGGAAATGCTGACAAGGTGAGAGAGTGAGGGAAAAAAATAGYGTTAGGAGGTTAGGATTCTGCTGTTTCAGAAGCATTGGAGGTAGTTATAACAAATTGAAGTCTCTGTGTAGCTTGCTTTAGAATCATGTTGTGGAATAGAAGAGGGAGGTTTGTAAATGAGCTAAAATCTACTGTGTTGTGAGAAAGCACAGGAAGTCTAGGCGGGCTGTGGCACACACTTCTTGTTCTGTTTCTGTGTTGTCCAGGTCTGGAATTACAAATTGCGCCGTTGTCTTTTCACGCTGCTTGGGCACTTGGATTACATTCGCACTACCTTCTTCCACCATGTAAGCCCCCCTGCTACTTAACCCAGTGATATATGTCTGCTCTCTTCTTGTGTGAAATGAGAKCTTTCTTTTGCTTCCCTGGATGGGAACCATTGCTAAAAAAATCGTATCTGGCTTTCTAGTATGATGGTTCTCCAAACATGTTGCTCTTCTGTAGAGGTGTAAGAGGCAAAAATTCTGCCTCCTRTATCTTAAAAACAACAAAAAAAACAAATGGTCATTCATAGGGACCATTAGAAAATACTGAGAGGGGGAGGGGAAGGACATCTGGGGTAGAGATTATTATTTCATTTACAAAATACTGTGTCTTTTAGGAATACCCCTGGATCTTGAGTGCTTCTGATGATCAGACAATTCGTGTTTGGAATTGGCAGTCCAGGACTTGTGTTTGGTAAAGTCAATGGGTGCTTTACAAGTAACTGCAGGGTTGGGGTGCAAGCCATCTTAATTTGTGGTTTTCAAATGGGAGATGTGAATGACGTTTAAAAGCTTGGCATMGTTGAAGGAATAGAACTGACAAAGAAACCTGATCAGTTGTGAATATATCTGTCAGTCTTTCCTTTTGCTCATTTATTCTGATGCTACTAAACCASCTCTTATTTGTAAATTCACATGTTGTTTGGGTAAAAAATTTCCCAGATTAAAATAATATGTCGATACTCACCTATGAAGTTATTGCCATCAGTAAGTAAGTCCTTGAATGTTCTCCACAAAAACGTGTGTGTCAGGTGTTCAGTCACGCTAACTCTTGAAGAGTTGCATTTCCCTTCCGAGTGTCACCTTATCATATATTCCTTATCGTCCCCCTTCCTCAGACTGAGCTTATTGCTGTTGGTACAAACTGAAACGTACGTTAGTATTTGCTATGTTTAAATGGTATTTTCTGTCCTCTCTGTTGTAGTGTGCTGACAGGACACAACCACTATGTGATGTGCGCCCAGTTTCACCCCTCTGAGGACCTGGTAGTGTCAGCCAGCTTGGACCAGACTGTGCGCGTTTGGGATATTTCTGGTGAGCTGCCCAGGTCGAGGGGGTATCCAGTGGCACAGCCCACTTCAAAACTGCAATTGCTGAAAGCCAAGTGAGGCAGGAACAAGTCAGTTGATATCTGAGAGCAGAAAAAGTAGCCTGTTGACTAGGAGTCTCAGGCAGCTAAGTGCAGGATTCTCTACTGGCAGGGACTCGTTGCCCTCAGTTTCCATGGAGTGTGGGTTGCTGGTTGGGAGGGACCGCTGGGGATCATCTAGTCTGGCTTTCTGCTTGAAGCAAGTCTTCAACAATAGATCAAGTCAGCTGGAGCTTTGTGCAGTGAAGAAAACCTCTAAGGATGGAGATTCCACAATGTAATATCCCAGTCTGAATTTTTTTTAGCCAACGTGGGTGATGAGTATTGCTGTCAGAAGGCACATAGYGCTGTCACTGAATCAGCTTTGCTGATGTGCCAGACTTGTAGGAGGAATTCTTGAGATTTGTGGATCATCTTTATCCCCTTGAAAAACTCTGGAGGCAGCAGTAAGTCATTCATTCTGAGATAAAGCTAAAAAGGCCTTTATATGGATTGCAAAAAAGGCTTTTCTTTTTTTCCGTTTTGGTAACCTAGTTGTGCATGGTAACAGGAAGACTGTTAGAAATTTCTTCAGCCTACAGTTTGCTTTATGTTTCATAAAATAAAGCACGTTCTAAAGATCAGAGCGAGGAGATGCAAATCAAAATTCCAAAGTATTTTGCTAGTAACTTATTGTTAGCTGTTTCTTAGGTTATAGCTGGGCCACAAGGTGACTTAATGATTGAAAGAGGATCCCTAAATGAAAAAGTAAAATGGAGGAAATAGTAGATGGAGATAAGGGACTGCTTGGAGGCAGGCAGGTGGGGCAATACTGATGGCGTTACAATGTTGTGAGCTATTGTAGAGATAGATCGTGGTCCTTTATCCCACCTGCCGCTCTCAGCATTGCAGTTTTGGTTGGGCGTGCTGCATTGTTTGTGGTACACACTCAGACGTGGCCAGCTGTGTCAACAGTAGGGGCTGGGGACAGGATCTCCTGGTTATTTAAAACCTGTCCCCCTCTCTGTACTGCCAGCGTGGGGAGTCTAACAGCAATTCTGCCAGTAAGCTTCACTGCTGCATTCTCCCACAGACTCTCTCTCTCAGCAGAGTTCCTGCTGCCAAATTGGTTTGGAGATGGTACAGAGCTTTTTTTTTTTTCCTCAGCTGATATGTGATGAGGGGTTTTAGAGATGTGCTGAATTATTGACTCAGCTGTCGCTCCAGTCAGACAGGACAGTACAAGAGTATTGGTGTGTGAAAAAAATAGGGATAGATGAAAAATGGATTCAAAATAAAGCTTTCCTCCATCCCTCCACCCCTGAAATTCCCNCTTCTGTCCTTAGCAGGATTCTGTTTTGGTTCTAGGAGTCTCCTGGGAATGGTTATTTCCCCATTTTGTCTGACCTCTGTCGTGTGTACATAATCCTAATCACAGACAGCCCCATTTGATACTGAGATTTAATTCCAGTTCTGAGTGCTGCCTATAACTTGCAGCTTCTGCTGACATCAGTGGGAAGTTATGTTTTCAGCAGGTTTTGGGATTATGAGCGCTGGTTCTTTGATGGCCTCAGTTAAATGAGTTGAAAGGCCGTATTCCAAAATCCTCTTCCCAGAGTTCTCAGCTTTGTTGGCAGTGAGAGATGGAGGAGTTGTGGGTGAATTAAGCATGACCTGGAGCAGGCAATCAAGACTGCCCTATTGTTTTGAACTCCCTCATGTTTTGTGCTCTGTGGACCGAAACTTTCTGTCTTTGGAGCTGCTGATAAAGCATCTTCAATGCAAAACAAATATGGTCCAGGTTAGAGTCCATTTCTTGCTAGTCTCCTGAGAGAAACTGTGTGAATGCAGTCAGAATGAGCATGTTTATATATTAAAAAAAATGCATGAAATATGTGTTGTATTATTCACCTGTGCTGTGGAATGAAGTCCTTGCTTATGATGATGATATTAACCTACAGCAACTACGTAATAACCTGTTTTTCTGTCTCTTTTTAACTGTTAACCCTGGAGGAGGGTGTTAGTGGTCATGATCAGAAAGTGCTTTTGTATATACTGTAACATCACGCACCAACTTCTGTTCAGCTTCCTCTTAGTTGGCAAATGTTGATGTTTGCTGCTTGGCAGGAATCTTCCCTGTTCTGTCAGGACTCAGATTAATCGATCARGATGACCAGCTTCAGTGAGAATCACCCGAGGGTTTTGGCCTTTAATTCAGTGTTATGCTGTTGAGGAGCCCTGGGGCTGGGAGGACCCGAGCTGACAGATCTCAGATAGTATTTTTAGACCTAGCCTTGCGCATCCTTAGTGGATGTACGTTCATGGTTGGCAAAACCTTTGTACAACTTCAGCCTCCGCTGCACTTTTCCAATTGCCCACTGAACGCAGGTGGATTAGAGGGACAGGAAGAAACCTGTGCTTAGCAATGAAACAGTCAGTACCCAAGAGCCCTTCTTAGTTTTGGTCTTTSGTAAGTTATAGACCTTTAAGTATGAGGCCTGAATTGGGAAGAAGAGGAGAATAGCGCAAAAGAATTTGCAAAGGCCTGTCTGTCATTCAGTGTTGCCTCTAACATGTCAACCACTGTATTCCTCAAAATGGATCCCGGGAATGTCCTGATGCTTTGCAGTTCTCTTCCTCCTTCCCTCCTAAGCTCCAGTTTGTCGGTCGCAGTTAGTGTGYGTCCCCTTTTCCCTGGTTATTTTAACACCTGTTCCTCTTAGTGCTTTTGTGCATGTTGAGCTGAGTCTCTTGGACTTTTTTTTAAAACAGCTGTCCTCAGAATGCCTAATATCTACTGTTCTGCTACGAGTCCTTTCTCTTTCCCTGCTCCCTCCCCAGAGCAATGCAGGAAGCTGGTATGTTCTGTGAGTGTCCTGCCTTCCCTCTAGACCTGTGCAGYTATGCCAGAAATTTTCCACTTGTGTTCCAGTCCTGTTTCACTGGCTTGTCAAAGGCTCAAGTATTTTCTCTTCTAAAAGCCCTGTGTTTCTTCTTTCACCATCCCTTGATTATGTATGTTTTATTCCTTATTTCTGGGGCAGTTTGTGTCAGCTTTGTAGAAGCTTCCACTCAGCCATTCAAGTTCTTCACTGTTACTTGGACCATCTGTGTGTATCTCACCCAGCGTGCGGAGCATTCATGCTTTGTTTCAAGCCACTGCTTAATGTGTTGATTTCATTAGACTAACTTTCTCAAAGGGGTTACTGAGGCTAGACCCTTACCTTAAATCTTCCCAAAGCCACTAATTCTTGAGGAGTTTGGGAATCAGAATTATAAGAAGAAAATAATAATTTTATCCTCAGTATTGTTTGTTTTCCTATTGCACCTTGCTCTCTGTGGGCATCCATAACTGGTTCAGTTCTGATTTTATCCTAGTTATTTTTTTCTTAATAAATTTCATGATGGCTTCCTTGGGCCAAGTACCTTTAAATTGAAAAGTATGTTTTCTAAATTTTGGTTTAGAATGCTTTATCTATGAAGTTCACAGTCTCTTTTCTGTGTGTGTTGCTGGATGAGAGGCTTATTTCAATTCTCACTTTCCTGACTGTGTTCCTTTTGATTTTTGAATGGAGGGATGGTTGATTTAGGTCTGTTTTTAACTTGGATAATTTGGAGTTTTCTTCAGAATCAGGAACAAGCTTTAGTTCCTGTAGTTTTAGCCTCTTAAAATAGTTCCTGAAAATACCTTGTTTGCAAGCAGATTGTTCAAATTTGTGATCAAGAGGTGAGTGAGAGCACTCMTCAAACTGGCATAGATGCAAGCAGCCTAAAATTGCAAGATCAGATTAGCAAATAAGGAGTGAGAGAGGGAGAAACCAGAATGTGCCAGTTGTTTGCTGTGGTGCCGCTCTCTGCGTCCCAGTGAGCTGAAGTGATCCTTTGTATGGTGTATTGCATTGCAGACTTTCCTTTTGACACRTCTAATCTGAGCTTGCACTTTTGGAGGAAGTAGAAGGGAGTCCTGGATGTTTCTCTCACCCTCTTCCACTCTTTCAARTTCTTCCTTTCCACCTGAAGATGTGTGTAAACAGCACAGGAGAGCACTCAGCTTGTTGCTAAATTAAAAATACTGTCTTGATGATGTAATTTTTGCTTCCTCTGCCCCTGCTTCTCCTCCTCTGTCCCTCAAGGCCTAAGGAAGAAGAACCTGTCCCCTGGAGCTGTGGAATCGGATGTCAGGGGAATAACTGGAGTGGATTTGTTTGGGACAACAGATGCAGTTGTGAAGCACGTTCTTGAGGTACTGTGCGCTCTACAGCCTTTTCAGCTTTATTTAACTAAGTYCCTGTGATGACTTCAAATGATTCTCTAAAAGATCTGAAAAACAGTGGAGGAAAAAGGAGTTGATACCTGACTCAGCTTTGTAGACTTACATGCTGTTGCAGAATATGGCATTTATTTTTAAGAAATTTAAGATCTGAAATCTGGAGATGTTTGCACTGTAACCTAACAGATGCTGTTTTCTCTCTACAACTAAATCTCAGCTAAATAGCAGACACTATTGCCTTGTGGGGGGCTCCCTTTTCTCAGCATCCTGTAATAGCTCATTAAGGCGAGGAAGGCTTCAAGTGACTGTTTACTTCTTGCTTGTAGGGCCATGATCGTGGAGTGAACTGGGCTGCCTTTCACCCCACCATGCCCCTTATTGTATCGGGAGCTGATGATCGACAAGTGAAGATCTGGCGGATGAATGGTAAGAAGATTCTCCAGAGGGAGCTCACAGAAAGAAGGGGAGGCTAAGTAGGAGAAGAATTGAAATTTATGTTTGAACATCTATAGGTTGAACCTGAAGGTAATTTACACTCGCRAGCATGTCTGTACAAGTCAGTGGTAAATAATCCCAGGCAGCATTGCCTTTTGCAGTCTGAGGAGAGCTCAGTTCCCTAGCCAGCACCTCAAGCTTCTCTCGTTTTTCAGCCACATCTGAGCAGAGGCTTGTAGGAACAGATAAGCTTGACTGAAGTTTTTTGAATGTACACTAATGCAATGAGAAAGGGAGCTATTCCAGAGCCAGAAGCCTTTCATCAGGAATGGGTGTGTTGTCACCTCAGGCTAGATAAACTACATAATATTCTTAGCACCTTTTTGGTAATCTGACTACGTGCTCATCRGATGAGTTGTGCTACAGTTGAGAGAGAAATCATGAATGTAAATCAGAGAGTGATACAGTAACTAGCAGCCCATGGAATCCACTTAACCTGCTTAAGCATTAKTTTCCACATTGTGTTTTGCTTTTGTTAGAATCGAAGGCCTGGGAGGTTGACACTTGCCGTGGACATTACAACAATGTCTCGTGTGCTGTCTTTCACCCGCGGCAGGAGCTGATCCTCAGCAATTCAGAAGACAAGAGCATCCGTGTCTGGGATATGTCAAAACGGTTAGTGCTTTTCAAGCATCTGACTCAACCTTATTATGGAAGTTTTTAAACAAGTGAAAGGCCTACAAATATTCTTAGAACAGTTCTTAAAACATCAGTTCTAGAGTTTGAAAATTCATGAGTAAGAAACCATGTTCTTCACATTCTCGGTCCCTTTGAGACACACTTTATGGACAAGGCTTGCAATTATCTGAAAGCAAATGGAAGAGGGCTGGCTTGTCTAGTGCTACTGCTACTGAAAGTATTTTGAATGAGAATATATTATTTTAACTTGTTTGGATGAGTATCATTCTGCTGAAATGGATACAGAATGAAGCAGACTAGAGATTTGTATGTAAATTGAGTATTCATAAAATGACTGCTTTAGTTTTGAAATCAGTTACTGGATCTAGTACTGTTCTTCACCTTAGGCAATGGGGATAGTGTTATAAATAAAATGTGTCTGATATGAGAGGATTTCATAGGTGAACCCTAGCTGGAATACGGAGGGCAGTTAACTTCAGTCCTCATTTTGACATAAGTCAGTTCTGTTCTTATTCAGAGAGCTTAGCTAGTACTAAGCTAAGCTTACTCCAGGGTTGGACTCTCATCTGCTCAGGCTCTCGTTTTTATAAGAGAAATTTCTGGGTTAGGGAAGCAAAGTAGTTTGCACATTTTAAAGCTGGAAATAGTATTTGAAGTGTCCTGACTTTTGAACAAGCCTGACAGAGTACAAAACAGAGGCTTTCTCTAAATAAAACAAACAAGAAGTCTTTGAATTCAGTGTTTTGAACTCTCAGTGCACTCCCCCTAATGAATGCCAGAGATGTTCTGTACTGTTAAGCTCAGGATCTTCATTTTGTGAACTGGAGCTTACATCAAGGTTTCCATTTTGTTTATTTTCCTTAATCCCTCTGTTGCATGTTTAGCACGGGTGTCCAGACATTTCGCCGTGATCATGATCGCTTTTGGGTATTGGCTGCTCATCCCAACCTCAACCTCTTTGCCGCAGGTAAAAAAGATCTACTCAGTGTCTGGCAGGCTGCAGTGAAGAGAGTACATATTCCAAGCAGAAACTATTTGCATGAAGGATTTGATTTTCATTAGCACACTTTGCAGAACACGCWGGCTTGCAAATGCTTATATTAAATGTAGCGGACGGAAAAGATCCTTATTTAACTTACCTCAACATCTGAGCGCTGTGGATGGAACAGTTTCATTCCATCAGCTGCTGATCGAAACTAGAGCAAGACAGTCTCTGCCTTAAGGCTAATGCTTCAGAGCGTTAGCTAGTTAGGCATAGGACAGGTGCAAGGGGACCCCCGTGCTGGACTAGTTACAATTACCAAAATGCATGTCAGCAAGGCAAAGTGTTTCTAGTGGAACGCCAGATCTTAGATTTATTGGGAAACCTAACAGGATGGAAACATGGCCCTTAGTGAGGGCGGAAATAAAATCACTTCTTTCAGTCAGGCTGAAAAGTAGTAGATGTGGCTGACAGTCATTGGTTGCAATCTTTGTTGGATCTTTCTTGGTTTGAGGGGCTAAGTCATGTCATCTACATAATGAGAAAAACACAGAGTTAAATTCTTAAGTTTGAGTTCTCGCATGTCTTTTCTCAGGCCATGATGGTGGCATGATTGTGTTCAAACTGGAGCGTGAGCGGCCTGCTTATGCTGTGCATGGGAACATGCTGTATTATGTGAAGGACCGTTTCCTCCGCCAGCTTGATTTCAATAGTTCCAAAGATGTTGCTGTCATGCAGCTGCGAAGGTAGGAAGAGATGAGAGTGCTCGTGTTACAGTAGTTGCTGGTGTCCTGAATTACTAGTCCTCATTGATAAATAGATTATATTGTCATTTTCTGTTCAGTACCTCGGTTTCAACTGATTGTTCTGTCAGATGAACTACAAAGCCTAAAAAAAGTTGATTTAGGTCAATTTTTATCCATTTACAGTTAAAATTTTTTTTGTAACTAGCTTCAAATTTGAAGTAACTTCAAATTGAAATACCAGGTCTCTCATTTAGAAAATGCTGATGTTCTTAGTTTTTCCATGTGGTTTTGAGCCAGGAAATTAATCAAAAGAGAGCTGTTCTGGTAGTGTATTTCAAAAAAATAAGGAGTTTTTATCAGATGATGATTTGGGTAGAAAAAATTGCGGTCTGCTCTATTATTAACTCTCTGTTCTCTTCATCACTCCTCTTCAGTGGTTCCAAGTTCCCTGTGTTCAACATGTCTTATAACCCAGCTGAGAATGCTGTCCTCCTCTGCACGGTAAGCCAGTTTTGCTGCAGAATGTGCTAAAGGACTTTCCAAGAGGCTGTGAATGCGAATTCTGTTCTCAAGATACAATATAAAACTGAGTCCCAAATGCCAAGAGGATGTGTGAGATACAAAGCTAGATTGAGGACCAATTTTATGGGTGACTTCTTGCTTGTGAACTGTTTTGTGCATTTATTTTTGATACCTACCAATTTGTTCCTTTTCTTCTCATGTTACAGGCTGAATATCATTTTTTTCTTACTATTTTAAATAATTTTCCTTCTCAAGTGGGTTTGTAATTGGGAGGACTGGGGAAATCCTATCTCTTAATGTTTTTTTTGTTTTGTTCCTTCACCCCGCAGAGAGCCAGCAACTTGGAGAACAGCACTTATGACCTATACACCATTCCCAAGGATGCAGACTCCCAGAACCCGGATGGTAGGCGTTTCTTATTTCACATTAATCCTTCTTAGTGTTTTGTCTCTTTATGGCTATCCCTTCCTCTGCTCTCATACTGTGTGTTTGTGTGTGTGTTTTATGTATATGAAAGCTTCATTTCTCTAAGCCTCTCTTGTTGGACTCTTTCTCCATGTTTCCCAGTGCCCCTGCAGCACACATCATTTGGCAGCCTTCCTGCTTACTATATCATAAGCTTCACTGACTTGAAAAATTCATGTTCATCCCAAACTTTTACTGCTACAAATATATATTTTATAATTTTGTTATTAGGAACTTTCCATTTTCCCTTTCRACGCAGCAGGCAGCCTTCCTGGCTTGTCAACAGAGATGGATTTCAACCAGATATGTTTTGTTCTAAAAGGGTTTATACTCTGAAAAGTGGCTGTAAAAGTGACAGTGCCAGGGCACCAGTATTCATTCTTCCTCTCAGCAAATTCCAATCAGTTTTGTGCAATTTACAAGTCAAAATATGATTTAGAAAAAAAATTTTTCTTTCTCCTAACTGTGAATTCCACTTGGGATCTGAAACTCCAGCTGGTTCCTCCTGCCTCTGTCATCATGGCAGTAAAGATTTTGAAATGAGTGGGAGTGATGAATGAGTTAGACTGGAATCTAGCTTACTTTTGTGGAGACTTCCTAGTTTCTGAGGGTCTAACGAAGGGAAGATTTCTTTGTCAGTACAGTCAGCAGGTGTATTTTGGAGACGGAAGGAGAAAGAGAGCTTTTTAGTCATTTTATACAGATTAAATGTTACTGAATATATTTCAAGCATTTATTCCGATTGGGAGGTTCAAAGCTGACTTGTTTGGGGACGCTCAACTTGTGACCCTATTAAGGAGGATGGGGTAATTCTTTCAGAGGAAGAGGCATCTTTGCTTCATGAAAACCAAATACTTTTAATGTGTTTTCAGTTGAAAATTGAGACTCACCCTTGTCTTTGTCTTGTCTTTATTTTTCTGGGGCGTTTTTAAGCAACTATCTATTCTCAAGGACAACATAAAATTCTACTAATTGATAAGTATCTTCCTAATTAATTGGTGTGTATGCAGCCTTCTGATGATCTCCCAGGTCTGTGAAGTAGGGATTTAACACATGCCTTGGAGTTGTCATCCTCACGTCCTTCAGTTTATTTACCCAGCCTACAAGGGGAGCTAAACTTCCCCCTATAATCTTTTGGGTAGTATATTTCCATCACTTTCTGCCTGACGTACAGTCAGTGTTAAAGTTTTAAAGCCATTACACGTGGGGGAAGTCAGTAAAACCCCTGAATTGTGGAGATTCATAAAAACAGGTGAAGTTGCCTTCAGAAAGCCCCTAGCTGATCTGGGAATAGAATTTAGACCAGTCTTTCATATGTTGGGCAGTAAACGAAACCTTGCCCTTCAGCCCTAAGTTATTTGTTAGGATGTAGATCTGCCACAGATGACACTAGGCTTGGTAAAATGGTACTCAATCCAGTGAGCGAGTGGCTTGCAGGTACCCTAAGAAGGTCTCCYAAAACACCCATGTTTTCAGCAGCAGGAGTACTGGTGAGAAAAGGGACTGGAAACCGAAGAAGGAGAAATTGTATTTTACCAAAACAGCAGCAGCTCTGTCACCTCGCTCGTCTGTTCCCTTCCTCTGCTGCGGCAGCCTTCCCCGCATCTGAAACACATCCGAAACACATCCTGCAGCACAGTTCTCTCTGTGCTTCTGACATGCAGAGTGTTGTGTTTATATTAGCATTTTAAAACCGAGAGAACAGCTGCGTGCTGGGGAAAGTGCAGCCTTTCTCCTCCAGCTCGTTATGTCGGTTTGCGGGGGGGAGGGAAAGGGGGCTTACATTGAAGCCGGGACCCTCGCTGCTCAGTTTGTTTGGCCAACAAGGCTCTGCTCGTTAGCTTGACAGACTGCGCTGTCGCCCAGGATGGCCTGCTCCAGCGCCAAGCAGTGGCGTTGGCTGTGCAGGCAGCCACTTGTCTTGTGCCTTGGCTGAAGAGAAGGGCTGGCGCTGGCCACACGGAGATCCGAAAGGACATTGGGGGAGGAAACGAGTCTTGCGAATAGCCTCAGGTTAAACATGAATTAGTAGGAAGCAGCTGATCCAACAACAAGATGGGATCAAACAAGACTGACTAATGTGTTGCCATAAGAGCCTGCCAGCGGTTTTATTCACTGCCTGCATTTTGCTCTCCCCAGCCCCTGAAGGGAAACGTTCCTCCGGGCTAACAGCTGTGTGGGTAGCTCGTAACCGCTTTGCAGTCCTGGATCGCATGCATTCGGTAAGGGGACAAGCTTAATAGGGTCATCTTTTTAACTGGGTATGTTGTCATTTGGAAGCATCTGAGTGGAAAGCGRGAAAACTGGGTTAACAGAATTATTGGTGATCTGAGTAGACTGGCAGAGYGCTGTCGGTAGAGACTGGGCTGCAGATATAAAGAAACGTAATATGGTGAAAACCTGATGAATTTAAATACTGCTTAACTTCTTTTACTATAAATGTTACCTCTCAGTTGCTGGAGGCCTGCTATAGAAGGTGAGTTCAGAAATGAGAGCTGCCCAGAAAAGGACTGTGAGGCCACTTTCATAGCATGGAAGTGCCAAGTAAATGGTGAAAAAGCAGGTATAGGTTTTTATGAAGCTCTTTGTTCTCACTCATGGTGTGCAATAGGACAAAGAGGAAATGCAGTAATGGAAAGTTTTCCTGACTTGGATTTACTTGGTGGGAAGGGGAAGAAAAGTCTTAATCTTTTGCCTTGTAAAGGATACTGTATCCATCAGTTTTTAGCGTTGGATTGCATCATTCAATGTTTTCTTGCTTAGTAAATTCAATTTTACTATGTACCTGTTTTGTTATTCCTCTCTTCTTGGCTTTYCTTTCTCCCCCTTGCTGTTCTGTCAATTTCCCCAACTATTTTTTTTTTAATCTACATTGTGTTCTCTATTTACCTTGTATATTCACTTATAGAGAGGGCTTGCAAATTTTATCAGCCAGCTAATAACGACAGCAGTGGTGATGAAGGGAGAGTGTGCACTGTGTGAAGGTGCACTAAGAAAAACAGATTTTTATTCTGACAGACTGACGTGGTTGAGTTTTCTGGCAGGATAAATTTCTGTTGATCTTGCTTTGTGAAAGGCTGTATCTTCTGTTTGTGTCTCATGTTATTGGGGTTCAGCTATACAAAGTGAGCCTAAATGATCTTAAACATCTTTGTAGATTCCACCTAACTTTCCTGTGGTGTTACTTTTYGTTCATCACATCGCAGATCCTAATCAAAAACCTGAAGAATGAGATCACCAAGAAGGTGCAGGTGCCGAACTGCGATGAGATTTTCTATGCTGGCACAGGGAACCTGCTACTGAGAGATGCAGACTCCATCACCCTCTTTGACGTGCAGCAGAAGCGGTAGGTTTTAGCCTGCTGGGAGAAGTTTTAATGTTGTAATCCTGCTGGCGTATGCCCTCTGGGGACAAGTAATAGCTATTAATGCACTCCAGAATTTAGCATCAGCTGCAGGCTGCATCAGACTGATCCAAACCACGGCTAACAACTGTTACGAAAAGCACAGTGTAAACATAGCCAAGGTGCAATTTATGCTGCAGGCGTTGTGCCATTGATCACAGGGAGATGTGTGCCATACCCTTGTAAATTCTGTGACTACAGAACTGGGTATTATAAAAGGGGAAAGAAATCAAAAAAACACCAAACTYAATCAGGCTAAGCTCACCCGATGCCTTGTCTCTTAGGTTTTATATCTCTACAAAATACTCTTAAATCCCACAGTGTGGTAGCAAGTTCGTAGTGATAAAAGCATTGCTAGCCACAAAGAAACAGACAAGGAGCTGGTGGGTTTAGTCATGTTTGGGGCTTGAGAAGGAATCTGGATTAKCTGCAAATAGGTATAGTGTATGTGCTCACATGTCCCAGAGCTTGCCTCGTGAGTCTCATTTCCTTATTTGTGTGCCTTTTGTCTTTGTAGTATTTTTGGGATAGTTGTGAACAAATTTAACAAGATAAATGCTGCTTGGAAATTCCCTATTTCCCATGTTCTCTTAAATCTATCCTTAAAAAACAAAAGCACCTCAGAGACCTAGAATGTGAAGTCAGTTGTCATCTCAAGTATGTTTGTCATTGTGCAGGTATGGAGAGAGGTTTGTTTTGCTAAACTGGACCACAGAGACAGTCAGTTCTGTCACACGATTTTATAGCTCTAGAATTGCATAAGGGGGGTTGGAGCATCTGCAGACTGGGTTCAGGTAGTCATCATAGAGCTTGCTGTGGAGAGGAGGGATATYGTTCAGCTCTCTGATGTCGGTGCTGTCCTTTCCACAGAACTCTGGCCTCGGTGAAGATCTCCAAGGTGAAATACGTCATCTGGTCGGCTGACATGTCCCATGTAGCTTTGCTGGCTAAGCATGGTGAGCAGGGGAGGCCTAAGTGTTTCACCTGAGTCCTAGGCACTGCATCAGCCCCTTCCCCTTTGCGGAGCAGAATCCCTCCTCGTATGGCCTGTTAGAGTAACCATTCAGTGCCATGGCCGCAAGCGAAGGTGCAGCTGAGGACATTCAGTGTGGACCCTTTCGGTTTGTCTCTTCAGCAAAACCTTTCTGTGAGGTTGCAAAAAGGAGGATTTCTTAAACTCCTCAAAAGGGATCTAGTAGTTTCCTTYGTAAAGTAAAGGCAGATGGTAACAATTCTGTTTGTGCTTGCTATCATCTCCTTGATGTCTGACTCTTTGAATAGATCCCTGTTGCTGGGACTATGGAGGAGATAAGCCATAATTCAGAGGCAGATATTTAACGATAGAGTTCCACATCCTTAAATCTTTTTTTTTCTTCTCCAGCCATCATGATCTGCAACAGAAAGCTGGAGTCACTGTGTAATATCCATGAAAACATCCGTGTCAAGAGTGGTGCCTGGGATGAGAGTGGTGTTTTCATCTATACCACCAGCAACCACATCAAATATGCTGTCACCACTGGGTAAGTCTGGGTATCACCCACTGAGTCCCGGAACTGGCAGGCCTTGCACAGACTACTATGTTTTTTTGGCAGACAGCAAAGCTGGTGTTGGTGTAACTGCACTTTTTCTTTTTTTTTTCAATGTGGGTTTACCCAAAGGCAACTAGAGCTAGATGGTTGCACTGGCCTCATCTTTGGTTGCTTACATTGTTACTGATACTTCATTGCTGGGTGGCTGCACTGTTCTTCAGCCTGGGACTTGCTTTTATCATCCAGGCTAAGATGATAGTGTTTGAGCCTCCTTTGAGATACAGGCTGTGGTCATACAGACGCATAGCATCAGCATGCACRTCAAGTGAATATGCTGTGTTTTGGTGTAGGGATCATGGCATCATCCGCACCTTGGATCTGCCTATTTATGTTACCCGTGTGAAGGGAAACAACGTGTACTGCCTGGACAGAGAATGCCGTCCCAGGGTCCTCACCATTGATCCCACAGAATTCAAATTCAAACTGGCATTGATCAACAGAAAATATGATGAGGTGAGGAGGCAAGCGAAACACTGCACTTTTCCTTGACCATGACATGGGGGTATAGGATAATCCTTCCCAAGTGGCATTGTCATCTTCATGCCTGGGCCTTTCCTTTGCAGGTGCTGCACATGGTGAGGAATGCTAAGCTTGTGGGCCAGTCCATCATTGCCTACCTGCAAAAAAAGGGCTACCCTGAGGTGGCACTGCACTTTGTCAAGGATGAGAAGACCCGGTTCAGCCTGGCACTGGAATGCGGTAACATTGAGGTGAGGTGGCAGGTGGTGCTGTGGGAAAGCAAATGTTACTTTATGTTGCAAGGGGGAGGAGTGTTAGGAAGAAAAAGCTCACCTTTTCCTTTCTGCATTGCATTTCAYAGAATATGCATCTCCCTGGGAGAGTAGTTGAGAGTCACAGACCTGCTTCCTAGAGCAGGGAATGAYAGCAGCTCTGTTAAGGTGCAGGCCCTCAGCTGAGGGCATGATTTAATGCAGTGATCCTTATAATCCTGTCACGGGTATTATGAACAGGAGCCTGCAGGGAAGACTGCCTTCTGTAAAGCGACTTACTGGTTTTGGTGGGGCAGAGAATAGGGCTCAAGTCTTGTGAGTGTGTTCAGCTGTTTTTTCAGGTCTGCCCTTGTACCCATGTCTCATTCCCTTGTTAGATTGCTCTGGAAGCAGCCAAGGCTCTGGATGACAAGAATTGCTGGGAGAAGCTGGGGGAAGTGGCATTGCTGCAGGGAAATCACCAAATTGTGGAGATGTGCTACCAGCGCACCAAGAATTTTGATAGGCTTTCCTTCCTCTATCTCATCACTGGCAACCTGGAGAAGCTCCGGAAGATGATGAAGATAGGTGAGTCCCAGGATGGCAGCAAAGAAGAATGAGATAAAAGGAGCAGACTGTCACTCCCAAAGGGAATGAATGGCAATACAGTGGAGGCAAAAGCCAGCAGCAGCAGCATTACATCTGTTTTTCTTTTGATTTAGCCGAGATCCGTAAAGATATGAGTGGCCACTACCAGAATGCCTTGTATCTGGGAGATGTGTCAGAGAGGGTGAGGATCCTGAAGAACTGTGGGCAAAGTGAGTAATATCAGACTAACGTGTGCTTCTGTGGGCTGGGGAGAAGCTGGAGAGGTGGTWTGGATGAATGATGATTTCTGGAGGCAGATAATGTAATCCCTTACAGGAAAAACAGAATCGGATGGGAGGAAAGTAATCTAAGAGCTAGAATACTATCCAGGAGACCTGAGACAAACTTTGACAATCTGAATATGCTCTGTCATTGCATGCCCACATTCTAGTCCTAAATCCAATGATACCCCTGAAGGTGTAATTATAAATCTTAGTATGATGCTAATCTTTCCTTTGTGGCAGTTTGGCCATGCAAGCCAGTATGAGAAGTTTTCTTGCTCTAGGCAATGAAGGACACCCACTCATATTAGCTATATCTCATTTCAGAGTCCCTGGCCTATCTCACAGCTGCAACTCATGGTCTGGATGAAGAAGCTGAAAGCCTGAAGGAAACATTTGATCCTGAAAAGGAAACAGTTAGTGAACTAATGCTTCCTATTTCATTATGAGAGCCCTAGAGTTTGGGAAGAGGATGGCAGTGGAATRTGGTGTTAGTACGACTGGTGAGGCAGCTCCGTTCCAGTCACTGCTCGTCATCAGGCTTGAGACTGTCTATGCTGCCTAGAGGGGGGTAGGTCAAAGAACAGGATTTTCCTTACATGGCCTTTAGCTGATTTCTCCTCTTTTCTGCTCAGATTCCAGACATCGATGCCAATGCAAAATTGCTGCAGCCTCCTGCCCCTGTCATGCCTCTGGATACCAACTGGCCATTGCTGACCGTCTCCAAGGGATTCTTTGAAGGAACAATTGCTAGCAAAGGTATTGCTCTATACCTGCAAAGCTGCATTAAGATGGGATATGCAGAACTGAATTTGTCCCTATGGCTCCTGAACTGTTGCTGTTAAACCTCAGAYTTGTTGTGTGTTACTGGCAGAGGTTGGAATCCAGCTATATATTTACACCACCCTTAAAATCTCTCAAGAAATCTTTTGGCCTTTTAACAGAAGATGGTGTCTGACAATTGGAGGGGAGGGTGTTAGCCCAAGTTAATTCTTTGCTTAACATCTTATCTTCTCAGAGATGAGTAAATGAATARTCCTATCCTTTTTTAAGGCAAAGGGGGTGCTTTGGCTGCGGATATTGATATTGACACTGTTGGCACTGAAGGCTGGGGTGAAGATGCAGAGTTGCAGCTGGATGAAGGTGGGTGTATCCAAGAGTGTTTCTTAGAGAAATGAGAGAGAAGAGAGTGTATGTGCGTGCATGTGCATGTGTGTAAGAGCTCTAACTGGTTTTTTTCCTCCATGCAGATGGTTTTGTGGATGCTGGAGAAGGCTTTGGAGAAGAAGGCCTAGGTAAAGGGCAGGAAGAAGGAGGCGGATGGGAAGTTGAGGAAGATTTGGACCTTCCCCCTGAACTGGTAGGGTGCTTTTGGGTGCAGGGCATGTTTGTGAGGCTTCTCAAGTAACCCCTCATTGCTATGAGGCAATGAAAGCTTGCAGGGAAAAAAATGTTTTCTGGTCTTTACCAGAGAGCCTCTGCCACCACAGTTGCAGCCAGCTATGATTCCATCTGGGTGTCAAACACCTGAATGCTAATCGCTGTCCTGTGTCTTTCCCCAGGATGTACCTGCTGGTCCYGCAGGAGGAGCTGAGGATGGTTTCTTTGTGCCACCCACCAAAGGCACCAGCCCTGCTCAGGTAATGGGACAAATCTTTTGTCATCTTTCCAAGAAACTTTCTRTTTCAGTTTTTGTTTTTTCAGGCTCAGTCCTTGTTAACATTCAGCTGTGAGCACAGCACAGCAACTTGTTATGGGGACTGAGGGGCGATGAGAGTAGGTAGGACAAATGTGTGCACGTATGCAGTAGTTCTTGTAATATGTTTCTCTTCCCTTTTTGTAGGTGTGGTGTAACAATTCTCAGCTTCCTGTTGATCACATCCTGGCAGGCTCCTTTGAAACAGCAATGAGAGTAAGTTACCCCAGGAGTTCCTGGGGGGGGAAGCTTGCCCTTGTCCCCATRTGTTCTTGTCTCTGATCCAGTCTGAAGCTTTCTTTTGTGTCCTTTTGTGAATCATTTCATAAATGATTTTGTCTGTGTGTGAAACAAGAGGTCAGAGCCTGAGTGTTGATGTCTGTGCAGCCTCTGTAGAGCCCTAGACATCTTTTACTCAGCTGATCAATGTGTCCCTTTCAGCTCCTTCATGACCAGGTAGGAGTCACAAACTTCGGTCCCTACAAGCAGCTGTTCCTGCAGACCTATGCCCGTGGCCGTACGACCTACCAAGCCCTGCCTTGTCTCCCTAGCATGTATGGATACCCGCATCGCAACTGGTAAGCAATTGGACTAGCTCCTTTTCTGTGCTCTYTGCCTTGTGCCATTTTCCTCCCTGACGCCTTGGAAGTTCAGTTGTAGCCAGAATTCTTCTCCCTCTCTTCTGAAGGGAGGAGCCTTCCTGTTTGATGGATGTAAATAGGGAGTCTGTCATTAATGGGTTTTTTCTGCTGTTTGTTGTTAGATACAGAAACATGGAAGGACTGCCTCCGTTTTTAGAGGCTGAAAATAGTGTGAAGYACTTGGGATGTTGGTTTTTCTAGTTCTAATGCTTTCCCTCTGGCAAAGTTAATCTGAAGCTAGGAAATCTAGAGAACCACAAGTGTGTTTTTTACAGTGACAACTGGGTGCCACTGTAGAAAAATGAGCCTTACGTCCCAGCTTGTGTTAATGCAGAGACAGCTGGGCATTGTGGGAGGCAGAATTACAGAAGCACAGATGTCATGGGTGCTAAGGTGAGAAGGACAGTGTGGCCCTAGGTCAAAGCGTTGCTGACAAGTTGCAGGTGAGCTGACAGTGTAACGTTGGTGTGTTCTGGATGCCCTCTGCAATAGTTCTGTTTGTCCCCCTCCAACCCCTCTCTGGTGCTCCCAGGAAGGAAGCTGGCTTGAAGAACGCCCTTCCCGCTGTTGGACTGAAACTCAATGACCTGATCCAGCGCCTGCAGCTGTGCTACCAGCTCACTACAGCCGGCAAGTTTGAGGAGGCCGTGGAGAAGTTCCGCTCCATCTTGCTCAGTGTGCCCTTGCTGGTGGTGGACAACAAGCAGGAAATCGCTGAGGTGAGAGGCAGATCTCTTATTTTGACCATGTTCTGCATCCCCCCGGGGCTGGAGGCCGAATGCCTGACTCCCTCCGTCTGCCTCTCTCCAAGGCCCAGCAGCTGATAGCCATTTGCCGGGAGTATATTGTGGGGCTCTCAATGGAGATAGAGCGGAAGAAGCTGCCCAAAGAGACCCTGGAGCAGCAGAAGCGGATCTGTGAGGTACAGAAGCTCTGTGACACTCTTCACTGAGTTGGGGGGGAGTTGAGGAGGAAAATAGCCTTTTGSTTTAAAAAGGCATTGGGAATCATGAGTTCTGCCATTTCTACCATTTCCTCTTATGTGGAGTTGTGCCTGAGTTTCCTGCCTTTAAAGCAGAGGTGGCTGTGATCACCTGGGAGGGTTTGGTATGTTACTTGCAGCATTTTCAGGRCATCCAGTTTCTCACTCAGTTGGTAGTGATTGTATCTCTCCTTTCCCTCCTTCTCCCTAACAGATGGCTGCCTATTTCACCCACTCCAACCTGCAGCCTGTCCACATGATCTTGGTGCTGCGCACTGCTCTCAACCTCTTTTTCAAACTCAAAAACTTCAAGACAGCTGCTACCTTTGCTCGTCGGCTGCTGGAACTGGGTCCAAAGCCTGAGGTGGCGCAGCAGGTATGTCTGCAAGGTGCATGGCCAGGAATATCACCAAGTGCGCTCTGTGTGCTTCGGAGTGAGACCTCCTTGGTTCAGAGAGGACTGACTATTGCTCCCTGCAGGGAYGGGCTGAGGCTTTTGTGATCAGAGCAGAGGTGCTTGCTGGTGGGAAGGGAGAGGTATTGAGAGGAATCATCCTGATTTATGCTTGTTGCCAGTTGAATCCATTCCATCTGCTGTGGTAGACTCTATTTGGACTGCTTTGTAGCTCTCCCTCTGGTCAATGTGATTGCTTTTTGCAGACCCGCAAGATCTTGTCYGCGTGTGAGAAGAATCCCACTGACACCTACCAGCTCAACTATGATATGCACAACCCCTTTGACATCTGTGCTGCCTCTTACCGGCCCATATATCGTGGCAAACCTGTGGAGAAGTGTCCGCTCAGTGGAGCCTGCTACTGTCCTGAGTTCCAGGGGCAGATCTGCCGTGTCACCACAGTAAGGGAGCCTGAACGTCTGTAATTACGTACTCCTAGTCCATGGTGCTTCCTTTGAGAATCCACTCTAGCACTTTCCCCTTTGCTCTCCCTAAGCTGACTTGGCCTGGGCTTTGGGTCTRCAGTTGAATATCTGAGGACTTGGCATGTGAGGAGGAGCAGTTTGGGAATTGCGAAATACAATGTAGTTTAAATTCTAGCTTCAGGGACTGACCTTGCAGTCCTGAGAACTGTATAGGCTGTGAAAACCATGTATGGGGTGGGATTGTTGAGCTGCTTTTAAACCTTAATCATCTCCCTTTTATTCCTCAGGTGACAGAGATCGGCAAAGATGTCATCGGGCTGCGGATCAGCCCACTCCAGTTCCGCTAGGGCCCTGCCCCATCCTGGGGAGGTGAGAGGATCAGAGGGGAATGATCCCGTTTCACAGCAGTGTTGAAACTTTTACCTCCCATCATTCCAGCTTCTAGTCAAATCTGTTCACCATAGTTGTGCCCGTGCTACTGTCTTACATACTCTTCTCCCCCCAGGAATGCAGTAGTGAGACTCTCTGTTGCTTTTGAGTAGCAGCAACTAGAGAGTCTGGTTGCAGATCCAGTTGATGTGACATTTCTATGTACTATTGCCTCAAAGCTACCATTTCTCCTCCAAAACCAAATCTTTTCCAGAGGGCAAAGGGTGGCTTTTGCTGAGACCTGGGTACCATACAGTGCACACCATTGAAAATACTTGGTAGGCAGTGACTGGCTCTCACTTCCTTTAGTGTTGGGACTCCTGAAAGAAGTACTCAACCTGCTGCAGCTGGAGCAGCAGGAAGAGCTGACTCAGCTCTCAGTGGAGTGTGGCACTGTCTGGACCTGGGGCCAGCACAGGCCTGTCCCTGCTCAGAGACAGCTCTGCTCCCTTTGGAAATGGTGGGAGAGCAGCTCAGAAGCTAACTGCTATTGTTGACTTTTTTTGGTTCTGCTAGCTTTTTTCAACATTATCTGCTTCTCACATGAATAAAATAAATTGACCATCTTGATCTCCCTCTTTGGTAGCCCAGCTGGTCTTACTGAGATAGAATGGATGCTGGATTTCATTTCCCCTTTCCATAGTTTCTTCCATCCCTCCTGTGCTCTTAAGCTACTAGCTCTGGAGGGTTTTAAAGTTCCCAGAAAATGGAGGCTACATTGCTGAAATAATTTATTATGCCGGCAGGGGGTGCTTCCACTAATTATTAGTGTGTAATTGCTCTTGCCAGTGCTCAAATGGTTGTTGCTTGTAACGCTCCTGTATTCCCGTTTACCTTGTGTAGTCGTACCGGTTGGAATGCTGTGCCCTTCCCCATGGTATTTAACAGACTGGATGATCTCCAAAGTCAGGTGCATCGTAGTTTCCAGCAGTTACAAGGCTGAAAATGTACATTTAGGGGGATTGTGAGGTAGAGGGGAGAAGACCCCTGTTCTCACGTCACTGGAGAAGCAGAGGAGAGGAAGCAGAGGTCCTGGCTCCCTCAGGTGTCTGGACTGGTTGTGTAGTGCTTCCCCCTGACTTGTGCTGCAAAAATAAAACCATGCCTTATGCTAGGATTTTAAACCTTTATTTTATTCAGAAAATGGGGAATGGGGATGCCCACGTTTCAAGGGGACTGCTTCCAGCTTTGCGTGGTTTTTGCTCRTGATACGTTCACAGTGGTGGGAGAGGCAGAGCCGCCTGGGCTAGCGGCGAGGGGCCTGCACAACCAGGGCATCGTGGCATGCCACTGCAATGCCCCCAATGAGGTTCAGAAATTCCTGGAAGTCCAGCTGCCCATCACTGTTCAAATCAAGTTTCTTCATCATTCTGTCCAGGACAGCTGGGTCCTTCTGATTCTGCAAAAGATCAGGGAGTCTGCTATCAACATCTGCTTAGAGGCAACGGTGCCCCTTGCTGTTATCGGTCAAGGTATGAACCCTGCAGCTACTGAATTTTAATCGCCAKTGCAGAGGGGTTGGCAGAGGGAGACAGAACTCAATTGGGGCAATTTTTGTTAGGATGTACTCTGGCTGCTGGCAAAAGCGAGTTCTTCCCACCACTCACCCCACGCTGCTTGTGAGAACAAAGGCTTTCACTGCTGTCCTAGGGGAGGAGGAACACCATGGGAGRCTCCTGGAAGGGTCTGGCCTGGGTTTTGCTCACCTTTGTGAAGGAAGCCAGCTCACTGTTCATGAAGGCAAGGAACTCTTTCTTGGAGAGCGTGCAGTTGTCCCTGTCTTGCCCTGCATACCGCTGGAAGACAGCCAGCAGGGACTCGATGCAGCGTTCGGTCTCTGTGGGTGACACCTTTGACTGAAGGAGCAAGAGCAAGTTTAGGCCAGCCCTTGAAAGCTCTTTGCTTGCAGAAAAAAGTAATATTACTTGYAGAGGAAGGTGGGGGTGATGGGGGACCTTGTGCAATTGCTCTCCTGGAGGCATCTCATTCTGTGCCCAACCTGTCCAGCTGCATTTTTCTTTAGTATTAATTTTTCTAATGCCCTGCACAGCACTGTGGTGAGGAAGTACCCAGGGGAGGGACAGGGTTTGAGTCATGCTGCTCTGGGATTCCTGGGATCTCTAGCATGGAAAATCCCCAGGGGAAGTGTCAGCTCCCTTAGGAGGTGTTGCCAGGAAGGGGAAGGGCTCATGCGGTGAGAATGGCTGCTCCTTCACCCTAGAAGAGCAGCTCGTTTTTCAATGATTTCCAACAGGACTTGGCTGTGGTTGCTCTTCTGGAAAGATAAGCATTTGCCCCTTTCCCTCCCCCTGCCTCTCTGGACAGAGGAGAAACTCTGAGTCAGGAGACAAAAATGTGAGCAGCACTGGCTCCCCAAACTGCTCGCGTCTGGGAACTGCAATAGTGTGAGGGCCGGGGGGATGGGGAGTCGGAGAGTGAAACGTTGGCCTGGCCAGGAGGGAGCTGGGCTGGCTCACGGGGACACCCGGGGAAAAGGGAGGGGGACAAGAGGGTCCCCCTTGCCCTGAGCCACAGGCCCTGAGCCACGCTCCAGCCTTTGGGAAAGGGGAGAGCTGGGAAGAACCCGCCCTTCCCTGCCTAACCTCAGCATCCTGGGGACTCCCTGGCCACATCCTGCCCCGCCTGAGGCTGAATTTAGCCTTTTTTGGTTGATGCGAGAGAAGCGAAGTCGCTTCCGCCCCGGGCCCCGCTTCCTCGGCTCTTGGCTTCCCCTGCGCCCCCTGCCCCGGGGTCCGGTGGAGGGGGAGACGCAGCCCCAGGTCCAGGGATGGGCATCAGAAACACGAGCAAGAAACAGGAAGGAGGGAACGAGAAAGGGAGAGGGGAGGGAAGGCTGGGGGGGGCTGCGGGGGCTCAAATGCCACCTCCTGTCCCCCCCCCAGCTGCAGGGACCCTCTGCCCTCCCTCTCCACAGCACTGCACCCTCTTCCCGCTCCCAGGCCCCCTCCTAGGCAGCGGTCGTCACTCAGCCCTTGGCACCGTCTCCTCTTCCTGGTGCCAGAGCGAGTCCCGCTTCCAGCTGAGCGCAGAGCTCCAGGGCTGCCATCTCCTTCCAGCCGTCACGGAGCGGCGTCTCCCTGCCCTTCCCGGGGACCCCGCTCACTCACCATGGCTGGGGCGCGAGGAGGGGGCTCGGTGCTCGGCGGGGCTGCGGCGCGGTACGGCGCGGGCAGGAGTTGGGGCGGTTATGAGCCTCGCCCCGGCTGCCACCGCCCTTCCCGGCGGAGCCAGCGCCGAGCCCTGACTCAGCCCCCTCGGCCGCGTTGGGCAATCGCCAGCTCTAACGGCAGATCGGGACGTGCCTGCGGCTCCCACCTCGGCTCAGGAATGCGCGGGGCCCCTCCTCCGGGCTCTTCCTTCTTCTCCCTCTGTGTTTCATTCCTTACAGTTACTCACACTTCCATTTTTCTCCTTCATGTCTTTCAACCTTCATTTTTCTTCCAGCCCGTTTCTCCCCTCGGTTCTGCGTCACTCGTCCCTTTGGGGCTCCCCTCCCTTCTCGCCCAGCCTGAGGGCCCCCCGGGCTGCCTTGCTGCTACCCAGAACGGCCTGAGCSTTTTCGCTTGCTACGGCGAGGTTTGGCCTCCCCGGCTTTGCTAGAGAGGAGCTGCAGGGCCAGCAAGAGCAGGCGAGGCAGAGGTGAGCRGCGGCTCTGCCCTGCGGAAGGCACTTGGGACCCGAGGACAAGCACTGTGTAGCCAGGGCTGCTGGAAGGGAGCAGAGGACTTGCCAGGGGGGTCAGACCCTGGGGCCCCCCAGGTCCATCAGCACCTGGGGCCTGGCCGTGTACCTGCTCGTCTGCACCTGGTCCCACCTGGYGAGCTCTGCTCATAGCACATTTTGAGCTTATACTATTGCAAAAGGGGCAGCCGCCCGTGCTGTTGGGCTCTGGGGGGCACAAGGGGACCCCCCTGGGGCTGGGGTGCCCGTCTGAGCTCCCCGCCGTGGCTGGCCGCCCTCGTGCCTGGCGCTGCTCAGCTGCAGCGAGAGCCTGTGCTGGCCGTGCAGGGCTTAAAATGGGGAGACAGGGAGGTGGAGGAGGGACGGCCAGAAGGCAGGGGACGTGCCTAGGTAGCGTGGAGGCGGGACGGCGGGGGCTATTGGACTTGCCCTGCTGTGGAATCAGCACAGGAGAGAGGAGAGCTGGGCCGAACCCTCGTGCCGTGGCTGCGTTTGCCCAGGGAAGCAGGGCCGGCCACGTGAGCAGCCCCAGCGCCGTGCCCTCGTCCCCCGGCCGCTCCCCATCCTGCAGCCAGCGGCTGCTGGGGAAGTCGCTCGGGCACGTCCGTTTATCTGTGTTTACCTAGCTGCTGCGTGGTTACGGCACCCTTTTTCTCCGCCCCTTTGGGATGAGCACGAACACACCCTGCAGGTCCCGAGGGCCAGGTTTTCCCATGACTCCCAGCCCCAGATGGTGCCAGATTTCCCAAAAAACTTCAGATGGAGCCTGGAGCCGAGGGGCCGGGGTAGCTCAGGCTGCTGTGACAGTGTGTGCGGAGTGGGGATGCCCTCTGGGCTCAGGGATGTCTTGTAGGAATGGGGCTAGCTGGGAAATCTTGCTGGCGACTGTGATTCATTGTACAGCAGGAGAAAGGGAAATCATGTGAAGCACCAAATCTGGGGGAGAATCCTACCCCCCAATGTATTTTCCTTTCTTGCCCCACTTTCCTTCCCCAAACTATGAGTTTTCTGTGTCTTGGGCAAAAAGCGTCCCCCCAATCCAGCTCCTTCCAAACCTGAAACGTTTCAGCGCAAGTGAATCAAAGAGATTTTTCAAACCAGGGAGCTAGGAGCAGGAAACCTACTGCTCTTCTGTCTGGACTTTGCACTTCCTTCTGTACTTTTGCAAACTCCTGTGCGCTCCCTTAAAACCAAAATACGAGCTGTTCGGATGGGCCAGCATTATTTCCCCTTTTACAAGAGCAAATCCCGGAGGGGGCCCTGGCCCAGCCCGGTCCTAGCTGCAGCGTGCGGTTTGGGGAGGCTGCTGTTTCCTGCTGTTGCTGTGTGTGTTTGCAGTCGAGGGTTTGGCCGTGTTTGCAGACAGGCCATCTGTGCTGCCATATGTCTGTCACCGAGAGGTGTGACAGTCACGTGCACGAAGGGAGCATCTCGGAGAGTGTCATCCCATGCATCCTGCTGTCCCGGGCTGGGACAGACCCTTTCGACTCCCTCTGCCACCAGCCGTGTCTGAAACCTCGGAGGAAAGCGGCTGTGCAGTGAGCCCGTGGCAGGGCGAGCGAGGAGCCCCGTGGGCTTCCTCCCGAAGCCACGTCAGGCTCTGACGGGCCTGAGACACCCTCGCTCCTCCCAGCTGGTGCCGTTACCAGCCAGCGGGCTCCGACTTGTGCGGCTCCGACTTGTACTGCTCTGGTTGCATTTCAGAGTGAGTCACAGATGGTGCCAGGGTTGTCCTCGCTTCTCCCTCCATCTTCTTGCAGAATCACAGCCCCATCTGCTGCTGAGGGAATTGGTTCCCTCTTGCTCAAGGGAAAGAAAAATGAGTAAAATCTGGTTTTCCTCAGGGAAAGCCATGGATATCTTCTCCAGTCTTGTGCACCAAGTCTGGGAAACAGTGCGTTTTCCATGCCACGCTGCTGCCTCTCCTGCCCGAGGACCTGTGAGTGGTCCCAGATATGGGGCAGCCCAGGGGAAAAGACAGGCAGATGCAGGTGGCCAGGAAAATGGGCATCTAGATAGCTCCTTAGCCAGCAGCAGATTCRCACTGCAGGCTTTCCCTGTCACGCCTGTGTCTGTAGTGAAAGCCAGAGAGCAAGGGTCCATCCTCCACGGCGGGGGCTGTATGACCTGCCGTGGGTCTCGGATTATAACATGTGCAGGCTGCTATAGGAAGCCCCGAAATAATGCAGAGCGGTGGAAGGGTCAAAGGTTTAGAAGTATGTGGGCTTCTAGGTGTGCAGTTGGGCATCTGGAGGAATTTTCAGCAGATTTTTCATCCCTGTCTGAATTAAGTGCCTAGGATTAGGAGGGATAGGCGGTCTGAACCGGGACACCCTCCCACCAGGCTGAGGCCTTTGAAGAAATTAGATSCAAGGTTGAAGGATGGCAGCAGTCAGTGCAGTCATCAGCTATTTATTGTGATTTTTCATGCAATACATCAGTGAGAAGAAGAAAATCTCTCTCTGCGCCTGGCCTGCCAGCACCATCGCCCTGTAGTAACCACAACATAACTSAACTACTTCAAAGCCTCCTTGACACTGGGGCTGGAATTCTACTCAGCTGCTAGGAAAGGAAAAGTGTGTAACCAAAAGCACTGAGTCTGCATTTAAAGGTGTCTTTTCCCAGCCTCAAGGATTTTCAGGCCCCAGAATGAGTATGGTTGAGATAATGGGATTTTTTTTTGTGTGTTGCACAGCAGAAGCTGACAAGCAGGAGAGCCTGCCACAGGGCTAGGGATGTGTGAGTGCGGTGTGAGATACAGGACAGTGATGCCACAAGGTAGCAGAGATGACAGGGATATAAAGGACAGAGGTACCCAAGGAGTCCAATTACGGTAGAAAAGTGACTAAATACTGCGCTAAGGTGGATAGATGTAATGCAGAAAAGCAGAAGCTGTAGATCCTGGGATAATTCTCTGCCTACGCTAAAACTAGAGAGCAGAAGCAATCCTCAAAGAGATTTGAGGAAGGCCCACCAACTACCCAGCAGAGACCGGACATCTTAAGAAGCCTTGGCCTCATCCACACCGGGACAACTTGGTGCCTCCTGTGAGGCTGGAGGGCCGGGGGGGGGCTGGCTCTGCTTGGTGCAAAGATGTTCCTCTTCCCCTTGGGCCTGGGACTCACTTGCTTGGCTGTAGCTCCTCTTGCTGTTTTCCTCCTGTCGCAGGTGGCTGCTCCTCTCTGCATCCTGCTGATGGCAGCTGGCTTCCTCCCTYGAGGGTGGCTGCGGACAGGTCTCTTCTGCAGCTCGCTGGCCCGACTTGCATGCTAGTGCCTGGCGCGCTCCACTTTCCTGCGGCTGCAGCTCTGGAGCCTGGCCCCGGTCCCCCTGGTCCTGGTTGTGTTTGGATGCCTGGGATGGAGGTAGGCGGCTCTTGGCCTCCCTCTCCTCGCGCTCGCTCCCCTGCTGAGTTGCCTCCCCCCGGGGGCATTCGCCCTCCTGCGGCTGAGGCTGGCTTCCCTCATCCCCTGGTGCTCGGGGCTTGCCCGCTGAGCAGCAGCTGGATTCAGGCTCCTGCGGGACCTGCTCCCCAGAGGCTTTTGATTCATTTTGCTGCGGCTCCATTTYGGGGTCAGGCATTCTTGGACACTGGTTGTTCTTCCCGTCCTCTCTGGGTTCAGCCTTGCATGGTTGATGAGGTTCACCCTTAACGATAYCTGATGGGGGCTCCTGCTGCGCCCCTTCCTTCGTTTCTATTTCAGCCCTCTCCTGCTGAGAGCACCTTTTTCTATTCTGAGGCTCATGCTCGTGTGGCTCATTGAGGTCCCCTTTTCTTTCCTGGGGCCTGGAAGCAGACGGCTGCTGGCTCCTGCTTCTGCCCACGCATGGTTCCCACACGCGTGTGCCTTTGCACTGCGGGCGTTTGTATGTGCCGAGGGGGCCTGGCTCTTCTCTGTCCCGTGTCTGGGGTCTGCTGCTCTCGGAGACCTCGGCTTGCAGCTCGCGAGAGCGAATGTTCCTCCTGTCGTCCGCTGGCTCTTCCAGCTCTTGTCCCTGGCAAATC